>JAINUG010000035.1:2478330-2865830 GCA_029706075.1 Aldrovandia affinis | reverse complement strand
TTTCTTACCCTCTCCCTGAACCGTATAAACTTTGTAGTTCCACTCAATACTTCCAGGAAGCCAACAAAAGGGGAAATGTCTTCAAATATTAAAGTGGATATGCTGTTCCCTCAGTGGAGAGAAGTTTTTCAGGTGAAACATTCAGCACTTTGGACCAGAACCTGAGTACGTCATCGGGGCTAAGAGACATGCCCTCGCAGACCTGTTTGCATCCGTTGTGAGGTTTTGTGCTGTGATGGCATTTCCTGCTGCCTCGTCTGTTTAAATGGCAAATAGGCAAAGACTGAGGGCCTTTGATGATTCAACAACATACATGTTTGTGGTGCAGTCAGTTAAGAAATAAATTTAAATATACGTATATACGTGTGTGTGTATATATATGTGTATGTATATATATATATATATACATACATATATACACACTTGTAAAGGCAGGACTAGAGCGTGGTTTGCACTAAAAGCCTATTTTAGCAAGGTGGAAGTTTTCAGGGTTAAAAGTAATTGTTGATGAACCAGTAAATATCCTCCAATATTTACTGCTACTAACTATCCATATTCTGTACCTCAACTGAAAAGGCATCATGTAAATATCATGGGACACCAAATTCAAGTGCATCAGAACTACCTAACTAGCTAACTGCTTCCATCCAAATTTACTAGCTAACTAGCCAGGTTATAGAACAGTAGATGGAGTGACTGCCACACAATCGTCTGGCTAGCTACATGGCTAACATTCTCTGCTCATTGGAATTGTTAGCTAGTTCGTAACCACACCCAGTCCTGTTTTTGTTTTCCCTTGGGAGTGTACAATTGCAACAAAACTAGCACTTCATATCTTAGGCAAAGGAAAGCTAAATTGTTGAAATGACAAAAATGTGTGTGTATGTTTTGGTTCATAAGCGATGGTGCTAGATAAATACGTATGTCGTTGATTGATCAGACTTTTTGTGTTTAGTTTATTTTTTCTCATTGAAGCACAAAGGGTGCAGTGGATAGCACTGTCGCCGCACAGCAAGAAGGTCCTGGGTTCGATCCTGGCCGAGGCCTTTCTGTGTGGAGTTTGCATGTTCCCCCCGTGTCCGTGTGGGTTTCCTCCGGGTACTCTGGTTTCCTCCCACAGTCCAAAGACATGCACATTAGGCTAATTGGAGAGTCTAAATTGCCCGTAGGTATGAGTGTGTCAGTAAATGGTGTATGTGTCCTGGGATGGATTGGCGACCTGTCCAGGGTGTATTCCTGCCTCTCGCCCAATGCATGCTGGGATAGGCTCCAGCCGCGACCCTGAATGAATGAATGAATGAATGATTTAAGCACACGGTCTCATTCACCACAATAATGAGGCAGGGTGGGCATTTCTCTGCCGGCTCCAATGTCCTTCAATTCTGAAGTTGTCACGTGAAAATAATGTACATTTCTACGAATCTACGCTGTTAAGACAAGAAAAAACTTTTGGATTTGGGGTCTGAATTCCCCTCTAATGGTGTCTTTGTTTTGAAGCATTCTTTTTTTTAAATTAATGCAAAAAAAAGGAGGCTTCGTTTGAGAGTGTAAATTGTTTAGGTCGCCATAAATGCTGACGTTGGAACGGTCTGTTTTAAAGCGGTCGACCGGATCGGCTTTGAGGAGCGAAGTGCGGCAGCTCACGCATCCATCAAAGGTTTTATTTTTGGTTATTGATGCGTTGCCCGTGCGCCACAGCGACAGACTGAGAAACCCTTCACTCGAAGAGCTCGGCGCACACTCGAGAGCCCCTCAGATCTCTCAGTAGCACGCAGCCCAGATAACGGCCTTTGTTGAAGTGTTTTTCCTCTCCACTTTCTCATTCCCCTGTCAAAATGGGCTCTCTGTGTTTGTGGCGAACGCCAGCGGCGTCCTCACGAGGCTCTGTGCTGTTTCCGCAGGTTCTTCTATCTTTACCACTTTGCGTTCTACGCCTATCATTACCGCTTCAACGGGCAGTACAGCAGCCTGGCTCTGGTCACGTCCTGGCTCTTCATACAGGTGAGATGGGCCGGCGTGGGGTCACCTTACAACTACTCATCCAATGTCCTATGCGTTCTAGGCAAGTGCAGTATACAGGTAACTTCCACTGGGGGTGCTCAAACAGTGGGGACAATGGGGAGAGGGGGCTCATTAGAAAGCGAAGAGCCGGCCCTGTCTGCCACGGCGTCCCCCAATGGACACGCACGGTACTGCACCCATTTATAAGATCCCTCATTTAGTCATTGTACATTTGACATTTTAAGCATTTAGCAGATGCTCTTATCCAGAGCGACTTACAAGATGTGCATTAATACATGGTATGTTGCCTTTATGGCTTCAGTGTTGCCTTTATTTTGGCAGTTACCTGTGTTTTATGATTGCACCTTGACTTGATGAACGAGTGTTTGCTTGCAGTCAGGGGGGCTGATAATAGTTTTGGGCTCCCAGATGAGCTGACTGAAGATTACACACACACACACGCGTGCGTGCGTGCATGCGTGCGTGTGCGTGTCTCTCTGTTTCTGTCTCTGTCTCTGTCTCTGTCTCTGTCTCTGTCTCTGTGTCTGTGTCTTGATGTGTTTACCTTGAGGTTCATAGCGCAGGTAAGGTGTGATAATAGATGACGCTCCATCGGTCTCTCCTCTCTCTCTCTCTCTCTCTCTCTGTCTCTGTGACCCCTGCAGCACTCCATGATCTACTTCTTCCACCACTACGAGCTTCCCGCCATCCTGCAGCAGATCCGCATCCAGGAGATGCTGCTCCAGAACCAGCAGGCGGGCCAGGGCAACCAGACCACCCTGCAGGACAACCTGAACAACAACACCAGCAGCGCCGCGCCGGCCCTGAGACCCGCGGGCGCCAACGGCCAGGCCCCCCGCCCCGCCACACCCCAACGGCCAGCTCCGCCCGCCAGCCGACGCCCCGCCCCTGCCCGATGGCCCTGGCGGCCCCCGCCCCGGAGACGCGGTCGACCTGGACTGGGTGGCCGAGACGGCTGCCATCATCACAGAGGTGCTCTCCGCCCCGCAGATAGGGGGCGCTCTGCTGGAGGCCGAGGGGCTGCGGGAGGCCGGCGGGGCCAGCGCGTTGGCCGAGCTCCGGGCCGGGGGCGCGACGGAGGGCGGAGGGGGGCCGGGGCCGGCTGTCCCGGAGAGCAGCGGTCCTGCCCCGCCCGACCTGGTGACCGTGGAGATTAGAGCAAGAGGGGTGGGCCCTTCAGAGGGGGCGGGGCCAGAAGCGGAGCCCACGCTGTCCGCGAGCCCCGCCCCTCCGCACACAGACTCCAGGGGGCCTGGCGCGGGGGGGACGGACGCCTCGGACACGGACACTAAGACAGACGACGACCCCCCCGCGCCCGACCCCCCCCAGCCCACCCCGTCCTGAGCTCCGCCCACACAGCCCCACGTGCAGAACGATCGCTCTTCCCCCCTTTCTCCAACACCATGTCTTCTGTGTGGACAAAAAGCAAGGGCCCTTTTTGTAGATGTGGCTTAATTCATTTCTTTCAGGAGACTTGAGGGGGGAGATGAGAGGAAATGGAAAGTGCAGGAACTCCCACCCCCCCGTTTCCCCCCCCCCCTTGGGAAGTGGGGCTTAAATGAGCGTTTAATTTTCTTTCCTAAGTGGGATTCGCATCAGAGTAGATTCTTATTGGATTGTGTTGATGACCGGCCACATGTTCAGGTGTGCAGGCCACGGTGACGTTTATTTACAGGTAAATTTATATTTTAATCGATGGTTGAGAAATCAGTTTGTTTCGAACACTGAGGGTGGTGTAGCCAGATTGTTCGGGTGGCATAAAGAGAGAGGATATTTCTAATGTGATGATATAAAATAAAGGTGCTGATCGATGTGGAGCTGGAGACCGCGGTGTGTGTGTGAGAGGCAGGATCCCTGCCGTGACAGCAGGGGGCGCACTTCCTCGAACCTCCGCCCCACCGCAGAGAGGGGGCTCTGCCCTCTTCCATTCCATCCAGTGAAACTCGGGTACTTTTGACTTATCAAATTACAGCAGTACATTCTTTCATACGTGCACCCCTGTATTGAAGTAATGAGCGTTCCCCAGTAATCGATAACGAGGGGGTGGTTGGTGGGGGGGTGTTAGAGCTGAGATTTGTGGGATCGGTCCGTCTAGCAAGGTGCCCCGGGACACGGTTCAAACGTCTGCACACGCCGCCCCGGCGTCTCTCCCGGCCCGGGCTGCTCGTCTGATTGGATCGGCAGTGCGTGCGTCGCGCCTCGCGGAGCAAAAGAGGCGGAGTCTCGGGTTACTCCGCCAGAGCGCAGCTCCCGCCCAGGGGACCTACTCGAATCTCTCCGCTGGGCACGCTCAAACTCCGCTCGATAAACCACGCTCTTCGCCCCGCTCTCCCCTCGCACCCGCGTTCAAACACCGCTCCCTCGTAACCCTTTCACGTGAAAACGCGTCGTTCTCCAGCCATGGTTTAAAGAGCTTGGACACACACGCCTGGGTGGACTGGGTCACAGTGACGTGTTTCTGTAGAAAACGAATATGCAAAAGCAAGAGCGGCTTCCGCTTCGAGGCTCGGCTCCCACCCGCACAGAGACTTAAGAAATGCTTTAGCTTTGACTTGTAGGTCTTTGCGACTCTGCTACTGTGCTGTCGAGAGTTAAAACGACCCAACGAACCACACCCTACCTTATCGGACCCCGTGCGGTCGCCTTACTGACTATGTGCAGTTTAAATGCAGAATCGCGTCTTCATCTCGTGAAGTAGCGCGAGGCAAAGCCCTGCTCTGTCAGTGGCTTCATGGGCTCACAAGGCGTTAAGCTGCTGTCCTCTGAGACACTTTAAAAGATTAGAACAATTTGTTGGCGCGCTGCGGAGTTAACGGAATTTTAAATGCCGCCGTGTCGAGTGGCACTACATTTCCTGGGCTTGTTACTGCGTTTTAAACCCGTGTTCAGGTTCGAGTGCGAAGGGGTCGACAGGGTATGGAACGCACACGCAGAAACACCGTAAGGCTTGATAAGCCGTCGAATACAGTTCGATTTCGAACTCTTGAGGCGTTAATTCTGCTTCGGAACCCCTCGACTACACTGGAGTGGTTGCTTATTTGACCTACGACCATCAGAAAACCCCCCCCCCCCTACACACACACACACACAATCCCACACACACACACACACACACACACACACACAATCCCCTGGCTACATTGCGACAGACCAAACTATTCTCACCTTCTCGACCACCTGGCAAGTGCAGTGCCGTGCAAGGTGTGCTCGCCAGTCTGGAATAAAAGTGTCGTCTCAGGTTTGCGTGTAGCTAGCCGTTAGCGAAACACAAGGGTTAGGTTACCGCTCCCTGTGAAGGAAACTTAACGTCGACTGGAGACCAGAGCAAACAGAGGGCTTTGAGGGGAGTGCGCACCACGTAATTCCAGGAACCCGAAGTAGAAACGGAGTGGCCGTTGACCGAGCTTGTATATAATTCAACTTGCGCACATTAATGAACTGACCACAGTCGACTGCCCAGAGAGCTTTATTTCGAAAATGCCTTATACGTTTCCAGTCCATGTTCCAGATGCCACCCTTCTTGCAACACACGTGGGTTAAAGACAGTTGTGATTTTTATTGGGGGCTGTGTTTCAGTAATGGCTATGCAATAGGCAGGGCAAACGAACAGGCCCCATGGTTCAGGAGAGATGCAAGCAGTGCAAATTGTGCAATACGATATTCTGTTTGATTCACGTCTTGTTCTTTTTTTTTTTTTCTTTGTTTAGTTTTTTTCTTTTTTTGAAAAAGAAGAGATATAACTAATACGATTAATGAACAACCCTAACGATAAGGTCCGGAGACAAGTTTGTGCATATTTTTTTCTGTGCCTATTCGCTGTCGTGTGAGAGGAAGCGGGACGATTGTAGCTTTGCACCAGTTGCTCTTCATTGTAGACGTTCTTTTAGACAAATGTAAACAAATCCTTAAACAAATCTCCTGACGGATTAGATTTCTTATCTCACTCGGATGTATTTAAACTGTAACGTAAAAAAAACAAAAAGCTGCATAAAAAAGAGAATTCCTTTGTACATACGGAGCCTGTGCCTGCGCGTCTGTTTCTTGGTGTTTCCCTGTCTGTTGCTTTTGCCTGTTGACTGTTGTTGAAGTGAAGAGGCTCGTTAGCGAGCGGTCGCCTGGGGGACGGCCTGAGGCCTGCCGATAGCAGACCTTCGTCTCGTTTCCAGGAGAGGGAACCAGGGGGCTCGCTTCACACCGCCGGATTAGAGGCACACGGCCGTCCAATCGGAGCGCTCCTACAGCTGGGAGAGGTCCCTGTGGGCTGCTGCCTGGCAGGCTTTGCATACGCGGGAAATAAAGGGCCCCTTTTACTGGGATCTCCCGTTAGGCCTACAGACTCTCTCTGTCCCCTGCTGCCGGAGTGCTGCCTCTGCCAAACACAATCATTATTATTATTCCTTTTTCTTTTTAAAATTTGTTTGATTTTTTCCAGTTTTTAACCAATTACACCCTCTATTTGTTTTGATTTACCCTCCCCACCCTGCCTCTACGAGGCAAGCCAATTCTCTGAGGGCAGCAAACTCTGCTTCCTTCGAGACGGAATTCGCCCACGTTCTGGAGACTCCCTGACGTGTCTCAGGGCGGACCCGAGCCGGCTCACAGCCAAATGCCGCCCCCGATCGGGGCTGACGACCAGGGCCGGTCTGGTAGAGACGGGTTTAAAACCGCGCCACCTGACAGGCAGCGCACACTGTATTGGACCAGCCAAAATACGATGCCCTGTCCATCCGCCCCCTTTATTGTTATTCCTGACTTTCTCTCGTACACGATCTCTTGAAACGCACACGGATTGATCGCTGTGTGTTGAAATCTCACTGCTTTCAGCTGACACCAAAATCACGTAAGACACAACCAAAAAGCAGAGACCAGAGCCAAAGCAACCGTGATATTTCTGCTTACATTGTAAATGCCTTCAATCTTTGTGCTCGCGTTTGCAAAGGCAAACAAACAAAAAAAAGTACAAATACAGGTATACTGGTTTCGATTATTACAAGAAGTAGGAACGCACCACAGACAAGAGTTTCAGATTAATTTGGGATTAGATAATTGTACCATGTACCAATGCACAACAGAGGGTTTCAAAATCACTTCTATCACACGTTTATTGTGGAAAAGAATCTCAAGGCCCTGGAACAACACCAGCTCAGGGCTCACAGAAACAAACGAACAATGAGAACAGCGTAAAAAGGAGTCTTCCAAACCCTTGAGTGTCCTTGTGACTCCCGCTCCCAGCCCGCACTCTTACTCTCTCACCCTCTTGACACTCCGACTCCCCTTATCCACACACACACAGTCGTTTCAGGTAGTCCTCACGTTCCTCTCGATCCCAGCCATCGTCGTTACGCTCTGCAATCGCAGACCCAATTCAAAAATCAAACAGGAAATTGAGTTCAGAGTATGAGTTGAGACAGTCCGGGATGCTCGTGTGCGTTTCTCAGTGTGATCGGCGGCGGCCGATCGTGGTGGCATGCTGGGGTCTCCAGCCCAGCCCAGCGGGCCTAACGCAGGCCTGAGTTCTCCCTGCAGGAAGATGTCCCTCCCCCAACGCGCTCCCGACTCCAGAAGCTCCCGGCTGACTCATTTCTCTGGGTAACTCCCAGCGCTCAGCAAGCAGCTCTCACCAGCTCTCTGACCCACAATCAGAACCACATGTCTCGGGGGATGAAAACTCCCATAAAATGGATGCCGTGGCAGATCTCAGCCACATCTGAAGGCCAGAAGATTTGGGGTATTTCCAAATAAGGAGTGACCGGCTGGCTCGTACAGCCCGCCCCCCCCCCCTCCTCCGCAGATCTCCGGCCTCCGAGCCCCCGGGGGGCTGGGAGCATCACCTCTTCTCGGTGCCGTCTTTAGGAGGGGCGGGGGCGCCTGTGGGGGTCTCTGTGGCGGCGGGGGCGGGGCTGGGGGCGGGGCGGCGGCCTCCTTGGCCAGGGACGTCTGCAGCTCGGCCCTCCTGGCCAGCGCCGCTCTGAGCTGCCCGCGCATCTCCTCGATCCTCTCCTGCAGCTCCAGGAGCTCGCCGCTCTGGGGCAGGGCGTGGGAGGGGGGGAGCGGCAGGGCCGTTCTGCGCACCGGGCCCGCCGGCCCGCCGTTCTCACAGATCCGGCCCACCAGGCTGAGGCCGGCGCCGGCTGGCCCTCTCCCCCTCGGGCGCGGCGCGGGCCAGGAGCAGCCGGCTGTTGAGCGTCTCCAGGTTGAAGTGGACGCGCTTGTTGTCCTTGGGCTCCCGCGAGTCCCTGCCGCCGCTGCTCTCGTTGTTCCACTTCGCCGTGGCGCCGGGTGGGGGCGCGGGGGGGGGAGGCTGTGGGGGCTGCACCTTCTGGATGTTACAGCTGAGGGGACGAGAGACACAAACCTGCGATTAACAGCCTGTTAGCACACTTAATAAGTACTGATTGATAAAATTTTTTTTTAGAAATATGCACATATGGGAAATCAAAAACATTTTGCTTTTAAAATAGGGAACTTGGATTGGTAATTGTTTTGAGTTGTGACCAAGTCACTGTTATGCAAGTCTCAAGTCTTAACCTTCAAGTTTCAAGTAAAGTGTCAAGTCAAGTCCCAAGTCCCCAAATTTCAGGTGCCAGATCCTCAAGTCTTTTCAATTAGAATTTTTTAATTCAAAACAAGTCTCTCGAGTCATCCAGCTCAAGTCCAAGTCTAGTCCCAGGTCATAGACATGCAAGTCTAGGTCAAGTCTGAAGTCCGTGATCAAAATTGTGACTCGAGTCCACAACTCTGGTAATTTGGTGTACAAGTTTAAAGCAGCGTTCATTTTGAACTGCATCACACTGATGGCAGTTATTTGGTGGTCATTAGGAGTCAGTCCGCACCTTTTCTCTGCAGTAGCGCGTTGCCTCTTCACGTCCTCGTAGGTCAGGTTCAACGCTCGGTGGATTTTCTGCAGAACAAAAGAAGGCAGCGACAATTTCAGACACTTCATTCTAATTTTCGGAGTCAATGCCATTGCAGAAATTGTAATTGCTTCCCCTCCTTGTTAGTAATCTTCCGCCGGGATAAGAGCTTACTCGACCTCGAGAGGCTAAGCCAGGCAGATTTGAGCTGCCACAGCTTTGAAACAAGTGTGACTGAGCTTTTGCCTGCAGTAGCGTCAATCTGACAGCAGATGGTGCTCCTCTCTGTTTTATAGAGTCATGGTGCTATACAGCCAGCAAAAACCGCCTTGAATTTGGCCAAGAGCATGAAAAACCAATCGCATAAAATGAATACATTTTACAGGCAGTAAACAGTCGCTAATATAGAAATGATCTCAAATAAATAAATTAGTTATTTTTCATTGACTGTTTTTGAATGTGTGCCAAGGACAAGAATTATGTACTTTGAAGGGCCAGCTTATGTTATACCAATATTCCAAAACAAGACTTGACCTACGGAGGAGCGTGCCCAAACAACATGACTGTGCAAATGAGTCTCACACGGCCAGCGGTGTGAAAAAGACGCTTTTGTTTCCCAATTTAGTAGCCAATTACACAATTTATTTAGATTTACCCTCCCCACACGAGTCCACCGCTCGTTTCTACGAGGCAAGCTAATTCCCCGTGGGCAGCAAACTCCGCTTCCTACAAGACGGAATTCACCCACCCACATTCTGGAGACACCCTTACGTGCTTCACGGCGAACTCCAGCCGGCTCACCCTCCCCCCTCCCCCTGGGGCGGGCAGCCAAACACTGCCCCCGATCGTGGCTGATGACCAGGCCCAGTCTGGTAGAGACGGGGGTTTCGAACCGCGTGCCTGACAGGCAGTGCACACCGCATCAGACCGGCCAAAACACTGTGCGCTAGACCGCTACGCTATCCGCCACCCCGGAAGGCACCTCTAAGTGCGCTGCCCTGAGCTCGTTCCCGCCACGCGACCGGACTCACCTGGCTGGTGTGGAGCCAGTACTTGAACTTCTGCCGCCGGCGGATGTGGGGCAGGACGAGGCGGTAGAAGGCGTGTTCCCCGATCAGCGTGAGCAGGGCGCCGGCCACACCCACGCACAGCAGCACGAACAGCCCCGAGAAGTGGCGTATGCCCATCTGCAGCGTCTGCGCAGGGGAGAGAGGACACAGCTCAGCGCCTGGGACACTGCCCCCTGCAGGGCGCCGTGAGGGGCGCGCAGGAACAAGGGGGCCTTTTCTTTAAAACACGCTGAGCTTTCAGCTCAGGTAACAGCAGTGACAGACAAACGGCGATCCCTCCCTTGTGTCTTTGTGCACTTTGTTGTACGTCGCTCTGGATAAGAGCCTCTGCCAAATGCCTGTAATGTAATGTGTCTCCCCCTCAGCCGGCTATAACGGGTGCGCCGTGTGTGGACGTGAGAAGACTGGAGATGCCATCAGAGGCGTGCCCTGTGCCACACGCAGTTCTCAGTTTCCACCTCTAGGTGGCAGTACAGGTTCACGAACGGGCGTCTCCGAGCAGCGACATCATGAAGAGCTCTCCATCCCCCTGAGTTACTATGACGGAGGAGGGAAGAAAGATTCCTGCTGACGAGAACTAATTAGAATTTTAAAAAAGCATCTCGGCTAATTGAGATACTGAAGTCATGCTGACATCACCCAATTGAGCGGTAAACATATTGAGCTCCTCGGGTCATGTCTGGAGCAGGGTGCAGATGGTTGAAATCCCGCTCGCTTAAAGATTTAATGGTTTGGGAATTCCTGTACATTGAGGTGGCCAAGCAGCGTGGACTTCCAGGATGGTTTGTTGATAATGGATTCCCATGATACTTAAAAATATATATATATAATTTAATTTTCTGATTTTAACCCGTTTTCTCACAATTTGGTAGCCAATTACCCGTGTGCTTAGTTCAATCCCCCTTCCCTCATAGTTCGCTGCCGTAGTCCTGTGACCGGCAGTGACGAGGGCGAATCGCTGCCTCCTCCGAGACAACACTCGTGCCGTCGACTGTAATTCCGGTACCCCAGAACCACTCCTGTGCGCAGCGAACTGTGTGTGTCGGCTTCCCTCCCCCTTCCCTGGGGCGGACAGCCAATCGCCGCCCCGATGGCACTCCCGGCCAGAGCCGACTCTGGCGGGACGGGGAATCGAACCCCGGTCTCCGTGGCCAGCGTCGAACGTTGTAACCACTGGACCACGCGGGAGGCCCCCATGATACTCTGTTAATAATATTAATTCAGTTGGTCATTGTGCATTTCCAACAATTCAGTTGGAGTGCCCCGTCTGTTACTTAGTCGGTCAGTTTTTTAGAATGCTTTTTTGGGAGCCTGAGCACAACTCGCGTGAGCGGCAGTGACGTTGAAATGTATAATCTGACGTGGTTTGTCCGGAGCAGAGACCACACAGAGCTCTGGAAGTGTGGCGTACGCAGGAGCAGTGGACGCACCTCTGCGGTCTGCGGGGGTCAGAGCGAGCGAGCGAGAGAGAGACGGGGTAGCTCAGGCCGCTCCAGAGCGCTGACGAGCTCGACCCGCCGGGCACAGCACCGTCAGGCCCGGGGCGCACACAAACCCACCTTTCTCCTCACCCAAACGCTCGATGCCATTTAATCCTGGGCGGCAGCCAGGGAGAGCTGCCAAGACAACCCAAGACCACCCAAGACCGCTGAGTGAAACGAGCCGTGCTAACTGGGGGGGGATGACTCATCCCGTTAGCACTTGAGGTTCGCTGGGTGTGTTGGCCTGTATACTCCGTTTGAAATGTAGCCTGCACGTTCAGGCCGTGTTGTCTCTCCGGCCTCAGGTTGTTCGAGCCCCTCGTGGGGCCATCGGCTAGGCTGCAAGGCCGTAAAGCAAAGGGATTTAAAATGTAAATCAGGAATAATCTTTTGACAGCAGGCTCTGGTAAATATGTATTTTTTTTTTTTTTTTTTAAAGCAACAAAAGCAAAATGTCAAACTGATGGTTTTTTTCCTTATCATTCTGTAAACTATATTTTGAAAGGCTAGATGAAGGGTATTACAGCCTCAGATCTCCCCCTGAGTTTCTCACATTGATGTTTAAAGCTCTTTAATGCCCCTCTGTTTCTTTTTCACTCTGCGGTTTAATCTTTCCCTCGGAAATCTACAAGGGGCTTTCCAGCATGTCGATACATGTAGACGTTTAATGAATCGTACATTTTTATTCCGTTTTTTTCGTGTCGAGGCTGACCAGCGAGTCAAAGGAGATGTCTCTGTGTGTGTAGAACCAAAGCGCTCCCTGTTGACAGCGGGAGACCACGGGGGGGGGGGGGCTGCACCGCGCTCTTATCTGAGCGGCTCGCTCGAGAGGAACCGGAGAACAGCTTTGCACGAAACAAACATTAGCATACTCAATTAATTTCTCTGAGAAGAAATCAGGTGATAATTTGATCATTAGAATGGTGGGAAGCGCTGTGAGGTTGGGGGCGCAGATGGTGGGGCCGCTCGCCTGGTCCCTGGTGCGCGTGTGTCCCCCCCGCTCCCTCACGAGACGTCCGGGAAGTGGGAGTGTGGAGGGAGGGAGGGGAGGGGGGGGGCGCGATATCACAGCTGCCTAATCTTATGAACCCAGGGTCCCAGGCTGTTCTGGGCCTGTCTGGGGAGCCAGAGCCGCTCAGTAAACAGACAAGGCCATCACGCTGCCCGGTGCCTCCTAGGAGACCAAGCAGTCAAAAAAGGAGGCGCTGAAATAACACTGTTTGATTAGATTAAGACAGCAGTTAATTAGTGGAAACCGCGCCCGCTGGCCCAAGACAGTGGGGGCAGAGAGAGAGAAGGATGACGAGGCAGTCCGGATCGGGCTCTGCATTAAAGCAGAAGGTCCCGGGACAAAGCACGGAGAGATACACAGGCCGTTCTCTCGTCTTACTGATCGGACATGAAGGTAATTAATAGTGTGTCCGGACCTGTGGGCTAGAGGCAACGCTGTAAATAACACTGTACTGGAACTGAGTGTAGCATTAAACAAACGCTATGCAAGCTGGTCCTGTTGTGTATCCCCGAACAGAACAGAACAGAGAATGTTTTATTATTCTGGGTGATCTCGTCTCCCTCTGTTGCAGGGGTGGGCAATTAAGGGCACTTCCTGCTCTTAATTATTCAATCACTTACGTGATCTGACATTTTAGCTACATTTCTTGATAAGCCCCTGAGTGACAGCTGAAGACTGTTCTTGTGTTTCCATATGAAACATGTTACTGTGGTCTAATCTACAAGTGAACCAGCATTCAACCAATTATATAATTAGCTAATTGAGTCAGGGTAAGTGATAGAAACAAAAACCTCTATAGACACCGGTCCTCCAGGACCGGAATTACCCACCCCTGCTCTATTGCATAACCAAATATTTTTTAATTCGTTTTTTTAATCTTGGTCCGTGATTTTTCACAATTGACCAGACACTCTATGGTCCGCCCAGAATTGGGCGTGCCGTTCTCTGGCCTCACCTCTGTCACCGCGAAGACCCTCTTCCCACAGGGCACCACCTTGTACCACTTGTCGTGCAGCATGTCCATGAAGCCGTCCGACTTGTAGCGGCTGATGAACTCGGACACGTTGGAGGTGAGGATGGAGTTCTGAGGCAGTCCGATGCCGTAGCCTAGGGAAGGAGCAGCGCGCGAAGGGTTAAAGCTCGTACACTGAAGAGGCACTGAAGGCCACGCAGCCCGCGGGCACACACTCAAACAAAAGTTTATACCTGAACAGTCAGCGAAGGCCGCGAGCACAAAATCCATTTGCTTTACCATTCCACATAAATATTTGGATTGTTGAAAGTATTTTTTAAAACTGGGGAGCAACAAAACCTGAAACAAATCATTAGGTAGCAAGTGAAGCATGCCATGCGGCAATCCACACTATGAATGCAAATTGATTCGGGCTTTCTTTCCCTTCTGCAGAGGGTGCGGGAGCAAATCAATATATCATAAAAAATGAAGACCTTACACTAATCTTATTTAAAAAGGAAACGCGGAGCCATGAATATTCCTGCCGTAAGAGTTGACACAACGGCTGGATTAGGTCTCGATAATTCCTGTGCCCACAGCGCCGATCCAAGAACGTCCTCTCTTTTCTTTGATGTTTCTAATGAGATTCGTAAATGAGGGTTTCAAAAAAAGACGCCCCCTTTGACACCCAGCGACAGAGAAGGTTGAGAGGGAAGAACATGTACGCGCGGATAGGGAGATAAAGAGAGAACGGGGTGGGGGGACAAGAAGTTAAAGTTTGAGTGTTTGACACATCCGCTTTGTGATGGCGGGCTACGACTCCCCCCGCGCCGTGTCCTCTGAGTGGAACCAGTAATCAGCAGAGTTAACAGGATGAGCGCTGGTATCACTGAGATGCTCATCGTCCCCCAGGAACAGCAGCAAGAATGCTATTCAATCAATGTGCTGCTTTTTTTCCTCTCCTCTGGCTAGCATTTGTCAGTCATCTGCCTCTCTACAGAGCCAGCCGAGCTGACAGAAGTGGGAAACTCTGTGACAGCCCCACATTTCATCGGAGCGAGAACAGCAATCGTCCACACACATCACTCTTGACTGCAAGATGGAGGGAGGGGAGGGGGGGGACAGGTCCTCCCCAACACGCCCACTGCATCATGATTAAAGGCTCTTTCGCTGGGTATCTGTGAAACAAACACAAGTGGGATCTTATGAACTCTCAAACAGACAAACGCTGCTCGTAAACTCCACCGCGTGCCATAAAACCACCGGCCGAAGCCGTTTCCACCAGGAAGAGTTATTCGCAGCTTGGGGTTGATGAGGACGTTGGGCTTAATAAAATGGAGGTTTGTCGATTCATAATCGTTAAATTCACAATGACTTTTAATCATGAAATCTACAGTAACTGGCCAGATGCCTTCACGTGGACGCAGTGTAGAGGGCAGTAGTCTGGGTTGACTGTACTGTGATTGATCTGTAATAGGTGTACATTAGGGTGAGTTTATAAAATATGGGAAAAATTTAATCAAAAAGGATGGCAACGGAGGACTCATTATTGTATGTGATAATTTAAAAAAGTAACACTTGAAAGATTTCAACTGAATTCATTGCATTTTAGGGGTTGCTCAAATCCACCAAAGTTTTACACTATGTCAACGTTATAACGAAAAAACACAACACTGTTTACCCAAAACAGTTTCATCATTGACTGATGTGTGCAGAATCAGTACAGTGCACAAAAACACGGATTACCTCTGCAGAGCAGCTTTTGAGGCCTTCAAGAATGCCTTTCTGTGCCTCAACTACCTGAAGGAGATACTGGACCAGCTCCTCATCCTTTGTCCTGACATTTGTAGTGAAGGACTGAATAAGTGACACCCCTCATTCTGCATTATCATTCATAACATTGAGTGATGAAACCTGCTGTCGTGCCTTGCAGAACGATTCACCCTGCTCCCAGTCAGCAGGGTCCACATCCAGAAATGAGGACAGAATCTTCCATACGTACAAGGCAAAAGGTACAACATGCTTGAGCAACCTCTAAATGTTATTCAATTCTCACAAAAAATAGCATGAGTTACTCTTTCATTAAATGTCACAAAATGGCGGGTTCTGCAAATTTGCAGCCTGTGCACATGTTGAGCCCTGACATGCGCCCCTTCCACATCCTGCAGGGGTCTCGTATGTAAGTCCAGGTGTGCCACCGTGTGTGTGAGGGTGGGGCCGGCCCAAACACAGCAGACTGGGAGATGAACGTTGAGCTCTGGAAAGCATAAGGGATGACGTGAGGCTGGAGGTGTGGAAACACAATTAGCGTAGGGAGAAGAGGAGTTCGGAGAGGTCTAATTGAGGCAAACCCCAATGACTGTTTTACTCTTGAAGCCTATCTTGGCTCAGGGCAGGAAATTGAGAGAAAATCCGACTAGCCAACAGACTTTTTTTTTTTTTTTTTCTCCCACCCTGTTGTGTATCCACCCTCCCTAAGGAATTCTTGGCCTTCATGAATACTTTATCCTCAAAATGGAAACCTGTTGTTGACTCTTTTGAGAAAAACACTGAGGGAGCTTGAGCAACAATTTAAATTCAGCACTCTCTGCCAGTGTGGATGATTTAGTCATATGAAAGATGTCTGGCAAAGGAATTCTGCCGTCTCAAAGCTGAACTTGCGCACCGTGGAATTCACTGGGGAGGTCTAAAATATGGGCGGTTCAGGGGGGGGATGCTATTTTAGAGTCAAAGAGGCCACGTCAAGCTTTGCTGAGATTTGAATGGACAGAGAGAAAAGAGAGAGAAAAGCCTTGCAGGAAAAAAGCCCTTGTGATGAAACCTGACACTCGGCTGGATCTGTCATTACCTGTGGCCCTTGCTACAGGTGTTTCCCTTTGAAGCTGAAGAACACGACTTCCAAATGCTGTCTTGATAGTTCCCTCTCACCCGCGCCTCAGTTCAGATATGCCCTTAACATTACAATTCCCTCTCACCCGCGCCTCAGTTCAGATATGCCCTTAACATTACAATTCTCAATTTGTGAAGTGGACCTAAATATTTAATGTCTCCATTGCTCAGCCTCGGTTTTGTGACACCAGTAGGCGTGTCATAGCCTCTTTTTAAAGATTCAAAATGAGGACTTTCCAGCATTTTCTCATTACAAGCTTCACATAACAGTTAGTGCTAGATCCCATCGGGTTTAAGATACCGAAATACAATCACTGATTGTCATATCTAAGCAATATTAATTCAGCATTCAATATGCACTCTACAGCTGACATTCAGGAAAGGTTAGTGGACTGCCTATTGGTTATGTATGACAACCAATCAGCTTTAGACTACATCTAGCACTAACCTTACCGAATGCCAGCTGTAGAGTGCACTTTGTATTTCTGCGCAGAATATTTGTTCAATATGACAATCAGTGATTGTACTTCAGTACTTTCAACCCGTGGGGTCTAGCACCCACCTTACATAATCATGTCCACTCCCCCTTCTAAACAGGCAGGGAAGTGGACAGCTGGATAAGAGGCAGGGCCTTAACGCTGGGCTGTAATGTATGTCTTTAGGATGTTGTGAGTTGTGCTGTTTTTTTTCAGACTTTTGATGTTTATAGTGTATTGTACATGGGGTGCTGTGTGTACCTTGCATAGTGTGTAGGTATGCACCTCCTATAGTGTTTAATGTGTATGTCTTCTTTTTTGTTACCACGAAGCACTTTTGTACGCAAAGTACATTTCTGTGAAAACAGACAATAAAGATATCTAATCTAATCTAATGTCAGTATCAACGGCCTTTTGAGACTGATGTGAAAAGATGTGGAATGACTGCTACCACCACTGCTGCGATCGCATAACCAGACTCACAACAACTCAGCCAGCCGTTAGACAAATGTAGATGGGGGAGGGGTGTTACTGGTGCATATGCCTATTGAATATATTGTACATTTATATGGAGGGGGGCAGGTCAGGGCTTGTGGGGGCCCAGCTGGGCCTGTCTAATACCCTCCTGATATACTGGGTAAATAAACAAATAATAGCTGCATATCATGCAGTAAATTACTAAATACAGTTTGTCTACATTTACAATCTGCGAACACATAATTGAATATTTATTGCTTGTTGTTGCAACGTGGGGCTGCTGCTGTCTGTGAGCTGGAGAGGAGGATAGGAGAAAAGCAGGATGAGGAGAGGAGAGGAAGAGGATGAGGAGAGGAGAGGATGAGGAGAGGAGAGGAGAAGAGCAGGATGAGGAGAGGAGAAGAGGAGAATGAGGAGAAGAGAAGGGGAGGATGAGGAGAGGATAAGGAGAGGAGAGGATAGGAGAAGAGCAGGATGAGGAGAGGAGAGGAGGAGGATGAGGAGAGGAGAGGAGGAGGATGAGGAGAAGAGAAGGGGAGGATGAGGAAAGGAGAATGAAGAGAGGAGAGGAGAGGAGGATGGCCAGGTGTGATGGACCCCCACCTTCGATGGCGAACGGCTTGCCCACGGTCAGCAGCTTGCAGTCGGCGTCGATGGAGACCTCGTAGTCCAGCAGGGCCTTGTCCATAATGAAGGCATCAAGCTGAGGGGGATCTGTCCTTCAACACACAGGGGGAGGGGTTACAGAGGCAGCTACACGCAACAACGCCACAAGCCCCCTCTGAAGGAAGTCCTTTCGGCTCGTTTCTCTACTGCAAATTCAGAACATCAAGCTGAGCATCATCATAACACCGTTTTTCTGTTCCTGTGAATGACACTGTAGGTACTATCCGCCCCCCAGGGGAAATCTTAGATGGGACAGAGGTGAAGCCCGGCTGTTAATCACGCAGACGAAAGCAGACGAGAGTATGCTGAAGGTGTACAGTGTACAGTGTACTCTGGAGCAACACTCCAGACGTAAGGGCTCGCAGTAAAGACTGCGTTCACTCCATTGACTTTTCATTACCTCATTGACCCCCACCCTCTGGAGATCATTTCAATTACCAAAGATTAGAAGCAAGTGGGACGGGTTTGGAGTGGAATGCCAATATTGAAAGCTGCTGTTTTTCAACAAAAAATCGTTTCCGTAAGCTCGGGGTCTTTTCTTCCAATTGTAAGCATTAACTCGGGGTAAATTGTAATTATTTAAGAATTTCATGCAATAATATAATCATTATATACAGTACCAGTCAAAAGTTTGAGTACACCTTCCATCTGGATTGCAGCTAATTGAGCAAAGGTCGGAAAATAAATCTTGGCTATTTTGGAATCCAAGATTTAGAGATAGTGTTACATTTTCTTGAACATTGCTTTGATATTCCTTATATTTATTGTTACATGTGTTTTTTGTCATTTTCAAGAATTTACAGAAACCTATACAGTGTAAAACATTGTCAATTTTGATAAACCTAGTTTCCAGCAGCAGGTGTACTCAAATCTTTCACTGGTACTGTATATATATATACACATACATATATACACACACACACAGAAATGCACACACATACACAGCCCACTGATGTATTTGACTGTCAACTTGCTGCACTTTAATAGATTGTCTGAGCCTTCAAACTTCTGCAAGAGAATCGAAAAGCCCTTTGAGACCCCGGTCCCGACCACCACAGGAGTAAATACATAATGCATGTATGATGGAAGGGCCCAGTACGGCCATTTCCCTCCTCTCTGGAGCCAAACGTTTGGCCCGTTGCACCTCTTGACACAATTACACCCTGAAATAATAGGGAATTTTTTTGTCCCAAAAGGCCCACAAAATTCTGCTACTTTATTCACCATTGTGTCTTGGTCTATATGCTTCCTCTTATTTTGGCTTTAGAAAGAAAACCTGCCACGGATCAGCCTTTGGGCTGAGCTGTGATTGCTCGACAGACCTTTCATTGCATCTGGCAACAAACAGATCCCTTCCCTGTGGAGGGAAACAGAGAGAGGAGGATTCTGAGGTTCTCTGAAGACAGGCCAGGGTAAGATTCTGGATGTGCACTGTGACCCATTTTCAGTTATCTGCTCTTACTTTCTCTCCTAAAACTTTTCCTCCAGACACACTAACAGGGTCTTCACCTGGGTGATATTCACTTCAGTCTACGTGTGCCAATAAACATTCCAAAAGTAGGGCAGTTCTGATATTGATTAAGATATGATCTTAATATTAAATATTATGAATGAATCATTTTTACATGTGGCCTTAACATCATCATGGCCAAGTTATATTTACATTTACATTTTAAGCATTTAGCAGACGCTCTTATCCAGAGCAACTTACAAGATGTGCATTAATACATGGTAGGAACAACCATAGTTTGCTCAGATCAGTGCAGTAATACAGCGACAGACATAATTGCAGGCAGCTGCGTACCATACCTGTAACACTGGGAAGGAAAGGGTTAGCAATTCTTTTTTTTAGCCGAATCATATTTTTTATAATAACCCTTTTTTTTTTTTTTTTTTTTTTTTTTTTTTAAGATTGAGGAAAGTAAAAAATGTGTTCTCGTAATTTTAATCAGATCACGTCCTTATCAAGTCCAGCATAAGTCAGCTGGGCCTTTTTACAATGTAACTGGAAAGTTGTGACTTGTGTCTACAACATCGTTATTCATTGCAACCTTACGTAACCATTGGAAAATGTTGCAATAGCGTTTTGTGCGAGTTGGGAGGCTTGTGGCTGAAATTCCCTGGCAACATAAGAATATATAATGACGAGAACGGGCTGTTTAGCCCATCTAGGCTCGTCATGTCCTAATCTAAGGAGTATCTAGTACTGCATCTAGCCTGGACTTGAATAGCCCAAGTGGTTCTGCCTCTACTACCCGACCTGGCAAGCTGTTCCAGGCATTGACAACTCTCTGTGTAAAACAAAAACGTCCTAATATCCGTGCGGAATTTGCTTTCAACTAATTTCCACCCGTGGCCTCTTGTTCTGCTGACCCCACTTATCTCAAAAAATCTTTGGTAGTTCACTTTGTTAATCCCTTTTAGTAATTAAAAACCCCAATCAAATCCCCCCTAAGTCTCCGTTTGCTAAGTTTAAATAGATTGAGTGCCTTAAGTCTATCCTCATAACTTTGACCTTTCATACCAGGTACCAATTTAGTTGCCCTTCTTTGAACTTTTCCAAGAGCTCCTATATCCAGACCTAGATAACGGGGCCCCTCTGCTCACTACACTACTACTACTACTACTACTACTACTACGGAGGAGGAGGAGGAGGAGGAGGAGGAGGAGAGCGCAGACAGCAGAGGTGCTGTGATCTCCTACTTGAGTGTGGAGACCCCTTCGGGAGTGGTGGGCTCGTTGAAGCGCCTCATGTACTCGTGCATCTCTGGGAAGCTCTTCTTCATGTAGTCCTCCGCACTGCTCTCCCGAACCGTGCCGAATCGGAACCCGTGGGAGGGGTGGTGGAGCTGGGATGGAGGGGAGAGAGAGAGAGAGAGAGAGAGAGAGGGAGAGAGATGAACAAATAAAGAGAACACAAACCTGACTGCAGTCTGGAACTCCCTAAGCGAGAGAGTGAGATTGTGTTCTACGGTGTTCTGAGACCGCGGAATCGCTGGCCATCTTCCACGAGAGACTCAAAACCCACCTCCACCAAAAACTTCCATCACCACTGTCTATGTTTTAATAATTAAAAAAACCCCACAAACTTGTATTTCCCTTTTCCCTTCAGCTTTTCTTGTGTTACAGGTACAATGGGCAGCTGCCAACAATGATGTCTGTTGCAGTGTTGCTACACTGATCTCTTGCGCTAACCATGTTTAATCTTACCATGTATCAATGCACTTTTTGTAAGTCGCTCTGGATAAGATTGATAAATTCCTAACATGTCAATGTAAAATGTAAATGTGTTTATGCGTCACGGGAGGTCAAGAGGTTTGAGGAAACGGAATCGGTCCGTCCTCAAATCAGAATATAAAACTCAAATAGCAGTCTCTCCCTAAAAATGCCTTAATAATTGAATTCAAGAGACACAGCATTCAATAAAAACTCGACTGGAAAAACACAGACAAAATGACTCATTCTACTCAATGCTTCACCTTAGCGTCATGTATCCCAGAGAGCTCCTCGAAGGTCTTCTCCCCCACCATGACGGCGGCCAGGTTGGCGGTGTAGCTGGACAGCACCAGCAGGCAGAAGATGGCCCACAGGTTCATGAGGAAGCGGCCCGTCCAGCACTTGGGCGTCTTGCTGGAGACGGTGCGTCCGAACAGGATGGCGTAGCACAGGTTGAGCGCCGACGAGTAGGAGAAGACCTTGACGCGGTTTCGCCCGTGCGGCGTCATGCCGAAGGGGCTCTTCCACTCGTAGAGCGTGAGGAAGAGCGCCGTGATGTGCAGCGCCACGAAGATGCCCACCCACATGGACCAGTGCAGGGGCCACATGAAGGCGCCGATGGGCGCGGCGGTGTCCTTGCTGCGCACCAGGATGCCCAGGCTGGTGGAGAAGAAGGGGCTGGTGAAGTCGATCACCTTGCTGCGGGCCGAGTTGATGCTGAAGCTGGTGACGGCCATGTCGGCCACGCCGCTCAGCAGGTCGCCCACCAGCCCCGTCCAGCGGCTGCTCTTCCACGCGCCGTACTTGCCGTCGCCCACGATGTAGAGGTCGAACTCGAAGTGCAAGTCCTCGGCCAGCTTCTCCAGCAGGTCGATGCAGTAGCCATAGCAACACTTGCTGAAGTCGGGGGGCAGGAAGGTGAGGTTGCCCAGCGACAGCTCGCGGAAGAAGCGGTCCAGCGTGTCCGAGCTGTTGGTGCGCGGGTCCAGGCAAAACTGCCCCGCGGGGCAATTCCCGTCCTCGTCGACCTCCCGCGTGAACACGAACGGGTGCTCCACCAGCGTCACCACGCGCAGGCGGCTCCCCGCCACCGGCTGCCCGGGGTTCCAGCGACCGTCCTTCTTGCCGCCCTGGCCCTCGGCGCGTTGCCGCGGGACGACCCCTGCCACAGGCCCTGCTCCTCCACCTCCAGCCGGCCGCTCTCCCAGCTGCCCACCGTCACCCAGGTGGGCTGCCCCACCGCGTCCCGCCGCAGGCTCCAGATGTGGAAGCGCTGGGCGGTGAGGACGCGCGACACGTTGCGCTGGACCGCGATCGGACCCGTCGACCCCGCGAAGGACGTGTTGGCGAGGAACCTGGGACGGCACGCGGAGAAAACACGGCGTCAGCGACGGGACCTCGCCCCTTTCACGATCGGACAAGAGGGCTCGCTCGATACGCTCACAATTCTCCTTCGCTACAGTTCAATGAAAATAGACAACGGAGGGAGAGAGAGAGAGAGAGAGAGAGAGCGAAGGGGTTGCCCCCAATTTACACGAGCCTAATCTCCACTGCGGCGCGGCAGCTTGTAAATACCAGTGCCACTGTGAGTGACAGGGAGTGACTTTATTGAGAGGAAGATTGGCCATCTACACAAACGACATGAGTTGGCTCGTTGCGGTCGGCAACGCTGCTTTTATGAGCGAGTATATTTACATGCGAGTCCCGTCTGCGTCAACAAATCAGACCTGGACGTTTTGGCCGCGCCGGTGCCTCGAGCGCCGACCCGCGGGTCGGGAAAAGCGTATCGGCCATCCCTCAGTCGAGGTGTGGACGTGAGCTAAGGACAGATGTCTGAGGCCATGAATAATACGGCATGACGTGCGACCACCACTGACCTCTTTCACGAAAAGTAAAAAGGGGAAGAAAATCAGAAAATGTAATTTGGCCTAAACCCTTTGGATCATTAATTTCATCTGTCTCCGCCCGCGGAGTGCGCCTCCCCTCCCCCACGTTTCGCTGAATGCTATTACACTGAAAGGCTGGGTTGCTCTTAATAGGACAGCAGGTTGTAATTACTTAAAAGCAAGCCCCCTCTTTGTTCTTCTGATGCATGGATAGACCGTCGTCCACTCTCTTACCATACTTACACTAACAATTCTTACATCGTTTCCTTCCCATGCTATCATGTTTACTCTTATGACAGAATTGTAAATATTACTTGAAAGGGAGTCTTAATCGTGATACGGTCAATCTTTTCTGGCTAGTTTCCCTCTGGCTGATTTTCCAGAGGCGATGGTCAAAAGCCACTTAAAAAAACTACAAAACCCACGATGTGAAAAGGCTGGATTGCACTTCTGCTCGGATATGTTTCATGTGACTTCATTATGACTTCACCTTTGCCTGCCTCATTAAAGTCTGACATAAACAAAAATGTTTTTAATGCCTCGCTAATGTATCTGGAAACACATAAAGCCCCATTTCCATGCTGAATCTGTCTTCTTTAAATCCCAGGAAAAGGATTACCTGTCCTCACTCATAACAGCATGTTCAGAGACCGTGTCGAATCTAGTCACAAAATGCCTTTTCTGGACAAGCACCAAAAAGAGTGTAGCATACATTGATGTAATGAAAAAAAACACAAGAACAGATTTCTAACCCTTGGGTATGGAAATGGAAGTCATAGCCAAAGGAAACTTCCCAAATGGTAAAACCAATTCACTTTATAATAATTATAATAATGTGTCATAATCATAACATACCACAATGTTCTCAATTTTTCCACAACCATCAAAAAAAGCATAATGCAGTTACCATTATATTTTTGTTACATGTCTGATGTTGTCTGTACTGCTGTACTGATGTGTCTGCTACTGAATGTTATCTTGCTGTGTTTCTGTTTCTGCATCAACATTGTTAGTTTTATATTTTGTTGTGTGTTGTATGCGCTGCCCTGTCTGCAACTATGTTTCATTTCTGCCTGCTGTTTTGGCCAGGTCTCCCTTGCAAAAGAGATTCTGAATCTCAATGGGACTTTTACCTGCTTAAATAAAGGTTAAATAAATAAATGTAAAAAAAAGAAATCGTCTTTGCTCTTTAAATTTCCCCACGTGGGATAAATAAAGTTCTACTGAATTTAATTTAATTTCATTGTGGAATACACTGCGGCTCGATTACAGTGTAGCTGGTGGATTTTTAGTTGTATCCTATTGTGCTTCCAGCTAAACACACGGGAGCAGGGACATGTTTCTGCAGGAGACAGGAGACTCAAAGCACAGCGATCGTTCGCCTGCATTTTAGGACTGAGGGGTGCTGAGTGCTGTGTGCTGTGGGCTCGTTTGATAAGAGCCATCCTTCCCGGTGGGGAACCAACCGAACGGAACTCATGAATAGAGCTTAGAGCACCCAAACATGTCCGCATTTCGCTTATGTAATCTGCAAACTTTTTCAAGCTTTTTTTCCCACACACGGAAAAGGCCATTTCTCACCAGCACAGGAGTAACGCCCGCTGGCCAGATTGAATACTTGGCAACATCAAAAATGTCAAAAACACCCACAGTCTCATTTATCCTCTCACTAAAAAGGTTGTGTTAATTTTGCTGGGGCCAAAACCTGTGTGTCACCTGAGCATCACCTACAATTAACTGTGTGATGACCAGAATAATCCTACTAGACTATTTGGGTTTCGCCTTCCTACTATCATTTAAAATGCATACATTTTTGGACAGAGTCAATACACTTTTAAAATGATTTCCATTACAGAGTTACTGCACTGATCTCTTGCGCTAACCATGCTTAATCTTATCATGTATAAATGCACATCTTGTAAGTCGCTCTGGATAAGAGCGTCTGCTAAACGCCTAAAATGTAAATGTAAAATGAACCCCAGGAAAGTGTGTGCTCAGCACATCTCGGTGGCCTAATAATGTACACATGTTAGATGCATCCAGGCAATCCATTTACTCACATGCACCTCTTAGCCCAAATAAGACTGCAGCTACTGAAAACAGGTCGATTTTGTGAATAAATAAAAAAAACGTAGTGGCTCTTCCACTTCATGTGATGTGTACCTGTAGGAGCCTTACCTGGCGAGATATTGTCCGGAAGAGGGAACCTCGTGTTTGTTGGGCTTGTCGTAACAGTTGACCATATTCTGGATCAGCGCCAGGTCTGGCCGGACCACCGTGGCAGAGGAGACCGCGCGGCTGACCAGCTGCAGGGCGTCGCGGATGTAGAAGTCCAGCGGCTTGCGGTCCACCTCGCCGTACGCCAGCAGGCCCAGCGGCAGTCCGATGGCGTGCAGGGCGTCCGGGCTGAGCGGGTACCCCATGATCCAGTGCACCGTGGGCAGGGTGAGGCCCAGGTCGTGGGCGCTGCGCAGGACGGTGGCGGCGCACTGGGGGTCGGCCCCAAACAGCAGCACGGAGGCCGGCGGGGGGCGGGCCTGGCGGAAGTGCTCGGACAGGAAGTCGGCCACCCCCGCTCCCTCCTGCGCCACGGCGGAGAGGTTGAGCGCCGCCCGCAGGTGCCAGCGGGCCTCGCCCCAGCCCGTGCGGCTCTGGAGCTCCAGCAGGTCCAGCACGCCGGCCTCCTCCCAGCCCTGGCACAGAACCGCCATGCCCTCCTGCCAGCCGCTCCTCTGCAGCACCGCCAGCAGCAGCTCGGCCAGGCCCGACGGGGGGATCCGGGTCACCATCTGCAGGTGGAAGCGGTTCTGCAGGGAGAGGACGGAGAGGACAGGGGTTAAACCGGGTCAGCGCCACACAGACAGTAGGGGTTAAACCGGGTCAAATAATATATATGGCATTTGGCAGACGCTTTTATCCAAAGTGACTTACAGTAATGAATGCATACATTTATCAGTACATGCGGTCCCAGTGGGAATTGAACCCACAACCTAAGCATTGCCAACGCCGTGCTCAACCTACTGAGGCACACAGAACCACAGGGTCAAGCGCCACACAGACAGCAGGGGTTAAACTGGGTCAAGTGACCATATTCACTGCCGTTGCAAACGCACGAGCCACTCAAAAAGTAGCTTTAAATGACACCTAATTATAAGGCTTACAGCCCCTGTTGGGCTCATGCACATGAAACACACAAGTCAATAAAACATCGCTGCGATGCGGGCCTTCCTAATTCCTAATGCTAAATGATGAGGCCCAAGAGCTTTACCCGCGCGATGCTAATTCAGTGCAAATGCGTAATTTATCCTCCCTCTGCCCCTTAATGGTTTAGCAGAGGTCATTTGTAAATACACTGGAGTGATAGCAACAAAGTAGTCTGGCTAATTACCAAGACTGCGATATGTTATACGACCGTAGGATAGCAAGGTCTACACAGCACCCTCTCGACGATATCCCGCAAACACACTAATATTCAGTACACAGGGAGGCTGGCCCGGGTAGGCATTCAAAGCATTTCCTCATTAATACTGAAAGTAGGCTGACAATTAAATGAAAATCATGACAAAGTGGAAAAAAAGACCAGGCAACACTTCAACAATATACTTGTATTACAACTGGACTATATATATTTCTTAATTGATCTTATTTGCCTACATTCATATAAAATCCATACTCAATATTTTTTTATCTAAGATGAGACTAAAAATTCTAATTGTTCTGCTCACTGCCTACATCAGCAAACATTGTTTTATGCTGATGGCATTTAGGCTGATACATTCACTGCTTGCTATATAGTACCCTTTAGCTGTATAGCTCGCTAGATTGCTTACTCGGGAGTAAACACAGAAATGTAGCATAGTGCCTGGGGAATCACTCCTCTGTAACCCAGCTCTTGTAAATGGCTGCTGGTAACTGTTTGTGACATCACATGTTACAGCTATCTAGCTAAGGTTGCTGCAGTTTTCTGTGTGTCATAGTAAGTCCTTGATTTTGCAGCTATGCTACCTAAAGCAATATCCAGCTGGCTAGTTCCATTCTATTTTGTTTTACAAAACAAGCAAAAGCATTCCAGAGAATGATTTATTGTGCATGCAGTACTTTAGAACTCTCAGTACACTTTATGCGGTGGTTTAAATTCGGGGCTGCTTCACTCTGTACAAGTGCTATACATCTAATGCGTATCTACCACCATCTCAGCCACTGACAGCTGCATTCCACTCATTGCAATGAACTGATATTGCACCTCTTACCAAGCACAGATATTGAAGGAAAATCATACCAGAATGGTGAACCAAGTGGAAACCTGACACTGAAGGAGTTTCAACCCCAGTTTATGGGTTCTGTTTAGCCAGACAGCATTTTAAATGTCAGACAGATAAGGACGCACAAATAAATATCAGGGTACAATCTATTTATTGCATATTCCCATTGTTCCACTTTTCAGCAACAACATGCTGCATTCTTTTCTTTTTTTAAAGATTTTGTTTCAGATTTTATCCCATTTTTCTCCCAATTTAGTAGCCAATTACACCCTCTCTTTTCATGTCAATCCCCCCCTCGTATTGTGAGTTCGCTGCCGTAGCCCTGTGACCGGCAGTAATAAAGGCAAAGTATCGTCTCGGAGCCAATCGACCGTAACTCCAGTACTCCAGGGCCACTCTTATACACAGCGAACTCATGTCGGCTTCCCTCCCGCCCCCTAGTGGCACTCCCGGTGGAATCGAAACCAGGTTGCAGTGGCCAGCGTCAAACGTTGTAACCGCTAGGCCACCCAGGAAGCCAACATGCTGCATTCTGACTGGAACGCCGTGATATAATAGCTAATTTAATTGGTCTAGCTAGTTTTGCCATTACAAATCATTTCAGCATACATAGCTTGCTAGATTACCTAGCTAGCTACCTTAAAAATTCAATAAAAAAAACTAAAATGAAGCTAGGAGGGATATCAGCTCTGTGGTGTCCTTTGTTATCACATCCCTGTTGTCTTAGACTCTTCCAAAGTGATGCTTTGGAAATTCATTCCATTTCAAATTTCAGTAGGTCCATCACATTAAAGTTTACTTTTTTATTCCCCTCAAAGCTTTTACCTTCCTCCTTAGATTGTAGAGGCACCAGCCACCATCCCCCCCCCCCCCCCCCCTCAGAGCACTAAAATGTTTATTTTCCATCCCAGACATACGCTCAGGGCGTCCCCCCACCGCCAGACAACTCACGCCAGCGAGAATGAAGCAACGCGCGGATCTGGGTGGGAACAATCCTTTCCGAAGACGTTTGTCGCGTTTCCACTGTGACCTTGCCTGTTGTAGCACTTTTTCAGTTACCCTCCCTGACAAGTTGTTAATTTGGCCTGCCTCTACAGGCCTGACGGCAGAGGAGGGGAAAGTAGTTGTTATTCATGGTCTGTCAGTGTGAATTTCCTGTGATCATATGTTACACCTCTCTGGCTTTGGTCTGTGGAAGAAGAAAAAAAGGTGAAGGACATCCAGAAGGCTGATCGCTGATGTCTTAACACCAGAGAAGCCGGCGCAGAGTGTTGCCGACAGCATTAATCAAATGTTGATGCTCATGACCAAAGACAGAGAGCAAGGCGAATCCTCGCGGCGGGTTTAAACAAAAGGCTCTGTTCTGCGATGCGCGGGGAGATTGCCGCTTCTCCGGGCTGACGTCAACCCGGACAGAACGACGCAATCTATCGATCTGCATGGGAACCGACAATGCCGTACGGCCTTTTCCATCAGCGGAATCACACAATCGGACCACGTGAAGCCGAGTGGCCTTTAAGAAGAGCGATGGCTGTTTCTGAGAGTGTGCACAGGAGCTGTCAGCAGTGCACGACACGAGATGATGGTCAGGGCGGCAGAAAGCCTGGATGCTGATGGAAGTTCTTGTCTGGGAGCGAGAGCGAGAGAGCGAGAGAGAGAGAGAGAGAGAGAGAGAGAGCATTTTGAACTCAGCAGGAGAGTGAGGAGCACAGAGGAACAACCTGTCTCTTCCCCGGTGATCATGCGTGACATCTGTAGCGGTGTGACTGGAATAGCAGAAATGGCACAGTCACGGGTCTAGCGGCTCCTGCCACTCTATCCCACTGCAAGAAGAATGAACTTTCTCTAACGTTACACCAAGGACAACGCATTGTTGAATGAGACTGGAGCACTGAGCAAGCCAGCTAACTAATGTTAGGAGCCTAAAATAAACATGCAGCAATCGGCGGCAGCCGGCCAGCTTAGTTACCTCCGCAATAGGCAGTGAGTGAGTGAGCCAACTCCACCTCGAATCCCCTATCGCTAGCATTTGTATTTAATTGTGTATATACATTTGTATTTAATTGTATACATATATGTAAATTGCCATGGCTATGCTTTCCCCAGTCCTTACACACCCTCTGCCTATGGTGCCGCCTGACTGTAAGCGAAAGGCTCCACTTTTCCCTGAACATACATTACTTTCTTGTCGGCCATTAGCTGGAAATTAAGACAATGAGGTGAGATTGCCAGTGGGCCACATTGCATTATGCAAACGAGTGTGACAAACTGAGCTATCTTGTAAAATCAGCGGCACGGAAAGTCACATATTCCCCTCGGATTATAAATTCAAAAGGGATCGGTATAAACCAAGGGCCAGGCGCAGACAAAAGCTCAATTGCACAAAAATGTTAGAAGTCTGTAGGAGGGTGAAGCGGTGAACATCGGCTGAACTCTAGAAGACGTACTGGTCGAGACCCGTCCTAACTCATGCATTATTTATCTCGTACCCAGGCTGCGTTGCCTCTACAGACACGGTTTTAATGAAATGTTCAGCCCTGGAGTTTCTTTAGGAAAGCTGGTCCAGGATTTGTTCTTTCTTTGAGCTCCATCAAGGTTACAGTGACAGGTGCGCTGAACAAATGGCCGCTCAAAAGCAGAGAGGTTTAGGCAGTTCGCTAATGCTTGGACATGCTTAGATCTAATTAGAGGTCTGAGTGTATTTAGGGAATTTTTTCTTCTTCTTTCTGTAACAGAAGAAGCTCCTGTGATGAAAATGACCTGTGATTTATAGCTTGGCGGAGGGTGCAGAATTGAATGTCTTTATCATAGGATTTATGAAAGACCAGTGGGGAGAGAGAGAGGAAAACACCATCATGGTGGATTAGCATTTTGCTGACAGCAGTGTGATGGTAGAGGGAGGGGGGGGTGTATATGTACAGCAGGTAGGCAATGGAGGGGCAGCCAAACACTGACAGCTGCCATTTCCGTTTGAATCCCTCTCCATTTCATGTCTCTCACAGGTGAAGCCTAGATACCAACCCCCACCCCCTCCAGGAAACCCGCTGCTTCCCACCACAGGAAGCCCCTCACACTGTTCCTTCCTGTCTTTCATGTTGACATCGGCAACAGCTGCTTAGCATTCCGGTGAAAACCGCCCTGTCCTCCCGCATTTCAACGGGCCGTGTCAGGGAAGGAATTGGCTGTGGAGAACATGCCCGGGGGCTGGAGGGTGAGAGTGCAGGGGAGAGGACAGATACTGACAGAGGTGAAGCAGGGTTGGGCAAACTGGGAGCTTTTCCATTTATTTTTTTTATCGCAACTATCTTTTCATACCCTAACCTCACTCCCTCTTCTTTCATTTATATTTGATCGTATCAAATCACGGCCAGCGCCGGGCTCTCCAGGCACCAGGGCACACGGAGGAATCATCTTCCCTTTTAGGGCCTGTTCCTGCTACAACTTAGTTCCTTATCAATTACCGTGGCAATGGAAATGCGTGATAAAAAACCTGTATGTTTTTATGTTGTTAGATGACCAACTTGCTTCACGTCCATAGATGACCAACACACAGACACATACCCCTACCTACAGACATACACACACATGTACACACACACACACACACACACACACAGACACATACGCATGCACACATACCCCTACCTACAGACATACACACACATGTACACACACACACACACACACACACACACACACACAGACACATATGCATGCACATACACCTACAGACATACACACACATGTACACACACACACACACACACACACACACACACAGACACATACGCATACACACATACCCCTACCTACAGACATGCACACACACACACACACACACACACACACACACACATACACACATACCCCTACCTACAGACATACACACACATGTACACACACACACACACACATATGCATGCACACATACACACTACCACACACACACATACGCATACACACATACCCCTACCTACAGACATACACACACACATACACACACACACACACATACGCATGCACACATACACCCTACCTACAGACATACACACATGTACACACACACACACATACACATGCACACATACCCCTACCTACAGACATACACACACATGTACACACACACACATGTACACACACACACACACACACACACACACACACACACACACACACACACACACACACATGTACACACACACACACACACACACACACACACACATACCCCTACCTACAGACATACACACACATGTACACAGCCACAAATCCTCCTCCCCATGACCCCATCACATGTAAAATAGAACACTGCACCACCACACACACACACCCTTCAGCCTCAAATCCTCCTGTGACCCCATCACAAAAATAGAACAACAGAACGGGGAAAAAAATGAAATAAAACAGAGGTGTGAGCTGAAAGAAAGTCAAAGCGACAGGTTTATACCTCAACACTTCATAAACAATTCACACATAAACAAAATGTGAGCCTGCTTATTCTTCGGCACTCTCGGATCTTCAAAAACCCTTTACAGAGGTCCTGACAGGCTGCCAGCTCTGTTTAATGTAGTCTCCTTTCTCAGCACACTCTTAATTTATTCTCCATTGCAACTGGCTATGTTTATCTGAGTGCAATTGTCAATCCAGAACCGTATGAACCGGAATCACAGAAAACAGTTGAGCCTATAGCTAAACATTTATATACTCTCCACAAAGATACATAATCCAGGGCCTATAAATGCTCTTTTAAAGCCCCAGCGGTGTACAGCGTAGTGTGGTAAGCATGCGTGCCAATCAGGGAAAAGGCTTTTCCCTCTGCGATGTATATATTGCCCACCCCCCACGTTCAACACAACTGGTTATGAACCCACATTTCTGGTGGACTCCTTCCCCTCCCCCCGCAAACACATTTGGAGTCAAGTCTACACCCATGGATGTACATAACATTCTTAATTTGTTGTCTGACAGTTAATTGGTGAAGATAATATAAATTACTTTGTAGCTTAATGGGACTCCAGAAATAGACTTCCCTTTGAAGAGGCAGGCTCAGTCTGTTTGTCTCGTTTGTGTGTGTGTGTGGGGGGGGAGTCCAGTAGAAATGTGGGTCCATAACCAGTTGTGTTGAACGTGAGGACAGAAGGAGAGCGCAGTGGCTTATCAGTGTTTTTGCATTCCAAAAAGGGCAAAACACTGCTGACAAAAAACCTGACCTGAGACAGCAGGAGAGACAAGGGAGATGGGGGAGGTGTTTGTTTATCATTGAGCCATTGAATGCCCTTTCACCTGGGTGTGCGGTGGGGCACTCTGTCAGCCACACTGGCTGGGTTTAATCCCGTCTCAAATGAAGACAGAGAGCTGCGATGGGCTATGCTGACAGCCCTTGATACCTCTCTCAGGAAAATAAAATTGACAATGATGATAAAGGGGGGGAAAAAACACATTTCAGCCACAGGACTGCAGAACATCGCCTCATGAAAATGGCATGTGGTGAAAGATGGTGCAGTGCTCTTAATTTGATATGACCAGAACAATAAGTAGGAACAGAAAACAGGGGAGCCTGTTCAGTATCGGCAGATCAGACACATAAGGAAGAGAAGAGATGTGACTATGTGCAGCAAAAAAAAAAAAAAAAGTTAAAAAACCCCACTAACTTTTCTTTCCCTGTGTTACAGGTATGATGTGCAGCTGCCAACAATGAGGTCTATCGCTGTGTTACTACACTGATCTTGTGCACTAACCATGATTCATCTTACCATGTATAAATGCACTTTTTGTAAGTCACTCTGGATAAGAGCATCTGCTAAATGCCTAAAATATAAATGTAATGTGGCACTGTATCTATCGTCTCTGAACTAAAACTTAACAAGCCAAAGAAAGAAAAAATCTTCTGTCTGCAAAAACAAATTTTCCAAACCTGGTTTATAAAATGTCATATGCACCACCACCTCCACCACAAAGTGCAGTCAAGTCAAAATGTAAATGCACCTGATTCTATTCCTGAACAGCAGGAGAAGCATAGTAAATACGCACTTTCACATTATATATATATATATATATATATACATATTCTGCTGCAGAGGATGATTTAATGGGGATTTTCAGGTCTTATTTGAAAATAAGCATTGCTATACCTTGTATCTACACCTTTAGAGGGATTGACTCAGGAGTGAAGAAATGATCATTGCATATGGGAAAAAGAATGTCTCTCAGCAGTTTTCATTACAATCTGATATTCATAAATATGACAGGGAAAAAAGCTCTTACTGTGCATGATAGTATAGTTACATGCATATGTTTCTGCAATACTTGTATTTAAAAAAAAAAAAAAGATAATTGCGGGGAGGGTTGTGAAATAATGTGCAATTTATCTGTACTTTCCAGAAAGCTGGCGAGACAAGCATGGCTTTGTGGAGGGCCAATCTTGGCCATTTTGTGTTGTGCAATGCAGTTCATTCCCGTGTGTCCATGGAAATTACAGTATTTATCTGTCCATGACAGGCAGTTTTTCAATATAAATATTTCTGTTTTTAATGTGATACATACAGGGATTCGTGTGTGCATGGGCACAGATGTAGAGTGGAAAGAGTAGCCATTTCCCAGTTTTAGTTTTTGAAAATTTTAGGAAATTTGGGTTTATTCCCATTTTTACTCCCAATTTAGTGTCCAATTATAGCCTTTCTTTTTCATGTCGATTATCCCCTCCCTGTAAAAATTCCCAACCAAGACAATATATATATATATATATATGTGTAATTCATTCATTCCCTCCCTCCTCGCCTCTCCACTCTGTATCTGATGTGTAGTGAGTTTGTACTGGCGCACTATGGCTGCAGTTGCACATTGGTGGGGGTTGAGGTGAGTTGCCCCTATCATCATTGTAAAGCACTTTGGGTTCCTTGGAAAAAAAGTGCTATATAAATCCAATGTTCAATCATTCATTCTTTCAGGGCCACTCCTACATGCAGCAAGCTCCCTGGGGCGGACAGACAATTGCCGCCACCTAGTGGCACTCCCAGCCACAGCCAGAACTGGCACGACCTGGTGGATCCGAACCCTGGTCACAGTGGGCAGCGTCTGACGTTCTTACTGCTACACCGCCCGGGAGGCTGCCATCTCCCAGTCTTAAGTATGCAACACTATAAAGTATGTCAAAAACGGTACCATGCCTTGGACCCTAAAATGGAAATACTCAATATTTATGTATCTTACAGCCAATATCATATTTACATTATTCAGAACTGTGACAAATGCATTTGGATAAATGCACTAGATAATGTAATGCATTATAATGAAGCAGACAGAATCATTGTAAAAAATGATCAATTTTATGTGAGCAACAGGTTACTTATTACATTTTGAATCTGTCCATTAATTGCAGCTACTTTTTGTATTTCTTAGTTAGCAGCACCACACCTTCTTCAGTTATAACTTCATTTAGAATGTTGACCCAGCACAGTTACCTGGAATATGCTTGCCAGAGTATGTGACAAATAAGTTAATACACTGAGCACATCAATGGCCACAGGCCAGCTAGATGGTGATGTGCTTGTTCATACACCATATGGCCAAAAGTCAGTGGACACCCCTACTAATTATTGAGTTCAGGTGTTTCAGCCACACCCATTGCCAACAGGTGCATAAAATCCAACACATAGCCATGCAATCTCCACAGACAAACATTTAGAAATCAGAATGGTTCGTAAAGAGCTCAGTGACTTTAAACGCGGCACTGTCATAGGATGCCACCTTTGCCACAAGTCAGTTCATAAAATTTCTGCCCTACTAGATGTGCCCCGGTCAACTGTAAGTGCTATTATTGTGAAGTGGAAGCGCCTAGGAGCAACAACAGCTCGGCCACGAAGTGGTAGACCACGCAAACTCACAGAGCGGGGCCGACGAGTGCTGAAGCACATAGCGCGTAAAAATCGCCTATCATCTGCTGCATCACTCGCTACAGAGTACCAAACTGCCTCTGGAAGCACCATCAGCACAAGAACTGTGCGTCGGGAGCTTCATGGAATGGGTTTCCATGGCCGAGCAGCTGCACACAAGCCTCACATCACCATGCGCAATGCCAAGCGTCGACTGGAGTGGGGTAAAGCACGCCGCAACTGGACTCTGGAGCAGTGTAAACGTGTTCTTCGGAGTGATGAATCACACTTCACTATACACTATATTTTCAACCGCAACCCAGTGGACAAACAATAACAGCAATTCAGGGGCCTCAGGTGGCGTAACGGTCAAAGCATTCACCTGGAATGCAAGTTGCCCACTACAGCCGCAGTTCGAAACCCAGCTGTGCCAGTCTGGCCCTGGCCAGAAGCCCTGATCGGGCGAGGTTTGGCTGTCTGCCCCGGGGGGAGGGGAGAGGGAGAGCCGGCACAATATCGCTGAGGAGCAATAGGGCGACCTTGTAAACATAGTTGGGCGAGTTCCGTCTCGGAGGAGGCGAACATTGCCTTGAGGTATTAGTTTGTCCTATGGAGGTGGGCGGCGAGTTTGCGGGGGAGGTTAAAATAAATAGAGGGGGCGTAATTGGCTACCAAATTGGGAGAAAAACAGGGAAAAATATCAGAAACACATTTTTAAGAATAAGAGCAATTCAATCTTAGCTAATATTGTACACATGCTCCTGCATTTACTCAAACCACTATAGCTGTTACAGCTTAGATCTTGAATCCATATAGAAAATGTGAGTCTCCATGCCTGAGATTTTCTGTGGATTTCCAGCACACTAAGCGAAAATATCCAGGTCCAACTGACTCCACAGACTGATTGATATGGGCTTTATCACACATGGCTGAGGTTATGTGCATTCCAGAACGTCTTTAAGGAAAGATCCAGTCGAGGACAGACACGGACAGGCCAAAGGTCACTGTGGCCCTTCACAGAAGGCCCCTGCCGCTTGAGGGGATTGTGGGTGATGGAGAGTGAGTTGTCCCATGGGGGGCCCCAAAGCTGATTCCTCCTCTGAATGCGATCTGGCCTGTTTCCCCCGCAATGCAAGCGTCTTTCGATTCAATTTCTCTGATCTCTCAGCACTATCACTGAGGTCAGTTTTGAAAAAGGGAAACAGGGGAAAAAAAAAGTATTTTTCTCAATCTGTTGAAGACACGGAATGAAATATTGAGTGTGGCAAATGTTTGCTCTTCAGGAAGATCTCAAATCTCTGGGAAGACCAATAAAGAAAAGATGTATTCTATTTTCTCAATGTCATTTTGTTGTACATAAAACTATATAAATGGCGCCACCCAAACACACACAAGATCGCACCGATTAAGCCAAGCGAGAAAAGGAATAAGATTATCATTCATGAAGAGCTGTGAATATTAAGAATGTTTTTTCTCCATATCTTACAGGCACACAGGGACAGAGAATCCGTTTCTGAGCCACAATTGGAATGTCAAAGGGAGAATGAATCGGTTACATCGTTTTTATTCAATAAGGACCACGGGATGCATAGTGATTGGGAGGACATTATTTCATTTTACCAGAGCTTTGTTAACTCAATATATAAAACACAGGGGAGAAGAAAGGTATTAAAGGATACAGAATTTTTTTTTTTTAAAGCTTACTCTTGTACAGAAATTTGGATTCAATGAGAACACACATTTTTTATCGCAATTATCTGAGCTAGTGACAGATTTTTGTTTTTGACAGCACTGCCCTAACATTTAATATTAGCATGGCCTGCCAGCAGAGGATATAAAGAAACAATGTAATTCAAGTAAACTTATAAAACAAACTTGATATTACGTAAAGAAGCTATGTAACTCAAGCAAGCTAGTTTACCTAGTTGGATTCATTCAAAATTATTTTCAATTAGGATATGCACAGTTTATCTGCACTATGACACTTATGACACTATGATACTTTGCAGCAATATCACCCTTATCTCTGCCATCGAATCGATTTTTAAATTATTGTTATTTAAGTAGTCTAATATAAAATGTTGATAATAAAGAGCAAAGAAATGCAACTGTTGGGGCCCCCGATAGTGTAGCGGTCTAATGCACCTGTATTGGCTGGTCCTTTATGAGTGTGAGCTGCCTATCACAGTTGCAGTTCGAAATACGACTGTACCAGACCGGCACTGGTGGGGAGTCCCGATCGGGGGTGGTGTTTGGCTGTCCACCCCGGGGGGAGGGGGGAGGGTGAGCCGGCATGAGTTCGCTGAGAAGCGCATAAGGGTGTCTCCAGAATGTGGGTGGGCGAATTCCGTCTCATAGGGAGCAGAGTTTGCTGCCCTCTGAGAATTAGCTTGCCTCGTAGAGACGAGCGGCGAGTTTGTGTGCGGAGGGCAAATCAAAATAAATGGCCAAATTGGGAGAAAAATGTGAAAAAATCCGAAACAAATAAAATAAATGCAATTGTTTTAGGCTATTACATTTTACTCTAGTTTATTATAATTGTATTTTTCATGCTTGCTAAACAACTATTTATGTTGTATTGATATTTTATTTAGGCTAAGTTTCTAATTAAGCTCTTTGGATTTTGTATTACTAAAAAGTATATCCAAGAGACAGGTTTTTCATGTTTTCATATTTGGGTTACATGTGGCAGTTTCTTTGCAAAGTATGAAATATACAGGTCCCAAGATCAAGTAAGTTTAGAATCGTTGTTTTCTTTGTTGTATGGACTGCTGGTTGAAAGTTCTATCACCTAGCAAGTTATTGTGCAATTTGGTGCTATTTTGACAACAAAATCAAAAATGAGCCTCATAGTTGTGTGAAAAGTCTGAGAACTGTGCTTTTGTTATCCTATGCAAATACTGCCGTGTCTGTTTAATTCCAGTTTAATATCACTATTATTTCAATGCTTTGATATCATAAATGTGATGCAGTGTTTAATATCCACTCTTCAAACATCCTCACATATCAAAGTCATGCCACTGCAGAGACAGCTTAGCGTTCCCTTATGACTGTGTGTGAAAAATCTCTCCCTACGCAGGCCCACATCGCGAAACACCCGGAGGTAAAGACATGAGGAATGATGCGTGCGTCAGAGCAAACAAACAGCAAACCAAAGCCGCTGCTCGCGCTAATGTAATCGTCGACGTATGCAAATAATGTACCTTGATATTATCCACAAACATAGCGGAAAACATGAGCCTCGAAAAGCCATTACCACCCCCGAAAACATTCGATGAATCAGTCCCACAATTTCGACGCGTTTCCATCTGCACAGCTCGTGTATGTGTCGGGAGAAATAAAGTGAGTGTGGATCGAGTGCCTAGAAGTTTACACACCGAGCGCAAAGACTCCACAACAGAACCGTCGTCAACTGGATCAACCGACGACGGTTGCCGCTGTGACCAGCCAATGCACAAACGTCACATGAAAGACTATGCAGCCTGTCAACGTGACCATGGCTATCAAACCAGCACCCCATCATCACCACAGATGAAGAACAGACAGAGTCCACCTCATCTCTGACAGATCTACTGTCCCCACCACGTAAGGACTGTCATCCAAGTTCATTTCCTGATTCATGAAGATGTTTCCTCAGTCACACTTTACATAATCTATGCATAGGCCTACTCTGTTATTGGCCCTCACATGGCATTCGTTCCACAATTACTGTTAACCTACAATGCAGAGATTGCAAAAAAAGTGAGCTTTTATAATCTAGTAATAGTATTGCCTGTGTGGAAGGTATCGTTAGCACTTTAAGGCATGGCAAAGTGTTTTTAAAATGTTTTATGTCCAGTCACTCCCCCATACCTGCAGTCACTCATCACTCCCTACACCCCAGCCAGACCCCTCCGCTCCGCCTCCTCTGGCAAACTGACTGCCCCATCCCTCCGGGCGCCTGGCAGACGCTCCTCGCGGTCTCGTCTCTTCTCTGTCCTGACCCCTCGCTGGTGGAACGACCTTCCGCAATCAGTCAGGACCGCGGAATCACTTGTGATCTTCCGCAAGAGACTCAAAACCCGCCTTTTCAGACTCCACTACCACTGAACTCTGTACATCTAGCTAATTGTCATCACCACTGCCTACTTGCTCAACACTATATACCCCTGCTTACTCCATTTAATTTAAAAAAACAAAAACTAACCTTTCCTTCCCAGTGCTACAGGTATGGCACGCAGCTGCCTGCAATGACCTCTATCGCTGTATTACTGCACTGATCTCTTGCGCGTACTATGATTGTTCCTACCATGTATTTAAGCATATCTTGTAAGTCGCTCTGGATAAGAGCGTCTGCTAAATGCTTAAAATGTAAAATGTAGCCAATTCTATCATTCAGGCCCACAATCGTTTTAGTTCGCCGTTCATGTTTGCTCAATAATACACATGCACTGCATCGCAAATGATTCCATATTTGTACTTTTAATATAAGATTTAAGCAAAGGCGCAATCCCATCACTACAATTCAATTTCTAGATCGATTCTCATTTACCAAGATAAATCAGTGGTAAAGGACACGGGAATGCGGTCTACACAGTTTTGATTGTGAAGATTATACCCTGTAATTAGACGTCTACATTCATATGTCTGACATCCCTAAATGTCAGAGTAAAAACGATTTCCATTTTTGGACAGCTTGTACATTTCCCTCCCTAACGTGTGTTTGCGTAATCAAAATGTGCATATCTGACGTCTCGGCGTTGGCGGAGAGTGAAACGCAGCCAAAGGAACAAACGCGGCTCCGTGATTTATGATTGCACGAGGACATGACGCCAGTAATTAACTGTAGTTTTTATTCGAAATGTTTTATTTACAGCAGAAATGAAACCGCTAACACCCCTTTTACGTCTGCTCCCCATTATTCAGCTCGGGCGCACTTGTTCGTAATGTCTTAACCTTTCGGGCTGACAGCGTGTCGTTTAAATGGATGGGACCGTGCGTGAGGTAAAAAGACGCCCCCAACCCCCCCACAACACAGCTGCCATGTATCAGATGTTTAAGCGTAATTGACATGTTCATTTGTTTTGACAAAGGAGGTGCTTCCACGGGGAAAACAATAGGAAAGAGGACTTTTAATTAAACGCACAGTCCTATCTCAGACGAGGAGATCAAATCCATGTGTGTCAGCATCCATTACTGTAGTCACCGTAGTTATTCTAGTTATATTAGACTTGACAGTATATTCCATACACTACTTATGGTTTCAAAACTTCAGATTCTTTACCTTAAATCAGATGAATGAATTCAACTGCAGTGCTTTTGGTCATCTTTTTTGGATTACATTTTTGATCTCATAGTTAGCACTCACTTGAGCTCATTCCATTATTTGTAGATACACATTTATCCAGAGTGAAGAAAGGTGTGAATTTCTGATTCCGCCTCATCACGTCTCTATATTGCTTTCCACGGTATTGGGAAATTGAAATCCACTCACTTTTTCGAGTGCATCTTCCCTCTCCAGGCTGCCAATGGTACAGGACAGGACAGCAGGTGCACCTGACTGCAGGATGAGCCACGTGTGCGCATGTCTGAATGTAAACGACTGAATGTGTCTTGTGTCAGCGGGGCCTCGGAGTGTGACTCGGTAATGGAGGGCCAGCGCTCGGGTGAATCATGCCAATAGCGAAAGTGATGCACACGTCTCCCATTTTTATTCCGCCACACGGCGAAGCTCGACGACCAGACTGACGCCAAGGTGGCTGACTTAACAAGGTCACTGGTCGTGTAAAGGTCACTTCCGATTGATAAAAACACAATTACAATAAGGGAAACAAGTTTGAGTGTGTGGGAGTGTGTGTGCGTGTGTGTGTGTGTTTGGTGGCATTGCAGTTACCTACAGTCAGTAGAGATGCAAATATTATGTGGGTGCACTTCCTTCCTGAGGAACTTCAGCCCTTTAGGACAAAATGCAGGTCAAGCTACAAAGTAATACAGGATAATGAGGATCTAGACAGCCAGACATACAGGACTCCCATGGGAAGTGAGTTGGGAACCAAGTCAATCAGAGAAAACACAGGCCCCATGATTCCACCACAAAAGGGTCAACGTAGAACAAGCTCATTCATTACCAGCTTGGGAAACAAGAACAGCCTTAATGGACATCTGGAGGTTTGGGGAAATGAAAGGTTTATTTTAATTTTCACATTAAAAATGATCCTTCACAAATGGCTGTATGAATATTAAAGATCCCACTATCCCGGCAGACTAATTAAATAAAGCTTGAATCTGAGAGCTACTTAGAAACGCCCGTTTACAGATGCATTTTTGCAAATGACCTGCCCAGGCAGAGTCAATGAATAGAGTTCTCTCAGCACACAACTCTGCCATTTAGGTTTCAGTTAGTGAGATAGATGAAGGAATTGTTAAAGCAGGAAGGGGAATTCTACAATATTTTAAAACTAAAGTCACGGGTGTCTGCATCATACATTACAGTAATTGCTCGGGGTGGGGGGGGGGAATCCATTCATTCATGAAAAAAGTTTATCTTATTGAAGACGGACATCTGAGACACACAAACGGCAATACAAATTAAGTATCGATACCATGTAGTTTAGGCGGAAATCTAAGCAGTGGCTATTTTGGTTACGCAATCGTGGTAAAGGTTAGCGGCTGATGCCTTGTGGGGAAATTGCTGTTCGTTTAAATAATGCTTTATCAGCAGATGGCAGATAGTTCTACCCTAAAACTGCCTGTTGCATTTTGCCTTTCCATTTTGTGATGGAGAAGATACGTTGTAAACAAGTGTTACTTCCCTCCCAAAAACTGCTTCTCCCCTTCCAAACTCAGCAAAGAGCTATATTCAGTTATAATATTTCCAGCAATAAATGATGTTGTTTTTATGCTTCGAGGTATGTGTCTGTTTTGTTCTGACAGTTGGGCGAACAGATCATTTCATATCTTTGAAGAGAACTTCAAAAATATACATTTCTGACAGTGCTTTATCATTAATAACCCGGTGAGTCATTGGGCGCTGTTAAATAAACAGAACAGCAGCACACAAACAAAGACGCAAGCTAGAGCTCTTCAATGCCAAGTGGAATGTGCTTTCAGAGGCTTCCTCCGGGTGCAGAGACACAAGCAGAAATAAAGGTTTGCAGCTGATCTCTTGGCTGATGGAAAATCAATTTTCTATGCATTTTTTTTGATGTTATATTTGACAAGGATCAATAACCACGGTGACGTGAATGGAAGTATCATGTGTGTTTATACATCATGAAATAAGACTTTTACCAACATCATATTCATCACTGGCAGAATTAAGTGACTGTTATAAAATGGATGACCTTTTGGGTTCACTTGTCAGCGCCGCACATGCAAAGAGTTATTGGAGGTGACAACGGCTCTGACATTTTATGTATGTAACTGGAAAAAAATGAATATTTATTTTGTGGTACAGTCAGGTCCAGAATTATTGGCACCCTTGATGAAAAAGAATATATATAAAATAATGTATATAATATAATAGAAAACAAGTAATGGCATTACTGAGATATATTGTGATTTTCCAACAATATTTTACTTCATTAATGATTCAATGGAATCGATCAAAATAACACTTAAAAGATTGACAATTTTTCAAATTACACATTTCTTTAAGAAAAAGGTTTCAAAATGATTGACACCCTTGTTTTTAGTACTTGGCGCAACCTCCCCTGGGGAGGATAATGGGACTGAGCCTATTTCTATAGTGTTTAATAAGGTTGGAGAACACATTTGGAGGGATCTTGGACCATTCCTCCATTCAGAACCTTTGACCCTTGCAAGACCCTTGATATCCTTAGGTTTGCACTTATGGACTGCCCTTTTCAGACCACATATTTTCGATAGGGTCCGGCAGGGGCAATTCGAGGATTTGACCTTTAGGGGGGCTCAGCCCCCAATGAGAATGTGAGATGTACACATGCAAAGCAGAAGCCTACATTTCTAATTAACTTAGTTACATTCCCCAAAACAAAAACACCAAAATGGTGGTCCCTCTCAAAATTGAAATACCACTCTCTATCTGTGGTATTTTTAAAAATAGATATTAAGCAAAAATGTTTAAACATTTTCAGGCTAAAGCAACCCCTAAATAGGGTCTAAAATCGCCACTGGGGTCCAGAGACTGATATGTTCATTGCAAAACATAGATTTTGTTTTCACGGAACCATTTCTGGTTTGATTTTGAGGTATGTTTTCGGGTCATTGTCTTGTTGACTTAAGCTTCCTGGCAGAGGCAACCAGGTTCACCTTCATTCCCGTGGAATCCATTATGCCATTGATCTTATTGATCTCATTGTCCCATTGGACAACTGCACAGCAAAACAGCCCCAGAGCATCAATGATCCACCACCATATTTGACAGTTGGTATGAGGTGCTTTTCCTTGTATGCATCACTCTGTACATAGTGTACATGGGGAAAAAAAGTTCAATTTTGGTCTCATCTGAACACAACACCCTGCTCCAGGCATGGGCCCAATGATGTTTGGCGAACGTCCAGACGCTTGAATTTGTTGGTTCCTCTCACTAAGGGCATTCTGATGATGTGCATGTGTAGCGGAGCTCGGAAGACTTGAGCTAAGCACGTGAGCGTCCACAGCAGAAAGTGACGTCGATAAGAGTACAATTGGTTCCCTTGGCTGGGGACTCGGGTCTTTAGCTCAGCAGGCTTATCGTGTCTCTTGTTGCGGTGGGATCCCCGGTTAGAAATTTGCTGCAGGCAGAACCAACTCCGTTGCACATACACTCGCTGGTCTGGGAGTGTTGTTACGCCTGGTCTATGTCACTTATATTATTCTTGTGAATGCACTCATGTTCTCTTGCATCATATATAATTATATACAAGTAGCGCTGGATAAGAGCGGCTGCTAAAATAATGTAGTGTAATATAATGTAATGTAACTTGCCTTTCAGCTCTATAAATGTTTTCCAGCCACTTTCTGAAATAATGAACAAATTCCCACAGTGATCATTTCCACCTCTGTTTGTCCACAGTGCACTCTACGGGGCTAACGGGAAACATAAGTGAATCAGGGGTGTTTGATTGCACGCCATCTGCCAAGGAGGTGGATCTGCAAACAAATTCTGTAGCAAGCGCAGTACGAGCAGGAAGCAATTTCAACCTTCCAATAAATCCACAGAATCAAGTCCAGCTTCTTGTGGACCAGATGTCCACTGTTCCACTGCCCTGTGCCCCCCCCCCCCTTCATTTCTCCAAGTCGTACATTTTTTTTAACTCTTACCCTTTTATGATATGAAAAAAGGCTGTTTTGCAAAAGGATCTTTGGCTAATCTGCTGTATGGATGAGTTTTCAGTATTCAAAGATTAAGGAAAAAGGTGCAATGGCATTGCAAATTGCTCACAACTGAACTGCTGTTCTCGAAAATTTAGCACTGAGAGCACAGCACTGCAATGTGACCCACAGGAGCCGTTTCATACTTCCCAAAACACTGCGGAACAGAACCTGATCAAGCCATAATCGCTACCGGGTTTCATCTTTTGAGCCGATTGCCTCGGTCGGTAAGTAAAGTTGTTACACACAGAAATGACACAATTTCGATGTGCAGATTTGCAATTGGGAAGGCTGGGTCGATACAGAAACTGTGCCCCATCTGTTCTCATACTCAGTATGTATATATAAAAAATATGCTTTTTAGCCAATGTGAAACCAAACAAATCCATCACACCTAGTTTCACATCTACAGACGTCAGGCAACAGGCTTGCAAGGCCATGCTGCTCCCACTCCAAATTTCTATTTCAAAAGGGAGAGCATTTCATTTCAGGATTCTACACGAGGCTGAATTGTACTGAACACTGTAGCTTGGCTTCATTAGATTCCAGCACCTTGTCGAGTGGTTTTACGATTTAACACCTGAACCGCGTTAATGCCACGAAGATCAAAGCCTCCGTGCCAAGCACCTGCTTCGATGCCCGCGGGAACACGCGAAACCTCAAACCGCCGATGTCATGTCACAGCCTGTCTGAATCCTGAGGCTCGCTGTCGCAAATCTACCCTCCGCCAAGGTCCTGGGAGCCGACAGCATCCCCCCACGACTGTGAGCGGAGACATCGACACGGGATGAAGCGGTGCAGGGCGGTGGAGCTTTCTGAGAGAGCCAGAGTCCCCGTGCAAATGGATTATTGGGTTTGGGGCGGGGGACAGGGAGGGCCAGGAGCAGCCGCTGGATGGTGTAATTACTCAGGGGGAGACAGAGCAAAAAGGGACAACAAAGGCACAGGGAGGGAGGGAGGGAGGGAGGGAGGCTGATTTGTTGCTGACATGCGTGAGGTTTATGGTGTTTCTCATCCCCCCCAAATGCAGCTAGATGCACTCTGTCTCTCCCAGAGGGGCTCAGATTGATCTCCCAATCTCGGGCCCGGTCACGGGAACGCATCCGTTCCAGGACCCGAGGAGCCGCTAGCCCCGATCCAGCGCCTGTGAGCACTGCGACGTTTCCGCCCCAAATCACATCCAACCTCAGGGTGCTGCAGAGCTCAGAATCCGCTATCGACGTTAAGCGGACCCCCAGATTAAGCCCGTCTACGGTTTAAGATGCAAAAATAAAAGATCCAAAAAAGGGAACGTCAACCTGAAGTGCTTTTTTTTTACGATCTGCCACTGTTAGAGCGGAGCGGAGCGCATTGAAGTGCTTTCATTAGCAAAGTAGACAGCTACTTTTCCCGTCACAACGTGGTGGATCAGCACTGAACGCACTCTACACCCTGACTGTCTGTCAGTGGAAGCTCCAGACACAGACGGAACCGGGGAGAGATTAGTCGGCAGCTCTAAGGCTCTGGGAGACAACGGCTCGCCGTGAAACCCTTCACGCAGCTAAAGGAGGAATGATAATAAAAATGACACTTTTGTCTTTAACAAGTCTTTGACGGCTTCGCCAGCGAGGGGGGCGTTCACTTAAATGCCACCAGTTGCTGTGAGAAAAGCAATTTGAGGAAATGTATTCACACCAGCAGCAACAACCGTGACGCAGTGCCTGTTCAGGTCCAATAAAAGTAAACACGTAAACAGCACCAGACCGTCAAACTGCAGGGAAGATCTCAGCGATAAAATGCCACGTTGGTCTTTAACTATTAACACTGTTCCCTTGTTACTGAGGACAATGGGAAGCATAGAATACAGGTAAAATACATCGAATACAAAGTGACGTTGCCGTGACCCTCTCAAACTTTCTTGAAAGTGGCCAATTACATTTTACTTGCACATGACCCCAAAATTGCACGTTCAATTTATATCTTCTGCTATTTTAGAGATAAAATTCATTGGCATGATCTTTTGGCATTTGTGTATCTAGAAAATGTCAGGTGTGTTTGGGTCATTTTAAAGCTTTTTTGTATGGCCTGATATACACATTCAGTGCCACAAGTTGTTTGTTTTTGTATACATTTTGTTTCAGATTTTTCCCTGGTTTTCTCCCCAATTTGGAAGGCAATTATACCCTCTATTTATTTCGATTAACCCTCCCCCACAAACTCGCTGCCCTCTCTACGGGGCAAGCTACTCTCCCCCTCCCTCAGGAACGGACAGCCAAATGCCGCTCCCGATCTGGGCTAACAGCCAGGGCCGGTCTGGCAGAGACGGGTTTCGAACCGTCTCCCTGATAGGCAGCTTGCACTTGGACAGGACCAACCAAATACGGGTGCGTTAGACCGCTACGCTATCCACCAGCCCCAGGGGTCTCCAGTTTTTATGGACATGCATTTAGTAAATGTTTCAAGAACATGTTTCAATGTTTCAAGTTATACATTTAATAAATGTGTCATCCTATTCAGCATAGGCCACTCAGCATTATGAACAGATGGGCATCACCTGATGGGCAGGTGGCAGTGGCTGGCTGTTTCCAGTCAGCTATGCAACTATCTAACATATCCTCTCTTGTTCTGTTAATTATATGTCTTGTTGCAGTTCCAGCTTCCATAGTCAGTGGCATAAAACATTGACATTTTTGCTTCAATCTTTGCACTGAATTACCAACAGTTTTTTTAACAGTTTTAAAGTTGCTTAACAGTTCTGTGTACTTAACATAAACCTCAGAGAATTTAAAGGAAATTAATTACATACCTAATAATCCAATTTTACAGTCTCCTCCTCGTTTTTACACAATATCCCAGGAATGCATATGCAAGTCAACGATTACACAGCCTATATGTTATCAACAGCAAAGATGCGCTGTCGCTATGAGCAGAGAGAGGTTCTTAATTGCATCCTTTAGTCACGGCCAGTGCTTTGAATACCAAGTTACAGATTTTTGGGTAAACATTAAAATGATAAACATAATGGGAGCGTTAATTATGATGGAGAAGTGCAATGCCTTAGTGAATCTGCCGCTGGCTACTCTATTTGAATGCAAATTCGAGTACTGTACTGGCACAGATGGCTCACGCAGAACAAGGTGCAAGTGGACTGGTTAAAGCTCCTTTGTAATGATTAGATGCTTTCCAAACTCTGATGTTATTAATACATCTGACGGAGACGTTATTTTCCATAGTTTATTGATGCAGCTCATGTTTGGTGCTCTTTGGTCTCATGTATAACTGTCCATAATGCCTATGGCATGATATTAAATGACACTTTATACACATCAAGTATTTACGCTGATGAATTCCTAATTACATCAGGTTGCTTATTGAAAAATACATTTTATTGACACTGTAAGAACATCTCTGTAAATGGTCAATCTTTGTAAATGCCTTGGGTGTTCTTCTGAATTCAATCAAGACCTTAGAATATCATTCTTCCCCCTCAATGCATGCAGTAACGAGAGGGCTGTGTTTTAGGTCACCACCCTACCTGACCAAAGATCAGAAACACACACTGAGCATTTCAAACACTTGCTCAAAAACACAACGCCATGCTGACAGACTGGAAGCCTGCTGTCTTAAAGTTGTGTTTGCCTTGTATCGCGCCCCGTCCATCAGCGTCAAACCAATTCAGCTCAAGACCTATGAAATGATGGATGAAAACAGCAACCTGGGTGCAACTGTCATTTTTTGTTGTTTGCACCACTCGAAAATACCACCAATGTGGTAGCCAACTGTATCTGTGCATTGCGCTGTTGTGTGCATTGAAAAAGGGTCCTAAATATATCAAATATTAACAATTTACTGTAAATAACATTAACTGTTTTAGAAAAAAACCAAATAATACAACCTTTTGGACATCAGTTTAGATCTGTCAGTAATGCATTCGTTTAGACCTGCCATCTCAAAAGAGTGCAGTTTTTTATTGTAAATGTGGAAACATTCAGTAATAACATTCAGCTTACGTCTGGGGAACATGAATGTTAATATAAATGCATTTTACATCATATCTGCCTCCCCGCATTATTAGCATTCATACTTTGAACACAATCTTTTGTTTGTGGGTGATCGTATGTCTGACGATAGCACCAATCACAGAGACTGCCAGTGTGGAGGCTCCTGTGACTCAGATAATACACCTTTCATTGAATTTGCTATTATTGCAAACATCTGGATCACAATTATTCATACCTCTAACTATAATTTCAAACGTAATCCAACAAAAACAAATCTTCATAAATGTACAACTTATTTTAAGTTCATTGGAAGGTTATGGAACTATACAGTGGCCTACAATGGTTTCCTGTTTCCCTAGGGTATAAAAAGGAGGGAACACATACTGTGGTCAACCAATCACCATGGTGAAAGGCAAATAACTCATTAAAAGCATCAGATAAAAGGTTATTGACCTCTACAGGTCAGGAGATGGCTACAAAAAACTAAAAAGTTTAAGGGCGTTTAAGGCCACTGGTGCCTAACCTGCCAGGTAGAGGACGAAAGTCTATCTTGCCCCCACGTGTAGTGAGACAGATGGTCCGAGAGGCAAATAGAAGTCCACGGGGCACAGGTTCAAGATCTCCATGTCTTAATATATAGCATCTTTTATTGAATTTGCTATTATTATTGTTAAGACCACAATACAGCACTCCAATGTATAGCACTTTATAATATGAGATGAATGCACTGTCAAATGTAAAATGGTGTGTCTGTTCCATACATTAATGTATTCATGTACTGTCTATGCACTTTGATGTATTAATAATGTTGCCTATTGCACTATCCCTCTATTGTACTAATACACTGTCTGTGCGTTTTCACTGTGTGACTAACTGTACTGCAGCAACACCAAGAAACATTCCTACACACTTAAGTGTGAACGACAATAAAGATAACTTCTGGTTCTGATTCTATTGACAATCTTTCCCCCTTCAAATAATTTATTTTCTGGGCACAAATAATATACTGAAGCCTTATAAGAGCAGTGTGTGTTTGATTCATACAAAAAAAATATTTCAGGAATTTATTTTCCCTTGACTAAGTGTTAAAGGGGCAATTAAAATATTATATAAATATTTGGTGTGATAGCAATGAGTGGATAAAAAATAAATGAATAAACACACATTAAGATAAGACCATATTAACATATTACTAATACTTATACGTGAATGAGCATGTTGACACAGTAAACACATTAATACACTACACATTTAAGCATTGTTTCTTGACACAGGGGTCCAGTACTTTAAGAAACAGAGAGGAAAACAATCTTGAGCAAAATGCAACAATTTGGTGAGATAAATACCAGTAATTAACTTCTCTGAACAGAGAGAAAGCCCTTCACACTTTTGTGTTGCATTTAAAAGAAAGTCTGGATAGACACACAATCCAGAAGATAATCACTTCAACAATAACCAGTGGGCAAACACTTCAAGCCAATCTTAAAATGATTTGATGTAAACGCATTAAATATTTACCACATAATTACCTCAACAGAACAAATATATGAACCACCTTTCAAAGCATCTAATAATTATGTGCCATGATTGGTGGATTTCACCTAGAATGACCCCAGGAAAAGCAGTCGTGAGTCTGCTGGCTCACATACTCCTCGGCCTACTTAAACATTCAACAGACATAGCAGTCCACAAAACACTCCACGTCTAAATGTGTCTCTGTAAAATAAATAAATAAATAAGCTCTCAAAAGGATCTCCATTGCCCAGATCGATTGATAATACACAATGTCACACTGAGAGTCAGATTTATTTTTAAATGCAGGAATTTAGAGAGAGAGAAATGATTTTTGAGTTTGTGTGGGGGGACAGGGGGACGACGACAATGTTAGAGTTTTAATTTATGATGCATGTGTGTCGTTTGTCAGAGAATGTATTGTCCTCCCAAGATTAATGATCTATTAATAATGAACAAACTTTAAATTAACTAGGAATTGAATTCCTCATCCTAAAAGTAACTCTATGCATCAAAGCGGCTGGATGTACCACAGTTGATGTTCACAAGCAGTCAATTACCTGAAAGTTTGCACGGGAAACAGGAGACATATCAATCTTAAATTAGAGAGGGAATGCTATCTCCGAGCACGTGCCTCAACATCTCCACACCTTAGATACAGACACAGACAGCTTCTGTCACAAAATAACTATGTACCTGAAATCAAGCAGCTTCAAAAGCCCAGGAAATACACACAAATGTCACCTATACCATCAGGGCCGGATTAAATGGATAGACTACACTAGGCAAACCACTTTTTCATTTGATACTCATGTATTTATAGGGGTATAGGCCATTACGTTTAATTTATTTAGTTGCATTTTAAATTTGATTTTATTATTTGTCTTGACTTTTTCGTAGTTAGGTATTTAAATGGAAAGTATACTCACATTTAGAGAGGCTTTCTCCTGACTTTCACCATAATCCAGGGAAGTGGTAAATCCATTCTCAATCGCCAACAACGCCAATGTGTTCAGTTTCTTTTCCTTCACTGTTGATCTCACAGACGCTTTAATGCGTTTCAATAAAGAAATCGACCTTTCTCCAGAGCAACTTGCAATCGGCAATGTCAGATACATGCAAAGGCATATTTCCATGTTGGGGAATGCATCGCCCAGGCCTAGCTCTCTGAGCTTCTTATACATGCCCATCACTGATTGTTCACCATTTACCATTGAGCTGAACTGGCAAACCCCCTCTGTAAAGCCATTCCCAAGATCATGTGGGTATATTTCTTTCAGATGTTCTGCGGCTATACGCACTTCTCGGATGCCCATTGAATGAACGTTTGTAAGGAAACTGAATTGAGGCTGGCTATCTGTTGATTTTGATGCCGGGCCAGGGCCTGAGAGGAACTTTTGGAAAGCCACTCTTCCTTCTTCCTCTTCATTTATCTTTTTGTGTGTTTTGCTGCACCCGAAAGCATTGCTGAAAGGACACTGCTAACATAGCAAGCATGATCTGCACTGAACCGGAAAGACTTTTCGCACACATTGCAAGGTGCTTATGTTGTGTGTGACTTACAAAAATAATACATTGAAATAAAGTTTTAGATTGGAGTTTTTATCTGAAAATATTTTCAAATATTTACATTTAAAAAAATATTTTATATTTTAATTCTTATTTTTTAATCGCTTTGTCTGGGCCCCCCTGTGGCAATTAGACACTAAGCACATGCCTAGTTTCTCTATGCCTAGATCCGACCCTGTGTATGGTGCGTATGTCCCACTGCTAGAGAGATCGGAGATCTTATGGTAAGTAATACTTAGGCTGGAGCTCGTGAATACTGATCGTATGGCAGAGAAAGTTTATGAAATATACGACACACCACCGCAGCGCATGTGGGAACATCATCCACTGCTTCGTTTCCCATGAACTTCCGGCATTAGGATTTCATTACAACCAAAACTCATAATTCTACGCTTACTTACTTCACTTCTATTTTATGGTACCTTTTCTCTTTTTGCCACGGATTAATGTTGCCTCTCTGATAGGGGTTATTGTACACGGACAGTTTCATTTACGGCAGGGCGTTCCAAATTATGCGTCACTGGCAAGGCACTAAAAAAGCATTAACAGGGTTGCCATGTTTCTTTAATCCCCCTCATGTTCATGAGAGACTCCTTGTACAGGATTACGTAAGGGTGGGCCTTTTGTGGATAAATGTTTTTTAAGATTGATATTATAAAGGCTTGGTTTGAACTAGCTATCCGTTTTCTCTACTGACACTGACAGACAGAAACACCCACACATAGAACCGCCCACGTTAAGAGACCAGGGACAGGAGAAATCCAGAATCTACAGCTTAGCTGCACAAAGGCAAACTATTAACGCTGGTGACGGCACCGACTCAAGCTCATCTTTGAACGTCCTGTCAAATGATCCATGAAATGTTGATCGCCATCATTTGCATTGTCCCTTGTACCCTCATCTTTCTCAATCAAAACGGATGGATCCGGGGAGGAATCCTTCTCGTCCCCCGAGGTGCTTGATTTCAGAGATTTAACTGAACGTTTGCGACTTTGAGGTTGCCTTCCAACCGAAGTGGGGCGAGGAGGCGATAAATCAACGGCACGCAATTCACAAGGTGGATCGGGGGCTTTCAAGTTCTTGGAAGGAACAGGCTTTCTTCCGTTCACAGTGTCGAGCTGTGACATGCGTCGGGGAACTGCCATCATGCGTTTCTGATGGCGTGCAAACTGGTAAATAAAAAACGTAATGGTGCACACAAAATTAGGGCATATACATTAATAGGCAGTGCATATGAAGCACATCCTCTCTTGGAGGGTAGCTCTGACTACACAAATGATGCAATAGATTGCAGGACATGATTGCTAAGATTTTGGGCGGTTGAGCTGTGAGCTGGGCTTTACCTCTCTCTCATCCCAAGATGCTTGGATCAACATCTGAGGAGATAAAAGATATTTGACGAAAGAAACAGCATCCTTTTTTTGGCTCTCGGGCGTAGCGTTACTTCAGTGCAAAGCTTTTGATATTTTCTGATTCAGCTCACAGTTCAAGGACACTGGGAGAGACAGTGGTGCATGTGAAAGAGTAATTGGTTTCAGACCACTGACTCCTGGCTCCATACACACGCACACACACACACCTATGTTGTGCCGCAATTCAAAATAATCAAGATATAGGGACTGTGTGGGACAGACTCGCTATGATGTTTTACTAATGAGCTATGGCCACAGGCGCCCTGGGGAAATCAGTACCCCTCTGAAGCACAAGGAGTGCGTTTGCTGTGGACGTCAGGGGCACTCCACAGGTGCAGAGCGGGGGAGAGGTAGCGACGGGTCTGCTTTAATTCTGCACGAGCTGATCTCTGTCTGGATTCCGAGGATGGCGTTGTCGTGCCAATGGCGCGGAGGTTTGTCTGCTATGTCTGTGTGTGGAGCGATGGTTGAGGAGCGGTGGTTGAGTGAGCTATCTGTCACAGCTGGCGGTGGAGAGACTGCCGCACCTCAGGGAAGCTCCCCGAAAACCGGGGGAAGAACGACATGCAACACCCCGGGCCAAAAAATATATTTTCTGACCAAACCAACGTGCCACGCATATGCTGGTCGTTTGTCATCGCTGCCTCCCCCTCCCTGTGACTCGACAGCTTCTTTGCAATGCCACCATCTTGAATTTGTCCCTGGGTCACTCGGTGTCCGAGAAAAGCTGTTTTGAAATGACTGTGAAATAAGTGCACATGCCCATAAGGGACAGTGATGGGCAGTACTGAGATTACCCTGTCATTCACGGCACTGCCTGGAAACCTGCGGTAAAGTGGGACCAATGTCTGAGCTCCACCTATCTGTTAGAGTTAGAGGGATGTCCAATATTTTCCCGTCGTCACACACAAGCAGATTACCACGCATGGCTCATCCTCATCTTCCCAGGGAAAGGAGAAATGTCCCTCTCAGGCTTGCAAGCTTAAAATTGTGGAAGTGAGGTTGGTGTCCCATTAAGTCAAAACTAAGCTTGACAATTGCTTTTGCGTTCCTCTCTGGGGTTTCTCGGCTGAGAATGGGGCCTGTAGTTTGTCTCTCCAGTGGCCAGTCCACCACTCTAAATCCATGGGCATAGTGGCCGACACCTTTTAGAATGTGTCCCCTCATTTGACCACGTGACTCAGTCCCACATTATGGACCGTAGATGGAGATAACGAAGACCAGGCAACCAAACGACCGGCCCAGAAAATCCACCCTGTCCGCTATGCAGGCTGGCCATGAATAAATTATTCCAGAGCTATATCCGTTTAAGTATACATGAGTCTTGTGAGCTCGTGAGATGAGCGTGTGAGTCATATGAAAAGGGTTCAATAAACATTGCCACAGGAAAAGCATTTGGGGCTTTTCAAATTTTTGTATAAAAACAATGAAGGTAAGTAATGCACTCGTATTGGCTGGTCCTTTATGAGTGTGAGCTGCCTATCACAGCTGTGGTTCGAAACCCCGACTGTGCCAGACCAGCCCTGGTGGGGAGTCCCGATCAGGGGCGGCATTTGGCCATCCACCCCAGGGGAAGGGGGGAGGGGGGAGGGTGAGCCAGCATGATCTCACTGAGAAGTGCGTAAGGGTGTGTGGGTGAACGTGGGTGGGTGAATTCCGTCTCGAAGGAAGCGGAGTTCGCTGCCCTCTGAGAATTATCTTGCCTCGTAGACCACCAAATTACCATGACCATAATCAACTACACCACATTAAACTCACAGTTTGGTGTCCTGTATAGACGTTTGTTTTGTACACTGTATAAACCAGCATTCACAATGGTAGCTGAATTAAAATCCACTTTAGTCTTATTCGCTTGATAACACTAGACTGTGTTTTACAAACAAAAGCAGTTACATAACACTAGCAACATCTCTATAGCATAAATCTAGAAATCGAAGATTCTTTTTCTGAAGAAATTTTCTTTTTCTCACAGAAGGGGAAATCATTTGGGGGGGGATTGACACTTTTGGCTACAAATTGGGATAAAAATGGGATAAAGATCAGAAACAAAAAATTAAAAAATAAAAAATGAAAAATGATGGTTATTAAGTGGAGTTTGCTGCCCTTTGAGGATTATCTTACCTCGTAGAGATGGGTGACGAGTTTGTGTGGGGAGGGCAAATTGAAATAAATAGAGGGTATAATTAGCCAATAAATTTGGAGCAAAATGGGAAGAGAAAAAAAGAAGGTAAGTAACTGAACTGTTCTAAAAAATCAATCAAATGAGCAGTGAATTTGCAGAGCTTAGGCACACACCCTCATATCCAAACAATCAGCAGCACGCTGCAGTATTGTCTTTTTTCTCCTCGTACGGACTGAGGTGTCATTCCTTATCAGGCTGGGGTGTAATTCCCTCACAGGCTGGCAAAACAAGTCACAAATTCTATATTTTATGGCTCATTATGGAGATGAGAAAGAGTGAACGCTTCACCTTCCTATACTTGCATGCTGCGAGGATGAAATTTGGGAACTGCACGGCCTCTCAGTTTGGGTCACCTTAGGCCCTCTGCTATGTCACGTAGATGGAGGCCGTCCCTGGGGCCACTGAAGGCAGTAATGATTCATCCATCCTGGCTTCCATTAAGCTTTGCTGAGTGGCAGAAACGGCAATGCTGGTGAACGTGGATGTTTGTTGTTTGGAATTTATTTTTGGAATGTATCTTTTGTTTGTTCGATTTTTGATGCTAATAACCCCCCAGTGTGTGGCAGTTGTTTCCCTTTGTTGCAACTGAGGAGGATTTGGTGTATGCCTCGTTTGTTCGTAATCAAATGCAACAATTGCTCAAGTCACATGAGGTGAGATGAGGGGAGATCTCTGTTCTATTTTTCCAGGTTTTGACCTCCTATACACGTTTTTACGTTGCCACTTTTGGACTGTTTGCACCATTGTGCAAGGGGCCTCAAGGGTCACCCTGGCCTGTCACCTTCAGACTCCATCCTAGTTTAAAGATGGAGTGTTTTTAGGTGATAACAAAACGTAAAGGAGCACGGAAGTATGTCAGGAAGTGGGATAACAGGGTTACCTAATTTACTAAAAGGGTCAACATTTCAATAGGGTCAATATTTTTTTCATTTTTTTTTACAAAGCCTCTGTTTCAGTTGAGTTGTATGGTTGAGGTGTTCGCTAGGATTATATTGGAAATGTCCGATAAGGATTTCTGAGCCCACTAGCAGCCTGGAATTGCTGAGATAAGCTATCAGGAAGGGAAGCTTCTGAAGAATTATCTTCCCTCCATTAGCATTTTGTCCCAGACCCCAGCCTACACACTCACTAAAGTAGTACATGATATGTCCCCTAAACAGATCACCATGGCCATAATCAACTACACCACATTAAACTCACAGTTTGGTGTCCTGTATAGCCTTTTGTTTTGTAAACTGTATAGACCAGCATTCACAACGGTAACTGAATTCAAATCCACTTTAGTCTTATTCACTTGATAACACTAGTACTTACAAACAAAACCAGTTACATAACACTAGCAATATCTCTATAGCATAAATCTAGAAATCTTTTTCTGAAGGAGAAATATTTCACTTTCAGTCCACCCGCCCTTTCCATAACTAATGTAAACTTGGTGGGCAATTAAAAAAATTCAATTACGGTAAAATTGTATTTCTGTAAAGTCACATTTTCCGTAAACCGAGGTTTGCGTATCCCAATGAGTGTCTGTACTTGACTATGTAGACTGTTCATTTCACAAAGGAAACATGTAACTACATACATCCAGAAAATATCCATGTGTATGTCACGCCACCTCTACTGTGTGGTGTTGCCCTTTGGGCCACCATGAGCTACCAGAACAGATTCAATGTGCCTTGGCATAGATTCTACAAGTGTCTGGAACTCTACTGGAGGGAGCCAACACCATTCTTCCGTGACAAATTCCATCATTTGGTGTTTTGCTGATGATGGTGGAAAATGCTGTCTCAGGTGCCACTCCAGAATCTCCCATAAGTGTTCAATTGGGTTGAGATCTGTTTGACTGAGATGGCCATGGCATATGGTTTACATCGTTTTCATGCTCATCAAACCATTCAGTAACCACTCGTACCCTGTGGATGGGGGCATTGTCATCCTGGAAGAGACTACTCCCATCAGGATAGAAATGCTTCACCATAGGATGAAGGCGATCACTCAGAATGGCTTTGTATTTATTGGCATTTACCTGTACTTATGGACAAATGTTACTTTGAAGCAACAAATATATTTTCTGATATGAAGAGGGGGTGAAACAGTAAAGGTTTTTGACAGAATTATCGTCAGAGAGCCCCAAACGTCATAAAAGAAACGGAGAAGATTTTTAAAAATGAAAAACATAAAGTCATGCAGCAGAAGGTTACGACATTTCTCATATTTCTGATGAAAAGTGCCTGTACTACTAAGCCATCCATTTATCCTCACCCACCTCTCTTCACTTGTCAGGAATTTTTATATGCAAAAATTAAACATGACAGCTTTTTGCACTCTACACGCAATGTATCAGAAGTACACGAATGCTGCATTTTCTAAAACCAAAACGTCTGAGATGAAGGTGGGATGAACAGATTTTGAGGTGCCCTTGGTCAAGGCCAAAATGAGGGAAAAGTGCATCATGGTATTTGACACATTTGATGCTGCATGAAATTCAGCTTTAAAAGCGCGGAATGAAGCCCGTTGAGAGAAGGTCCGTGCAAACGCCGGCCAAAGCCGGAGAAACGAGAGAATAGTTACAGTCAACATCACTGATTCTTTTTTAGTGTGAGTCCGAGTCGTTTGTGATCGAGCTGATTTTCCCCACTGGGTATAACTAAAAAGCCAAACATTTAGAAAATAATGAACTCATTAGTACAAACAATACATGCAAGTATATCTTTATTCAATTTTCATAATATTCAAGATTCGTAATATTTGCATAGCAGTAATCCTTTATGTAGGCCTAGTCAAAAACCATTACATCAAATCATTTTTAAAAATCTGTAAATTATGGATGAGCATTTTGGATATTTAGATGCTTTTATTATTCAAATTGCAAAGTGGACAAATCGCAACTGACTTCCCCCCATGTTTTATTTGTATTTGCCCGTAAAAAAACTTTGCTGATGAATAATGTTCTTCCAAGCGGAAGACGGAAGGGGGAGGCGTCCCGGTCAAGAATGAGAGCGGCTGTTTTTCCACCTTTTTCAATTGACATTTTGGACAGTGCTTTTTCCTTAAAGTAAAGCTAGACTAACTTTAAGAAAGAGGATTATCAGCAAGAACCAGTACTGAATGCTGAACGTGAATGCTCCACCAAAGGCCCTTGAGTGGCAATAATCCTCGCCTGTCATCCTATGACGCACGATGCTCACCACAGCCAAAATGGGCCAATCATTCTTCAATTTCCACATGGGGATGTTGTACAAACCACTACACCCACTTGCCACCGCATTAACAACGGTCCTGATTAATGAAGGAATGCCAGCACCTACATCACCGTGATATTTAAAACTCAAAAGAGGTAATCAATAAGGGGAAGGACACTGCTTGTAAGACACGACATCAGCCACAAGCGCGTTCTCAAACTGGGCCCGATCAATAACCATTTGGATGTTTGTCTTCATCAAAGCTCTTTAATCTGAGGTGTCAGAGCCGAGATGGATGCCTGCGTGGGAAGAGGGCGTTAGGGCGCAGGAGGTCAGAGAGGACATCTACCTATCGTGACCCCTGAACCCACGCACTGTGGATGCCAGGGGCCAGCTGATGGATGCGTTGCCAAACGCACAGTTTCAAGGAGGAGGTGAGCACCTGAGGCCGATGGATGTGATATTAATACGGTCCTTTATTCATGATCTTTGAAACACCTTGTCGTTTCATTTTTTGACCCTGCTCAATGCACGGGAACATCAGAGGTCCACGAACCATGTTGGTCCATGCATGATACCACGTGTGAGTGATCAATGGGGCAAAACTGATCCAGATCCCCCCCAACACAGGTATTTGTGACTATTGAATCACGTAACTACAGGATAAAATACTAATTTAAATACAAATTCCATTGGAGCCCTACAGGTAACTGCCAAAATAAAGGAAACGTCAATATAAAGTGTCTTGGGCCACCATGAAACCACCAGAACGACTTAAATGCACCTTGGCGTAGATTCTACAGGTGTATGGGACTCTACTGGAGGGATGCAGCACCATTCTTCCATGAAAAAATTCATCATTTGGTGTTTTGCTGATGGTGTTACAAAAGACTGTCTCAGGCACCGCTCCCATAAGTGTTCAATTGGTTGAGATCTGGTGACTGAGACGGCCATGGCATATTGTTTGCATTGTTTTCATGCGCATCAAACCATTCAGTGACCACTCATGCTGGAAGAGACCACTCCCATCAGAGACCACTTGCCCTCTAAGGGGTTGAGTGGACCTAAACCATGGCAGGAAAATGCAGCCCACACCATAACAGAGCCGCCAGAATCCATAATTTACTTGTGTTACCGTTATTTTGAAGATAACTTATTTATGCACAATTACATAAAACTACTTCTTGTGCTATGGATGCTATCAGAAGCATATATTTCAGAATTGAGAAATGTCACAGACTTGAGTATTTAGCTGTTCTTAAATACAAATGCATTTACATTTGACCTTAAGTCTGCTGCGCTCTGAAAATTAATTCAAAGTTTCTTTGGGAGCAACTTTGTCTTTTTGTTTGTCCTTTTGTGAACATGAGCGGTGATGACAAAGGAGAAAAGAGAAAAGCACACGGGAGAGTAACAAAGACAAAAATTGAAAGGTGTCTTGGGGAAAAACGTAGAGCAAAAAACGCAACCCCCTGGTCCCCTTCCACCATTAGAGTTCACTTGGATAAGAAACGAGATCAAGTCTATTCGATAACATTTATCACTCCAACAGAACGAGAGGATTTTTCCATGCAAACTGATTCTCTGTCTTTTAAAAAAACTAAACAAATGTGCATGCCCCACAGAGGACAAGGGTGACGACCCCGCCAAGCTCATTTCTCAGTCAGTCCCCCAATGCTTCGGAAGCGATCGTTTAACGTCGCCAGAGAGTCTCGCTGCTTACGCCCAGACCCACAATGCTTCACGGTTTTGCTTGAGTGATGGTTCTGCCAATGGGGTCACATGCATTGCAGGCTTCGTGACCTGCGAGGTATAATCGAGAGAGAGGTATAATCGAGAGATTGGGATGGGTGGGCAAGGGTATGGCAGCCAAAACCAATGAATCTCTAATTACATATACACGGAGGGGGGACATTAATCTCAAATTGCTCAAATGTCAGAAGAAGCACCTCTCCATGCAGAAGCATACCTAAACACGGAAAGCGTATCGGTAAGCCACGCTACCGTGGGTGGTATCTCGAATGGGACACCAGACCTGGACTGCTCTTATTTTTTTGTTTCTCTCTACCTCTCCCCTATCTCTCTCTCTCTCTCTCTCAGGTCCTTCATTCAGACAGCCCATAGTTTCATTATTTATTCTGAGGGCTTTGTTGATTTGGTTGGCTGTACATTCCGCTCAGTCATTGTTGAGATGTGTTGCAGTGATAAATGGATCTCTGGAAACCTAGTTAGTATTGTTTTGTAATTCAATGCCAAGAGGAGACGACTTTAGACTGTGTATAATTAACTGCTCAACCACTCTTCCGGGATCCGTCAGACTTCCGCTTTGCTTATCCCTGCTGAATAGGAAATACTAAGTAATTCTTTTACTGTTCTTCATCTATTCATTTCCTATTGTGAGCCATTATGTTCCCTGGAGTGGCTTTCCCTGTCGCATTGTTTCTCGAACACTGCAGGATCGCGCTGTGCTTCACACGATTGGCCCCGTTCCCCTGAGGATGACCTCCAAGTGGACACCCTTACCGCAGATCCCTGCTACCTCCTCAGCTCCCACTCATTAACAGAACCGACATGAACCATCGCTGCTTCCGTGTACCCACTGAACAGCGACTTTGACTTAAGCAATATTTTGACAAACCATATATTCGTGTGCCAGGAAACGCATTGAAAATCCTTTGCTCATTAAGGAATTGGGCGAATTAAGCCTCTGGAAATTGCTGAGGAGCCGGCCGGCAAGCCAACTCTGCACCCTGCTCTCGTAGGCCGTCAGCTCCTGTGTCCGTAATGCGGTGTAAACAGAGGCTCTGGCAGAGGACAGATGGTGAGGCGCACTTCCACGCCTCCCTCTGTTTATCTAAGATGTTTGCTCAGTGTCGGTGTTAAACCGTTTTTTCCTCAGCTTAATTTTTCTGCTGTTGGTTTTGATTTGTATCCTGTTGATTTGTAGCCTTGTATATATACCCAGGACTTCCCCTTCAGTAAACACGGAGAGAACAACGTGCTCGTTGTTTACCCGCATTAACGCACGAAGCGGTAGGCTACCTGATGAATCGAGGAGATGGTGGCTGTCAAAGCCACTGCAGCATATCTGTGTTGAGCCTGTCCCATACCGAGCCAGTTCCGTACTGTGATGGGCCTGTCCCATACTGTGTTGAGCATAGATATAAATACATAGATGCCGCATTGGAAAAGTTATCCCACGAGCATAAGGCCATGTAAATGCATTCTTAGGGCATGTTTATCATGCTACCTGGCCATTTTACATTCACATCCATAGATAAAAACATCGATACCGCATTGGCTGCTGTTGTACATTACATTACAGGCATTTAGCAGATGCTCTCATCCAGAGTGACTTACACAGTTTCACATATTTTACATACAATCCATTTATACAGCTGGATATTTACTGAAGCAATCCAGGTTAAGCACCTTGCTCAATGGTACCAACGGCAGGGCCTCACCTGGGATTGAAACTGCAACCTTTGCATTACAAGCCCACCCTTTACCATTATGCTAACACTGCCACCTGTATGTTGTATGTTGCAGTGATACGTCTGCATGGCCACAACATTGGCATGTTATGTGGAAACAAGCTTATGTTATAACAATGCTTATAACAAGCTGAATTTCACAAAAATTGGTTGAGAATTAAGCGAGTTACAGCAGATTTTATCAGGGGAATTCTGCACCTCTCAATACACATGCAGACGCATCTGGACAGGGTGAATGAGGGTGAATGAGGCTTCTACATTTTTCAACATCTACGGTGCTGAGCCTGTCCCGTACTATGCTGAGCAGCGTCACAATTTATGAGCCCTGAAATGAACGTCCAAACCAGATAACAGAGTATACCACGGTAAGGAACAGAGGGGCTTGCCCAGTCCAGGGCTGTTTCGGAATCCGGAAACGAAGAACGCCGGTCGTCACCTGGACGAGAAGACTGCGGCGCGATGCGCTTAAAGATCACGTGACATGAGTGGCGTGTGGCGACGCAGTCTGGGGTTCACTGGCAGTCTGGGGTTCACTGGCAGATGACGCAGTCTGGGGTTCACTGGCAGACGACGCAGTTCGTGCAGGATGCAGGGAGTCTGACACCTGCCAAACGGCTGCTTGCAGTCCGGGGCAAAAACGATGGAGAATCTCCGAAGTGAGGTGCCAGCAGGACCCATCCAGCTAAATTAGTCTCGCTTGTGTTCCTTCGGCAGACGCCAGGGAGCCGAATTAATTCCCAATAAGTCAGAGAAGAAAGGCATCCAAGAGTAACGGCGGGTCAATAGGTATGCATAATAAATTAACAATAATATTGAAAGCACGACACAAAAGTGACGTTAACTGCGCGCGCCAAGCGGCCGTGCGATAGCCAAGGGCGACGCGACCCGTTGGTTTTGTTTTGCCCACTTGTTTTATTTGCCTGAAACTTATAACCGTAATTGAATGGTCGCGTCGGCTCGTGATCCGAATACATTGCTGAAGATTTAAAAACGGACGCGACCGAAACGTCACGGAAGAGATGCGTGGAATAATCGTATTGTCCTCAGACGCGGTTCCCTCCCTCGCCGTCCTCCGCCGTTTAAGAAGTGCAAAATCATTGCTGGAGTACACTTGCAGAAATCTCCAAAATCATTTTTTACCGCCCTGAACGCACGCATGCATAAACAGGATTGAGTAATCCCTATGTGCTTAGTGACTGCTGGGATCAATGAAACCTAGAAGAACAACAAATGGGGATATTGATTTTGGGGGGGAAAAACAGTAGATACCATTCACGTCAGGGAAAAGGCCAATCAAAACAGTAGACATTATTCACAGACAAAAAAAAGGCCCACCGTTTAAGAGACCACCATTTATCCGACGGGGTATTTAATTAACTTTGTTCTTTTAAGAGGTAAAGGAGCGTTTTGGTAAAGGCCACGTGCGAGAGACGTCACTGGGAGCAGTGGAATGGGAGAACGGGAGAATGGGAGGCTTTCGGAGCCAGACCCGAGGCGGCTGTGCTCGTGCGATTGCTCACACAGCCCATGCGTCACTGTCATTGTTTAACAGCGCCGCTAATCTGATGCCAAGATGGTGCCGATCCAAGGCAAACGTTGGGCCGGGCCCGCTTCACCGTGAGCAGCATTCTGAGCAGGGCCCTGCGGAAGAGGAACAAAACACCGTTTCCACTGGACTTTTATCTTTCGAAACCCAAGAAACATTTTGGTCATTACCGAAGCCCTAGCTCATGTATAATGATAATCCTTATCTCGTATTTCTGCAAGTTTGTGTTAAAAATGCGAAGGTAAGGCAAGCACCTGGTTTTATACCTCGCCCAATGAATGACTTTGGCGCGCCATAGTGACTAGGCCCGTTGGGTAGCAGTAGCGGTGCCGTTTCAGGATATCCTTCGTGGATACAGATAAGAGTCGCCAAACGCTTAGAGCATCTGCAGGGAATTCACCGCTGTAAACGCGTGTAAACTAACGCACGCCGCGTACACACCATGTTCTGCAGAGCCGGGTCATTCCCGCTTTTAGCAATCGGTCACTCGGGTGTGGAGAACATCAGTGACCCAGAACATCAGGTGCAGATAGCGCTCTGTGAAGCCCAGGGCCCACAGAATGATTCTGCCTATCACGGCCGCACACCTGCGAGCTATTACAGGTTATCTCCCACAGGTACTGCACACCTCTATTTATACAGCGTCTACAATGATGGAGTTATTAGGACCCGGACAGTCACTCCAGAATGGACTTAGGGGTTGCCGCTGGAAGGTGTGTGTCTGTGTGTGTGTGTGTGTGTTCATGTGCTGTGACAGAGTCACTTTGTACTCATGGTTGTATACCAGGTGACCTCGTTTGCATATTTTAAATTTATCGATTTAATTGCAATCCTCAAATCAGATGCGTGTTTACCTGCCTTGGGTCCCATCTATACCATATCCCCGCCACCCCGCCACCCCGCCACCCCGATCTCACCCTGTACGTAACAAAAGGATCAGAGCTGTGCCAAAGTTCACATATCACAAAATTGAATATCTTGAAATAGTGTGTGCTTTGAAGGATATGCGGGATTAGAATGTTAGCTCATCTATAGGTTTCATAATCACTTTTTCTAGACATTAGTACAGCAAATCCGCTTTGATGAGTCACCGTCGTCTCCAGTGTGCTGTGCGGAAAATGTCCTGGGGGAAAGTGTTAGCAGAGGCTCCCCCCTCTCCTTTGTGCTTGGACCAGGGACCTCGGCCCGTCATTGTAAAAATGACCTTCTGTCTTAGGTGCTCCGCAGCTCAAATGAGTCGAACCCCTTTCACTGAAGTACCAGCCCGCCGCGACTACTATGGGAGCCGAAGTTCTGCCGCTGACAGCAAAGCCCGGGTTGCATAAAAGAGTCACGCAGGAAAAAGAGCTTTTGCACCCGGGTTCTCCCCCTTCACAAAGCCGTGAAACCTTCCTTTCTGATACTGCTAATTAATTGCAATCTTCTCGAAGTTGCATAAGGAAGAGGGCTAACCTTTTCAAAGCTGCTCATTTGCCCTGAGCCATCGGAGCGAATAAGATATTTATTGTTAGCCATAGGCCAGATCCATTCATCTTTAATATGTGTTCCTTTTCAGACGCAAAAAACCATCTCACCGGAGCTGGAGTTGCATTGGACGTAAGAACCTTCACACGACTGTGTCTGGTTGTGATCCACTGGGAAGTCTCAGAACCAGAATGCAATTTCAATCAAAGCAGCGAACTCTGAAATTTTCGTCTCATCATCTGACAAACCGGGATCCACAGTATGACAAATGGGAAGTTCATGTGAAAAAGTTAGGTAGATCAGCGAATGATCCTTTTGAAAACGGAAACATACTCATTCGATCAATTTTTAAAAAAGCTATTTGCTGGTGGGGTTGGAGCATGTTTGCAGCATTTGCCAACTATGGTTTGTTAGGGATTCCGAGGGTCTATTCAGATTAATCAAGAAGGAACAGAAAAACTGTGATTGTAGATAGCATGGTTGGGACCGTAAAAGGATACTCTCACAAATGTTTCACTCAATCAATGGAGCCAAAAAGAGCATAGACATTTTAAGGGATAATCTCAGATCTCCAATCAAATTAAACGGTTTTGATAGAGATCAAAAATAAAATCAATCAATGCAAATTTTAAAAAAACATTTTGGCTCTTATACCTCAAGTTGTTTTATCTTTGTGATTCTGAATCGAGTACAGTAAACTCGGCTGGCAGAGTATAGTTTGTCAACCTGGGTTTTACAGACCTAATGCAATAATGTGTTATTGTACATTTAAATTGTCCTGCATGTACTTTCTTGGATATCTTTGATGTGCATGCTCAGTAAAGCATGCACAGTAAATGAAGAATCATCTGATGTGGTGAGAGAAACCAGTGAATCAGGTGAGTGTGTTATGAATTATGTGAGAGAAATCAGTGTATCAGGTGGCAGTGTGATTGATTCTGTCAGAGATATCAGTGCATCAGGTGGATTTGTGATTAATTCTGTCAGAGATCAGTATCAGGTGGGTGTGTGATTAATTCTGTCAGAGAAATCAGTGTATCAGGTGAGTGTGTTATGAATTCTGTCAGAGAAATCAGCATATCAAGTGGGTGTGTGATGAATTCTGTTGGATAAATCAGTGTATCAGGTGGGTCTGTGATTAATTCTGTGAGAGAAATCAGTATCAGGTGTGTGTGTGTGATGAATTCTGTGAGAAAAATCTGTGTATCAGGTGAGTGTGTGATGAATTCTGTGAGAGAAATCAGTGTGTCAGGTGGATGTGTGATGAATTCTTTAAGAGATGTCAGTATCAGGTGGGTGTAGGATCAATTTGTGTAGGGGATCATTCTATATTTTTCTCCACACAGAACCTTTCGCACACATGCAGTACCCCCATCCCCCATCCCCCAATCCCCAATCACTCTAATAGCTCCAACTAGTCCATGCTGTGGCTGGTGTCATGCACCAAATACATAATGAAAGTAGAGGGGAGAAGGCGCATGGACAACATACATCAGACAGGATTGCTCAAGCCTGAGTGCCTTTGAGATGCATATTAGTGCATTGAACAGCCCGGGCCAGAGGGATCCGATTCCTCTCAGGGACTTGGCATTGCCTTGTTGTACTGAATTGTGCTCAGAAAGTCCGCGCATTTGGTGATTGATTGTTTGCAGTGACTATCGCCTGTGTGTCTGTAGTCACCAGCCCCTTACTATCCTTGAGTTGGGTTTGCTCCCGGAGAAAAGCCTCCGTTTCCCAGCGGAGAGCGCGTTTTCACGTGCGATCCGTGAAGCAGTCCAAACCAAACTCAGCCTCGAGTGATAATTTCACAGTCAGTTAAGGAAACCCTCCAAAGTGATTTTAATGGGCAGGCATTAAACAAGACAAATGTGTGCACTTTTCCAAGCCGGCAGTAAGATTTACAGTGTGTGATTTTTTTTTTCTTTTAATTTGTTAAAGTACCTTGTGATGTAAGCAGTTTTCTGCTGGTAAACCCTGCCAACTCCTACGGGGCACCAGCAGTTGCAGACACACACTAATATATAGGCACCGTCACCGCATACACAGACCGAGACAAATAAACTGTGCCTGCACTATATCAAATATTCAACCACTTTCACATACCCAAATACAGATGAACGCACAGATAAACAGTCGCGACAGGACACGTACCCCGTATACAGATGGACCCAGTACAACAGAAAGGCACAAATCTGTGCTGACAGTTTCATAATGGTAAAGCGCCTATAGACAAACCGAGGAAAAGAGACGATGTTGTTTGTGTGTGTGTCACGCGTGTTCACTGGGATCACTGATTACAGGTGACGGCTCTCGTGTGTCTGCCCGTCTCTGGACAGTCACGTCACTACGGAGCTCGAGAGAAGAGAACGCTGGTTGACTTGGAGACACCTGCTCGGCCGAGGATCCCATTACATCAGGCGTGCACTTCATGGCTGAGTGTTCAGGGGCGCAGACGAAGTGTCTGCAGCGTTTTCACACATTGTAAACCACAGACCAGGTGTAACAGATTGCCCTGACAGGCATCAGAAAGCGTTGGCCTGAAGGGTCACTATTGGAACCACTGACCTGTCCAGGGTACAACTTTGAACTGGCAACCTGATAAGTGTCCATATTTAAGTTTTAGCACAAAGCTGTTGGCTTCTGGGAAGCACAGATCTGTGTCTGTACACTATTGGGCCCTGTGAGGTTGCTCAGTTAATCAGTATGCAAGTAAATCACACACCAGCATCACATTCCTATATGAAAACGAAGCTTTGCCTTCGCTGGGTATGATTAGGTGGCAAAGGTAGCCCATATAGCTATGAAAACAGGCCTGGGGAGATGTGACAAACAGTGGCATCTGTGAATAAGGACAGTGCACCCTGCTGTATAAACACAGGAGGGAATCCATTAACCGGTTTCTCATCCTCCCTCTCTCCCTCTACACCTGGCTCTGTATCCATTGTGTTTCTGAATAAACTTATTTTTTAAGAGTCCATAATAAGACTGTCTTCCCCCCCACCCCCACGGGGAATGAGAAAAATGAGCTCTCAGTGTAGGTATGGTCTTGTTTAATACCTGCTGGGGAAAGCTCCCCACGGCTGGCTGCACCGCTAGAGAAACACAACGGCTCCTGCTCTGAACGTTCACAGCGGGAATACTAAGCGGAACAGCGCGGCCCCTGGAGGGATCCGACACCCAGCACGCTGAGGGAGCGCGCGCCCCAAGGTTTCACACTTATTGCTTTTCTGAGGTGAGATGGCGGAAAATCAAAAGGTGAATCAAAACAGCCAACTGAAAACAGAATACATTACCATATCCCGAGGAACAGGGAGGATAGCATCCAGTAAAAAAATGGTATATCCCTCTTTGCCAAAAAAAAACAACAACAAAAAAACACATTCCAAAACATAATATGCAGAACCGTCTGCAATCTGATTTACTAAAACCGAGTAAAATATCTTCCAAGGATGAGAATTCATCAGGGATATCAGTACCCACCGAGTATGTAATTAAATATACACACAACTCAAAAGGAGCATCTGTCTTAGCATTTGCCGCTGGGAGAACTAATGATAGTTAGCAACACATTGACGTGCCGAGTTAATTCATTTCTATTGCAGGAGGAGTGCAAATGTTAGTGTAATTAAACACACAGCTGTCAGTGGTTAGAGCAAAATAATACATTTTCCACCATCAAATCTGATGTTGATGTGTTTACAAAACAGCAGCCTATCATAAAAAATAATAGAAATGGTATGAATAAGAAATAACACAACTGAAGCTTATACAGCTGTGAAGGCACCGCAGTGTAGCACAGAAACAATTTCGCCCTACGCCGCTGCCTTAATGTTCACGAGTGTTAGTTACTCATCATCGAGAAATGAAATTGCTTATTACATTTAGATATGCGCACACATCAATAAGCGCACTCCAAACAATGACATTATTCCACTGGGTGCATAACAGTGAGAATACCCAGGGCTAGTGTTTTCTCTTTTCGTTTCTACCTCCACACTGTGCACCAGTCACGCACGTATTTAAAATGGAATAACTTCATGAGTTACGGAAACCACAACAGCTACCAAAAACACTCTCAAAAACCACAGGTTTTCCCGAAACGTTCAAAGAAATTTGGGGCGACAGTTAAGCAACAAATTAAACATTGAATGGGATTTAAATGGGAACATTGCCGTTGTTCTCTTTGTATTTCGTCTCAAACAATGAAGCTACATCTAAATACATACAACATCGGAATGTGTTTAACCTTGGGCATGTAGACAGACACGATCTACTTTTTGTTGGCAAATGTTTTAAACAACAACAAACGTTACGCAATGAGAGTATTTAAACTTTTCTAACGTTGCCAAATGATTCAATATGCGTGAATATTTAAGTAATTTGTGGAATTTGTTTTCTAAAACACCGTAGAGACAAAATGGTACCTGCGCACACAATCAACCAAAGTTTACCACCTGTAACTTCCCAGGCATTTAAATGGAGGGGAAACAAAATGCTTAAAGATACAATTTTAACACACTTACTTGCGTTTTCAGGGGCTCCCCTTGCTCAAGAATGCTGATAAAGGGGATTTCCAAAAAAGAAGCCATAAATTCCACTTGTACGAGCTCTTCCTGGGTCTGGGGGAAGGAGAGCACGGCGGAGACCCCCTGCACCACGATCGCCTGGCAGACGCACCTGAAGAGCGACTCCGGGTCTCCGTCCAGCGGCTCCCGGGCCACCAGCTCCAGGCTCAGGTTGTACGGCAGGAAGTTGTCCCCGGTTTGAGCGAGGCTGGCGAGGGCGCGGTTCAGGGCAGCCTGCACCCTGGCCGGCTGGCGAGTCGGCAGAAGGGCACCCAGGCGCACGGTGTGTCCGATCTGCGCCAAGATGTGGCAGGGCTGGGGATGGAGGTGACAAGGGTCGATGATGAAGGAATGGAGAACGACTTGGAACCCGAAGTAAAAGTATGCCAAGAATCGTGAGAAGATTAAATTCATCCTGCTTCGCTCTCAGTCGGAATGAGGTACTGTCAGAAGATCGCATTGCTTGCCTTTATTTCGTTGCCCCCTTTTTCCCTTTCGTTTGTTCTTAATTCCGTTTTTTGTTGACGATGATATGAGTGGTGATCTATAGATGGAGTTATAGTGCGAATGTGAGGATGCAGAGGAGAAGGGAGGGGGGTGCACCGCGAAAAGGCGGAGATGCTGCTCCGCTGTCATCCGCCGTTAACACCGGCGAAGCTGTCGGGAGGCGGTGATATTGACAAGTGAACGGTGTGTAACCTACGACCACTACGAAGTTTCGATATGAAATTGCATGTATATTTTTGGTCCGTTTAAAAAAAATGTTTTTACTATGTTTAAGTTCAAATGGCGTGGCGGTGTATAGTCTACACACAAAATAAAGATATCATAATTCCAAAGTTCATTCCTTATTTATTCATGTGTACGTTTTCCCGTGGAGGGGGTGTTTGCAGATAATAAATTCTTCCTTGCTAGATTATTGACTTAAATGGACAAACTTGACTGTCTAAAATGTTCAAATTCGTATAGCACCTCACCTCACGATGAAATTAAAACGAATTGGATAAATACATGGGTTCTGCTCTTATGAACACCCAATTTTAACAAATGGTGACAGGGGTATAAGTAACAGACGTGGCAATATTCCAAACGGTCGTGACTGCGTTGACCGCACATCAGTACTGCGGCGTCTTAGCACGGTTAGTGAACATGGATAAAACTCGCCTCAGTAAAACAAGCTACAGTATGTAGATTATCATCGACTATGGATTATAATCGACTCAGCCACACTGGAGGCTACCACCATTATTTTACCAAAGCAATATATATTTTTGTAAGGTTTATTATATCATTCAGATTTCAAATGAATCAAGGCGGCAATACATGGCCATTGCAACAGTAGGCTATATTAAAAAAAAAGAAGCAGGCTCGCACTTTATTATTTTTAGGGCCGTGGAAAAAGACACTAATTACATGAGAAGCCTACTGTGTACCTGCAGTGTGTTTATTGGGTTTAGTTTGGGGTTGCGGGGCGGAGCAGGAATTCAGTTCTGGGTAAGCAAGGGACAGGAAATGGGATATCCAGCGTTAATGACGGTATGCCTGTATATTCAGGTAGCAGTCGCAAGGTATTCACTGTGTAATTACAGTGTAACTGCATTTAAGTACTTTTCACTTTACTCCGAGGGCAGACAAAAATATAAAGGTTGCCATCAGCCTATAACACCATTTCAATGATGAATGCAAAGTGCAGAGACGTTTGAATCTCTAGCCTCGCCATAACCGCAGACATTTAATGAATGTAGTTACTGAATCCTTTCTCTCTGCAATTCTGTTTTTAACTTTCGGGCGAAAAATAAGAGCGCAATGCATTTCTATTTAAAATGTTGATTCCCTTTAGAATTTTTTTGACACGAGGTAAGTGCATGATAATGGCCTATTCGAAAATGCCGTCTTCTCTATAACTAATCCGTGCACGTGACATGCCATTTCAGAGCACATATACCGTTTAACACCGATAACACCGTTTCACTGATGAAGGAAATATGTAACCTCATCATACTAGGGAAACATGGGCGAGGATCTCTCACGAATGTAGTTACAAAAACATAAAGCCGTACTTCAAATAGAATAATCATAGCTTTCTTCCGATTCGTCAAATACAATCCATAGTATCTTTCTAAAATCACAACACACATTACATTCTCAAGAGCAACTGTGGATAAAAGCCATGGCGCTGTAGTACTCTTCTGAGGAGCTACACATTTCTGGGCGTGACTGTGGACGGGAGACCTCCAAGGAAAGACAGGTTGGGCAGGAGGGCGTGTTTGCTAGCCAGTAAGTGCCATTCTTTCCTGCTGGTCAACTGAACCCAGTGGAACCCAACGAAACCTTGTGGAAAAATGGGTCTCACACGCCAAAAGAGCACGATGAACTTTGTCTGTGCATTAGATTTCCATATGGTATGTGCCTGTGTGCATCAGAAAGTGGAAAAGGTTAATGAAGTGTGACGGTATGCATTTTCTGACCATCCCCAGTGCTGTGTGAGATAAATAGACACGCCTTGGTTACCTATGTAATAATATAATATATGCCATTTAGCAGATGCTTTTATCCAAAGCGACTTACAGTAGTGAATGCATACATTCTTCAGTATATGTGGTCCCAGTGGGAATTGAACCCACAACCTAAGCGTTGTCAGCGCCATGCTCTACATTCTGAGCCTCACAGAACCACCATGTAAATGACAATCACTGCAGAAGAGGCCTATGTTCAGGTGAAATAAATTGGGGTTAAAGTCTTTCAAACAGGTTTGCGATGGCCACAAAGCAGCCCGTCTCTTATGAATGGCCACTCAGGCCTTATCCATGAAAGATGTTTATTTTTTATTATTGGTAAAAACATTTGTATTTGTTATTTACATTAAAACTGTATCCCAAATAGCCCTGCTACAACATGAAAACTGTATCACATCATTTTATCGGAATGAGTTTTACTCACCTCAACCTAACGAACATTTGTCATCGCCTAACGATATAATTTGCAGGTGCAATCAAACACATTACGAACAACAGCAGAGTTGGCTTTGCCCGTGAATTAATGTGTCCATAAATGTTTTAAAGCCTGCACAGGAAAATGATTTACATCACTCGCCGCTCTGCCATTTCAATTAAACGCACAATGTGCTGCTTCAGATGCAGCTTTTCACACACGGAACACGATTCTGCTCAATAACATTTATGCTCGAACATTGTAGTGTGTGAATGCACTTTACATGCGATGGAAGAGTGCCAAGTGTTTATATCAATGCCAGTCTACAGACTAATGCAGAACTCCTGCTTACAGTACAAATGGCCTGTAATTAGTAGCACTGCAAACATCTGGTGGAATTTTCAGCCTTCACTCTAAAGGCGTGTGCCAAGGATCCCATGTCTATTCCTTTTATGTGTAAATATAAGAAATGGTATTATGCCACATAACACTAAAAATGACTGAATATCCTGGAAACCGACTATAAGAGTGACTTGGTTTTGCAGATGCAGATGGAATAAAGTCTATTACATGCTTATTGTGACATCTTTACAATCAGCAGACCTTAATTACAATACAACTCTCACATAGACCTTGGGGGCTGCATAACTCACGTGTTAAGGCTCTGGACAGGATGTTATGGATCGGCTTACTGAATGCTTCATTTACACGAGTGGCATGCTAATTTGGTTTAACTGGAACACTGTGTTGGGGAATATGTTCAAACGCTTGTTAAGATGTATGGGAAGTAAGCATGATCCCCCCCCCCGCCCCCAGTCGTCCAAGTAAAGCACAAAAAAAACCACTGCATCACGCACTGCTGGAAATCGGAGTCTTGGAAAGATGGGCATCTGTGAGGCTCAGACAGTTGTCTGTAGACAGTGTCCGTTGAGATCACACTCTACCTGGAACTTTCTCTGCAGTTTCGAATTAAAAAAAGTGGCAGAGTGTGAAATGTATTTTTTGGCATCAAATTAAATGCATCCTAAGTTTACATGGTTGGAAATAAATGAAAACTTGTTTGAACTCGACTCCCTTGGCCGTTGCTTATTCACACAATTCCAAACAAAAACAGCTGATTTATACCACGATTCAATTTGCTTTGTGTTAGTGCCACTTGCACGGGCATGTCAAGTTGATTTTATTTCTCTCCCAAGAATGAGATGCCTCTTAAGTTTGACATTTTTGAAAGTCAAGGTGAATCAGAGCTCTGAATGTTTCTCTAAATTGTAAGCTCTTGTGCTTTTTTTTTAATACCAGTGGATTGACTCCATGAATATAAAACATCTTTGAAGCACCTCAGAGAACCAGATCCAATCTCTTGACATTTCAACGGTCATTGTACAGACTCAGACCTCTGTTGGCTTGCCATACTCGGTGACCATGGTCCAAACATGTGCTGTCAATGTGCAATACTTTATTTTAAAAGAAGAATGACCATCGCATGTTGAAAATTCAGCAAGGTAGTGAATCTTTGGTAGCATTCCCCCCCCAAAAAACAATTTGGTGTAAACAAAGACAAAGACAATATTGGCTAAGATGTTAAATATTAAAAGGAAGGTTGGAAACCATGAGATGGTTATCGACCATGTGAACCATGACAGAATTGAGACGTTGTTGACCATGTCCCATTTCCTCCAGGCAAGATTCCATTTTTAGGGCATTAAATGGTGGATCTTCACAGCAAGTGCTTAACATAAAAACATTTTTTTTCCGTGAAGATGCATTTCCTTGTCCTTGCGCTTGAACGGCGTTTTGGGTCCACACCTTGGTCTTTTGCCATCGTTATTCGCTCGCAGGCCGAGAGCAGCGGTGTGAACCCACCGCCCCGACACGGGCACGCGGGAGACAAAACGTCATCCCGTTGCACAAACATGGCCAATTCCCCAAAGTGACATTGCACAATCGCACAGCCATTAAATCCTGTTTGCCCAATCACTCCTACTTCAGTGGAATGCATAATGCGCCGCTCGACATCCACGCCCACCCGCAGACACAGGGACGGAACAAACAGTCAGATCCATTAGACTTACTGCTGCGCCCCGTGTCAGTAGTGCAAATTTTTCGTTCAATAGAACCCTGACAGCAATTTTTCTCGAAGGAAGTATTGATCAGCAGACAGTATTAAGCACCTTGATGTGGTTTCCTGCTTACTGTAGCTCAGGCATTGCGCTGTCTTTCTAAGAAGACACAGATTTGTTTGCACTGCACATCTTTTAAAAGGGCTAATATTTTTCACATCATAACCGATAATCTTTCTTGAGGCGCATTCAATAAAATGCAAAAACAAACATGCTCGGGGTCTCCGATGGTTTTCGTGGCTGCTAGTGTGTATAGACTTCCTGCAGGTTGACGGAATGCAAACAGGTCTGAAGACTGCTAATATGCAAGTCAAATACCAATTAAAACAGAAATTACCTCCAAGGGATTACTGACGCTGTTCTCTTTTAGCACAAGTGTGTACTTGTGTAGATAATTCCCCTGCTGTCCTTTCATTCTTTTCACTTCTAATTGTTACCGAACGTTCTCCAGGAAACAGGAGCACAGCGCACTCTCTCCAGAAGAACGTCATGCTGAACGAAGACGGTAAAGAGACATTTCAAGAGATTGGGTCAGTGCTAGAGCTTGCTCTTTGCAAAAGCCAACCTTATTTCCACTGATCGCTAATTCGCACTCAAATACCCATGGAGACAAATACCTGGATCTCTGGTCTCACAGGAAGGCTGATGATGGGATCTTTTGGATCCAGTTCCTCCCAGTATCTGAAGGTCGGTGACCACCTTGAAAATAAAGGCAGCATTGTGAATTTTTTCCCGTTTCCAGGCCAGCTGACACGTCTCATGAGGTCCATCACTGGTTTTAAATAACCGGTGCTGGGAGATGTTCTGCCTTTAAATGTCACAGAGCCGTTTTAGCATTCCTGGTACATCCACAACACCACATGTGCGTGAAATGTAACAGGAGGGAACGCAGAAATGTCTTACATTCTTTTCAAGCCAGGTGTATCATTGCACTGGAGCGAGATAATTCAGGATGCAGTCTCACATATACACTCTGCACATACATGCATTAACTAACAAGCCTATGAACTAAAAAGGCTTTTCAAAATGCACATTTTCTAGATTGAAATGTTATTTTAGAAGAGAGAAATTCTGCAGTTAATTTAGCCCATTTTTAGATACATTTGTGTAAAAAGGTTGACACGGCCCAGTCTTTAATATTTCTTATATTACAGAGCTTTTCAATTGTGCCAGTCTTCCATACTCTACTGAAGCCTAGCAAAGATAGATATCGCCTGAACGTGTATACTCGTATAATCTGCAAACATTGCTAAACCCCTCTCAAATGTACATTGTGTTCAGTCAGTCCCCTTAGCTCAGTGCCTGGAGAGAAAAAGGCTGTCAATTGTTAAATAATACTGCAAACAGATCATTTTTACCTCTCTTTTGGTTCATTGGAGCAGAAGCAAGGAAACCTCCAATCGATTCCTGCTCTCTCCCAGGAGGTGGTGGAAATGTGATTTGAAGTGTGATTCTTTTCCTACGTCTGAAAACTTTTTTTGTTTTGCGATTCTCCGCATCTGTTAGCATTTCTAATTAATCACCCGTCACATGATCAAACCACCTTAGGTATTTAAGAGGCTCGGGAGGTGGAAAACGAACCACGCATATTCCACGATACAGAAGATGGACTGTTATGCCTTCAGCATCAACTGAGAAGTATTGTATTTTTCAATCCTGCAGAAAAAAATCAAAAATGTAAATGATTTCTATTATCAATTGGGGCTGTTAAATAGCACAGCTGAATCCCGGTGAAGCTTGATCTGTCTTTTTTGTTGTCTGTGACTGATATCTGGGTGTAGCATTAGCACATTTGCAATAACGAAATGGAAACAAATGGAAAAGACATACTGAAAAAGACATACCGTCTGTACACAAGATCCCACACAAGCTAAACTCCAGCAATATTAAACCCCCACAGACACTGGAAAAAACATCCCTGCTTTTTACAATAACTAAGGCCCTGAGTTTTCAGTAAGTGGGTTGTGTAGCCTGTAATTCAGTCCTCCAGCGGTAAGACTCCAAAGCAGCCTTCTCAAGAAGCCATCTATAAATATCAGTAAATATAACCAAGGACCACAACGGAAATAAGTCCACGACTTTTTGTGCTATCCTGGACATTGTTTCGATGCATGACTTGCACTGACATGTATTTAAAATTGATATGTCGAATAAACTAAACTAAACTAAACTAAACCCCACTGCAGTATCTGAACCACCTCAGTTAGTGACTTAATTATTACTAATGGAATAATTGCACTTTGCTACAGGGAGCAGTACTCATTTACCACATATGTATCTGTTTTATGAAACAGAATTCTAAATATTTTGTTTAGAAGGCTAAAATGTTTTCCAGTAACAGAATATGATGCTTCAGTTTGTAGCTTTTTACTTCAGAGAAAATAAGTACTGAATCGGAAAATACTGGTGCGCATGAAATATTTTAAAAAAAGGTTGATAGTTGATTATTGTACTGTAATATCATGAAAAATATGTCTGATTAAATATTTAAAACATTTCATTTGTACATTATAAATTTGCCATTAAAGCAATAGAAAACCCTTAGAAAATATAATTGTCAAGCTTTCCTGTTATATCTCATAATACAGTATTTCTCATTAAACTGTGCTACTTTTTGATTTCCTCACAATTGTTAACCACATGAAGCCTCTGGCACGTAAAAGACAAAATATGAATAATACAAGGCCGTAGGCATGGAACAACTGGCAATTGCTGTAGAAAAAAACCCCTGGGGGCTCTCAAGTGGCGAATCCAGCGGAAGTATTGGTTCTCCATTCAGTGGTGCGCTCCGTGGTCCTGACTGGGCCAGGTCCGACTGTGGAGTCCCATGGGGAATAAATGTATAACCGTCCATGATGTGGCCCAGGAAGGGAGAGTTTCAATTAGCAGGCATCTTCCTGTCTCATAGTCTCATAGCAACTCCAATGGCGGATCAGGTGCATGGGGAGTTTTATTCGAGAAAGGGTTTTTAGACATCATTGCTTCTCCCATTGTTAGATTTATTTAGTCTAAATCCATTCAGTTTAACTGCGATAATTTGTTGGATAGTACCAACATTCATTATGATTAAACTCTCTCTCTTTAATCACAACTAATTACCTTGTTTTGGGTTCTAGAGCAGCTATTAAAGCCCTTATGGATTTCAAATGAATTACAGGCTGGTAAAATCAGCTTGCAGAAAAGGCAGGGCCCTGACAATAACAAATGCAATCGCACGTTGCAGACCCTTTCCACCGTGAAGTAACCTTGACCTCTAGTGGTAAAATATCATTATTGCGCCTTTTTTGATGAGGATCAATGGGACGAACAGACCAAGCCAAATGCAACACCCTCTAGTAGGTGGGAGTAAAGAGGTCTCATTCTCTGGCCATGTATCTAAGGCTAATACAGCATCCCCAGGTCAGAGCACAAACTCTGTGGAACTGGAGCTAACGGGCTGCACACCTTTCCCAGTGTCTTTCTCAATGCGTTAAGAATTTAAGGCTTTAAGCTGTGCCTTTGGGCCGGAGTCATGCTCTCAAGACAACAGTGGTCAGCAGGGCTACTGTAAGTGTGGAGATATATATATATTTTTTTTATTTGTTTGTTTGTTTTTCTCCCAATTTGGTAGCCAATTATATCTTCAATTTTTTTCAATTTACCCCCCCACAAATTCGCCCCCCCCCCTCCATGGGAGATGGAACGTTACCTCCGCCGAACCCTGTTTTCACGAGGTCGCCCTACCGCTCCTCGTCGAGGTCGTGCCAGCTCTCCCTCCCCCCTCCCCCTGGGGCAGACAGCCAAACACTGCCCCTGATCAGGGCACCCACCCAGAGCTGGTCTGGGTTTTGAACCGCGGCCGTGATAGGCAGCTCACACTCGTAAAGGACCAGCCAATACGGGTGCATTAGACCACTACACTATCGGAGGCCCCCAGTGTGGAGATATTTGAACATGCAGAACTGCATTGTCTGAGTTTTTGAATATACTTGAGGGTCTACTGTGATGATGTCAGGGGGCTGGGGCTCTTGCTTTCGGATAGAGTTGTTAAAACACAATTCACACATTCATAAAAGGCAAAGGAATTTCAGAGTAGATTAACCGTTTGGAACTGTCATAAAACATTTCAGGGGGGGATTTAACCCACAAATCTCCCGAACTGCTGTGGCCTGTGATGGAAAAGCAGCTACTGAGTCCACGCAGAACCCCTAAAGAGGCGTGAGCAGGACAGTTTCTTTAAAAAGGTGAGTCACTTTGAAAAGCGATGACTCATGGAATCTTTGAAGACGTAGCAAAACATAATCATAAATTCCTCATAAACTCGTTCTGTGGCCAGTCCGGAATCAAATTCGATAACGTTTAAAAATGCAGGAGTAGATGTCTGAGGGGCCAGGAGATTCAGTAGGCTACAGGGCTCACCAAGTTCACGGTAGGACATCACAGCAACGCAATACGAGGAACTACAGTAGAAAGTCTAGTCACATATTGTGTGATTCCAGTTCAGTAAAAAAAAATTAAAAAAAATGCAAATGCCATATACGTTCCTACGGCTGTCGATGTTTTCTCGGCGCTGAATGTAAAAGTGGATAGCACTTAAAAGAAGGTCTCGGGTTCGAATGCAAATGCGGAGTTTGCATGTTCTCCCCGTGTCCGCGTGGGTTTCCTCCGGTATACAGTCCAAAGACATGCACGTTAGGCTAATTGGAGAGTCTAAATTGCCCGTAGGTATGAGTGTGTGAGTGAATGGTGTGTGTGCCCTGCGATGGATTGGCGACCTGTCCAGGGTGTATGTCCAGGCCTCTCGCCCGGAACGCATGCTGGGAATCCAGCCCCCCGCGACCCTGACCAGGAATAAGCGGCTGAGATAATGGATGGATGGATGGATGGATGGATGAATGTAATGGCTGGCTTTCTGACACTTTATAAAACTTGCGAGCACTTTTTGCCTCGGTCTTCCCGACAGGTACTCGCTCTTCTCCGCTCCCGTGGTTTCCAGGAATCTGTCCAGCTGCAGGTGAGGTCCGACGGACCAGAGCCGACAGACCTCGAGGCCGGGACGCATCGACGTGGATTTCCTGCCGAGGCGTTTCGCGGGTTTGTTTCTGGCCCATTGAACGAGGACGGTATTGTGGAGAACGCAGACTGTCCCCGCAGAGCAACAAGGCCATGAAATGCACCGTGTACGGTGAGGGGGGGATTGCTCATCATTTTTGTAGATTAGACAATAATACAATATTCAATTCCGTGCACCTAAACAAGGCTATTATGCTGAAATACCGTTGCTTGTTGTCAGATAATGATTTCTTCTGTAATGTGCAATAAATAATAGTGCATGGGATTCCTTTTTGTTTGTAAAATAGACACAAACTAAGCATTTTATATCGACGGCACCTGCCTAGGGCTGGTCTGTGAAGCAGAGTCATACAGCATTATATATATATATATATATATATATATATATATATATATTATATCCCTCGCAACAAACGGTGCAGTTGAGCTCATTGATTTTGAATGAGCTGCCCAAAAAACACACCTGTGCTCAAAGGTATCTTTCCGATCTCTCTCCTACGCACACTAGTCTAAAACTCCAGGTTTCTCACTTACTTGGCCTCATTGTCCTCCTCCTCCTCTTTGAAATATTCAAACTCTATTCTCCTCACAACCGTCTCATCATAGAGTGGAAAAGTGGTCTCTCCCCTCCCTCTCGCACGCATATATATTTTTTTTAAAGCTCCCTTATATTTAATTATGTCTCCATATACGCTTTCTTTTTAAATTATTTGTTAAATAGTTTTCCTCCCCAATCCCTCTCTGCATCATCTGCAGCCTATTTCCACGTCTTGCTCTCACAATTCTCCATTCTTTCTCTATTGCAAGACAGGAACTTGATGCAGACCTGTTTCCACTCTCAATGGGTAGTATCAACAATATACTCAACGGCACATTATTGCTGAGGTTTTCATATCCAAGGTTTCATGGAAAATTCAGTAACTATTTAGAAATTCAACACCTTCTCAGGGTTTACTTGTTTTTTATGAAATGTCACCATTATAATGTAGGTGCACACAGAACTTTAGTGTAGAAGGTTCAGAGCAAGGCAATATTATGTTCTTGGTATTGTTCGCCCGAAGCAGAAAGTAGATCATTCGATTATTTTGAAAGTGTACAATATTCCTGCCAAGTGAGAAGTCACAAAGAGATCCCTCCTCATACCTTTGAAATACTCAAGATTGAATCGCACAGAGCTATGCAGAATTTCAGTGCTGGAAATATACAAACAGGCATTCTCACCCCCCTGTGAGGTTTGAGCTGACGAGGACCAAACTGAAGGATAATTACCCATCAGTTAAGTGCAACTCCACGGCTATTTTCACTTTCAGAAGTGTTTTGTCTTAACTACGTGCTAAACGGGGGCGGTCGTTTGGCGGGTGCATAAACGTAGGAAGTGGGAACAGCAGGACGTGCTTCAATCCGCGAGCCAAGGGATGCCTTTTCCTGTCAGAACATTAAAACGTACTTCACCTGGGAGGGTTTCTCTTGTCTAAGCGGTCTCTCTCTCTTCCATGACTCACAAGTGTTAGCAGTTAAATCCCTGCTACCAGCAGATTCACCGCACTGGAAGAATTTAATTAACGTTACGGTCCATGTGGGATGAACCACTACATCACAGCGCGTTTCTGATCAGGGTGTTCTTTGATATGCTTCGAGTCACTCAAAGGAAGGGGTCTTTTCAGCTCCGCTGGTCTAGAATGGGCCTCGTTTTGTCTGCTAGCGCCACGACGCCCCCAAAGTGCCGTCCCTTAGAAAGTGAGGGACACGTCGACCGGCCCCCAGCGGAGACGCCCCGCCACGACGTGATATAAACATAATGTGATTTAAGACGCTTTTCCAAAGCGATCTCCTACAGTAGTGCTGCATACATTTTTCAGTAGCCTTTGGGCGATTAAAAGAGACTAAATTGTCAGGGCAGTCTCTCTTAGTGGAAGTCAGCAGAGGATTGAAGTTAATTGAACATTGCGGTTGAGGACCAATTCAGAAACGAATTCCATCTCCTCGATGCTGCTCTTCCTATGTTCATTTTGCTTTCGCTTGTCGGGAGCAGGAATTCGAGGTGGGGAATCAGAATGGACGCAGTGGCTCTGGGTTTCTGGGCTTGCACCCCCCCAACTTGGTCATGCAGTTGGTTCATGATAATGGTAGCTTCCCATCCTATCAGGTTTTATGGCAACTGGTGACTCTCACCGTATTCCTCTGGTTGGATTGGAGGATTTCCCTTATAGCGGCCTGGGATCCTGTCAACGACCCTGGCGCCTCAAAAGTCTACGTGGAATCCAACGGTTTTGATGACAGAAAAATGTAAGAACTAGTTTCATCAAGTAGCAAAAAAAAGGTGTAATATGAAAAACGCGATTCCATTTTCATCCATTAATTATTCAATCACACCCAAGAGAGAGCAAATGTAAGCACCACAACCTTGGCTGCATTATTTAAAGTATCGCTGGAACCTGTATGGACTCAATTTCACAGCTAATTTGGCATTTTCATGCTGCTGCCGTTGGTCTGAATGCAAGACTCGATCTGTCTGTATTCGTGCGCAAGTCATTAGGGGGGGCCGCCCCCTGCCAACAAGATAATCAAGTTCACAGGCCTCGCCATTAATCCCGGTGACATCTCACGCTGCTAATAAAGTGCATGACGACCATCAATCCAGCGCCGCCAATATGCCGCCTTCTTCTTCTCATATTCCACCCCCTTCCCTCACCACCACCACCACCTTTCACACCCTGGGAGAATTAAAAAAGAAAAATTCTCTATCGAACCCCCCCCCCCACACCCCGACAGCCAACGCGCAAGGACGGAACGGGGATAAAACATTGTTTTATCGGCCGCCGCACTTCGCACAAATGATCGATCGTAGGAAACCCACAGATTAAAGTATTCTCTTTAATGCCAGATTATTTTTTTGCGGGAGATGAACAAATCAATTACAGCTTATTTCTTCCCCGCCACCCCACCACCACGGGCGAGGCCCTGGCCAGAAGGGGGGTTAAGCTCTGTCCGTCGTTTCCAGCCGAGCGTGACAGTGACAGAGGGAGGAGGAGAGCGAAGCAGCTGCTGTAATAGAGCTCTTCTCATCGTCTCCAAATCCAAACAGGTACAACTCCAAAAAACCCACAAAAAAACAAGCCCGGATTTTCATTACTGAATCTCGTGTAACCACAAATGCAGGAATCACAGCGCCTCCGAGAAAACCCCCATCTTCTCTTTCACAGAACGAATCAATGAGGAACCGAAAGGGAAGTGGCTTTCTCTGGTGCCAAACGGGGAAATTAAAATGTGGGGGCTGGGGAAATTGACAGGGTCTGCGAGGGACGGAAGAGGCTTGCGTGAAGTGTGGACGACAAACTCTGGTTCTGTGGTTGGTTGGGCTGCATGCCACGGCCTTTGCTGCTTTAAGATTCCCTTTTTATCAGGCTTCACGAGGAAAGTGTTATCACGGGTAAAGTGTTATCGTTCACGAACGTGGGCCGACTCAGCACATTTGATGAATGGGTTCCGGGTTATTTTGTCCTGAAAGTCCCGTTAAAATAACAAGTAGAAAGGACGATAAAGAAAACATCCGCTTGCCAGCAGCAGCGAGAGGTTCGGAGACGAACCGGGGCGAAGGGCATTCCAATCACGCCGACGCGGGCTAAATTTCCTCCCACTTGATGAGACGGCGCATCAGATCATCGCGTCTTCACAGAAGAGGCTCAACGCAATATTGATTGCTGTTAACATTGACGCGCAGCCGGGCGGTCGTCTCAATCAGCCTGATTTTCGAGTTCCATTTCGCCGCCATCGATTCGGCCGCGTCTCACTCGGTGAGATAATCAAGCAGTCCACCAGAGCCCACCGCACTGCTCATCTCCATTACCCCACCGTGAGATGTTTTCTGCTTGTACGTCCGCTTCTCAGCGAGCGATCCTGCTTTAAACGAGACAGCCAGTGACCAGAGAAGGGCGGAGGCCAAACGGACACGCCGTCATGGCAGGCTGGAAGCAGGAGTGACACCTGCAGCACTTCAAGGGGTCCAAGGAAAGGCAGACCCAACTGGTGCCACTTATTGAACGGTCCCCTGATCATTAGCTATTGACCGAGGAATAATGTGATGTCATCGACGACTCTGCTGGGTGCGGATCCATCTCGATGAAATTCGATTGTCTCCATGTATGAAGGTCATGGAGATGAGTTGAGCGTTTGGGTCGCACTTCCTTCTCTGTCCCGCTCACAATAGGGAGCTCTCATTTGAGGGCTTAGAAAGGTTTCAGGCTGATCGGTGTGTGTGTATATATATATATATGTTTACAATTTTGGTTCAGATTTTTCCCCATTTTGTCCAAATTTAGTAGCAAATTATATACTCTTTTTAGTCAACTATCCCCCTCCTTTTATTGTGAGCAATTTTGGTTCAGCTTTTGTCCAAATTTAGTAGTCCTGAGACCGGCAGTGACAAAGGTGATGTACCGCCTCCTCCAAGCTGTAACTCCAGTACACAGAGCCACTCCTATATGCAGCGGGCTCATATCGGCTTCCCTCCCTGGGGCGGACAGCCAATTTCCACCCCCTAGTGGCACTCCTGGCCAGAGCCGATACTGGTGCGGCCGGTGGAATTGAACCCTGGTCGCAGTGGCCAGTGTCGAACGTTGTAACCACTAGACCAACCGGGAGGCCCAACAGGCTTTCTTAATAGTGACTGGAGACAGGTCGGATTCAGTCAGTTCTTACAAAACGTATAGCAGGGAAACTGCTTAATGTAACAAAATCCAGTTTTTTTTCCTTCTTCTAAATTCACTAAATTACCAACGGAGGGTAAAAAAAGTGTACTTCATAGTGTTACAGGTGACCAAAGTTTGACCCCAGAAACTGTGAAGCGGCAGGTGCTTGATTGCTGATTGAAGCCATGCTGCCAGCGCGTGATCACTCTGCCTGTGATTGGACCGTTTCCAGTGGCATTCTCCTCGACCTCGTCTGGCCACGCCCGTCTGGAGAATAAAACAGAGTGGCGCCGCAGTTTTGAAGGCTCTTGGTTTTGAACTTTTTGCCAGCTGAATTTTGGAAACCTTTTTAGAGTAAATGCTTGTCCGTTTTCCCTAATTGTCTTCTGAGCACTTTCTTGATAGCTAAGGAAGCGTAGAGTAGGGGTCGCCAGTCTGCCCAAGACCCATTTAGTTTTGGCACGGGAGTGAGTTTCTAACTTTTTATGTCTAGTGCGGGTTTAGTCAGACTCTTTTGTTTGGTTTTCATTATTCCTTCTGTCCGTGTAAGTTTGTCTTTCTTTATCAGTGTTGTAAAATAAATCTTTCATATTTTTTATACATATAAAATCCGTCTGACTGGTGGTATTTTGCTGTCGCGTCCTGTTTGGGTTCACCACACAGCTATTGCAGTGTGTGAGGTTTTTGCAGCTCGTAACAATAGCGAAGTCTAGCATGTCATACGAGGGGAAAAAATCACTTCATTGGGGCGGGGGAAAAAAAAAAGAAAAAAAAAAGTTTATTTCATGAAACAACATCAACATGACACGTACAAAAACAACATCATTCAGCATTCAGGTTTAAAAAGAAAAGAAAAAGCAAACAAGCGACCAACAGCTCCCTCATTCTGCCCCTCTCATATTACCCCCTCTAACCACTGTGCTCCCAACACCAGCTTCTGCAGGCCTCTCAAACAGGAGTGAGCTAATCAAAGTCAACGGCGGCACGCGTGAGTCACTTGTCTCCCTGGGCCCGGGCTGCTAAGCGCGTCTCCGACACTCTGAGGAACAAGTGGCTGCCATTAGCGGCCCTCGTTCCTCCTTAACGAGCGGACGCTCGACGCCTCCGATCCCCGTCAGGAGAACGCCAACGAGACGACCACATTAAACCAGCAGCTGTTCCTACGTCTGAAGATCTGCCCACAGGTTGTAAACCAATGGAGAGAGGTTTCCAAGTGCCCCCACCCCCTCTTCTCCATTCGAGAGGCTTCAGATTCTTCCGGATGACTCTCGAATCAATCAACCAGTGGCCCAGGGCCGAAGACATCTTACTGATCGCTGCCCAAAAAACAAAACTCACACGCGGACTTAGATGGCCCCGCTCTCATCTGTGCACAAAGAACAGTGCGCGTGCGCGAGAATGTGCATCAGAGGAGCTCGATGCACGATTAAAAGAGATCGCACGGACAGCGAAGGAGAGAGGCTGGAACGGTCTCGGTACACAAGACAATGCACAAAGGGAATATTATTTTGTCTCATTTGCCCGAATTGAACGTGCGTGTCATCCCCTATGCAAATCGCACCTCGATGCGCACAAGGGTTGCGGTAGAAATCCATTTTATTGATTGGTCGGGTTGTACGCGCTGAATTGAAAGTGTGTCATTGCCGTGGGGGTGGGGGGTGGAGGGGGGAACAGACGGGAAGGACCATAAAAAATTAAGCCTTTAAGAGGCCAGAGGGGGTTATGGAGTTATGGTGCAGGCAGGTGTCCGAACGCAAAGCTGCCAGTTTTTCTAATTGAATTTAAGGGAATGTTGGAGCTGGGAGTTCTGCCTGGGACGGGGCGGGGCACAGAGGTGAGGGAGCGTGGGACCCTGGGAGACGCGTGGAACATCGTCGTGGTTAACAAGCGTGGAACGCATCGTTTTCTCCTCCCGTATAAAGCAGGACATGCATGCCAAAGATCTATCACCACCTCCCCCACCCCACACCCCCGCACCTCTCCTCTTCTCTCCTCCTCTCCTCTCCCCTCCCCACCCCTTCCTCTCCTCTCCTTTCCCCCCCCGTCCTCTCCCCTCCCCTCTTCCCTCCTTCTGGCCCTGTGGCTGGGCTGAGGCCGACCCCAGCGCTCCTCTCTAACTGGGTTTGGTCAGCAGCTGTGTGGAGAAGTCGTAAAGATCCTTGTTGATCTTCTTCAGCGTCTTCACCTCCTCCTCCAGCTCCGACACACGCACCTTAGTGTTCTCTCCATCTCCAAACACACTCTGAGAGAGAGAGGGAGGGAGGGAGGGAGAGAGATGGGGGCAGGGAGAGAAAGAGAGAGAGACAGGGAAGACAGAGGATAGAGAAAGAGGGAGAGAGAGGAGGGGGGAGAGAAAGGGGGAGAGAGAGAGAGACAATGTAAAATCATGGGTACACATCACGATCTGTTGGGTAGGTCACTTCCTGCCACTGATACAACAATGGCCTCCTGCTCTTTGTCACCTGTGGAATAAATAAAATGATACAATATCAAATGACAAGATCAACTGTATGTTTGGCTATGTGAAAAAAGTGTTTTTCTCCTTCAATAGTTTTCTGTTCTTCCGTATATTTCCGCACAGAATAGACTACTCTCCATTCACAGCCCATTCTTCTGCTCAGAAAAGGAACAAACGCATCCAATACTTATGCTAATGTGCCACGGCGTCAAAGGCTCAAATGTTTGGGAACGAGCCTGAATTAATTTCGAGTGGAAGTCTAGAATGTACTAAACTCTATCTCCACCTGCAGAATCGAGCCTCCTTGGCGAGGTCATCAAATCCCATTTTGAGACGTCCCTAATCTCGCGGAGCGAACGTCGGCATTCCGGAGAATTCCGCAGCGCAGGCAGCCAGAGGATGACAGCGGTGCGTATTTCCCCAAACTCTCCGCCTCCGTTAACGTATTGATTTACTCACCTATTCCAAATAAACGTATTAGGACTGGTGGCTCGCCGGGGGCGAGGAGGTGGGGTGAAAGTAATCCGCTCAGCGCCACCCCTGACTCTGGCCACAGCTGGGCATTCTCGAGCCGCCTCCATCGGCCGGAAGATAAGATGCCTTTGGTGACCCTGTCCTGCTATCAGACTAATCCCTCCTGCAGACCCCCAAACACACACACGCACGCACACACACACACACACACACACACACACACACACACACACACACACACACACACACACACACACACACACACACACACACACACACACACACACACACACACACACACACACACACACACACACATACACACAACAGACACACCACACAACAGACACACAGACACACACCACACCACACAGACAGACAGACAGACAGACAGACAGACAGACGCACGCATGCACACACACACACACACACACACACACACACACACACGCACGCACGAGTGGTCGCGGACGGACGGACAGACAGAAGCAGAGGGATACCAGACTAGCCAAGGCTAATGCAAGGAGTTCCTGTGAGTTCATAGAAGGCTAATGCAAGGACTTACTGTGAGTTCATAGAAGGACAGAGATCCTGTGGGAGCCTAAGGTTTATTACAGTAAACAATCGTGCACGTCTCCAAGGTCACTCGCTCGGCCCACAGTTAAACAATCGCGCTTCCTCGCATGGGAAACACTGGGCTCAACCTCGTCGAAGGGGCGCCGAGGGCATTTTCATTCTTGCACCGCATAACAACTCGATAATTTCAAACGCATCGAGAACACTGCCCTAAAACCGAGGCAGTTTAAATAGCTGGAACCCGCCCCATGAAATTCAGCTTTGGTTTGGGGACATGGGGAAGGCGGGCTTCCTGTGAGAGGATATCGTAAAAGGTAGTCACCCCTGTAATAAAACCCACCTTCAGACAAGCGCCAAGCGACGGCCGGCGGACCTAAGCTCCACACGCCAGTGCCCTAACCTTATGCCCAGTACGCCCTCCGTTATCCCCCCGATCCCTCACACCCCACGCCATTTACCCAGTGTCCTCCTGAGGAGGCGGAACAGCGAGAGCGAGGGAAGGGGAAGGAGGAACTCCCAAGGCCCGTGGGTCATAATGAAGCGGATCCAGTAGAGCCTTTACACACTTTCACCCACTCGACTCCCGTCAAATACCTTTCTGCTGTGTCCTCTGTTTCTGTTGCAGGCTATTTCTTTCCATTTTGTTTCAGATTTTTTTCACATTTTCTCCTGATTTAGTAGCTAATTACACCCTGTCTTTTCACGTCAATCCCCCCCTCGTATTGTGAGTTCGCTGCCGTAGTCCTGAGACTGGCAGTGACAAAGGCGAAGTACCGCCTCCTCCGAGCCGGAAATCGCCAAGCCGTCACCGTAACACACAAGGCCACTCCTATCCACAGCGAGCTCATATCGGCTTCCTTCCCCCCACCCTGGGGCAGACAGCCAATTGCAGCCCCCTAGTGGCACTCCCGGCCAGAGCCGATACTGGTGCGGTCGGTGGAATCTAACCCCGGTTGCAGTGGGCAGCGTCAAACGTTGTAACCGCTACACCACCCTGCTGCATGCAGGCTATTTCTGGTCAAGAAAAAATTTGTAATACTAGGAAAAAAAATTATTACTGTATTTGAGCAAACAAAATGGAGCCTGAAGGAGGTGAGTTGGCTGAAACGTCGCTGCCATTTTGTTTGACTCAAACAAAGTCATTACTTGGAAGTATTACTTCTCTCCGTTTTACTGCATGCTGAGAGTTTGCATTGTTTGAGAGTTTAAAAATAACTCTTCTTGGGAGGCAGTTATAATTAGGTGGTGTGAAACAAGAACTGGCACAATCAGGCTAATTTGTTCAATCAGCACATTCAGAAGACGGTCTCTTGTGTGATTTGGTTCACAGTTCGGGCGTGGTCACACCTCCTGGCTCACCTTGTCAGTGACGGCGCACATGAGGGAGTGCAGCTTCTCTGCTTTCTGCAGGTACGTCTCCTCTGGGCCCTAAAGGGGAACAGAGAAACTAATCAGTCTGCCAGCTTCTGATGGGCTGTGTGTGTGTGTGTGTGTGTGACCACAAGCGCGGTGTGTGTGTGTGTGTGTGTGTGTGTGTGTGTGTGTGTGTGTGAGAGAGAGAGCGCGAGCGCAGGTGTGCGTGTGCACGAGCGTGCGTATGTGTGTGAGCCCGAGTGCGCCTGTGTGTGAGGTGTGAGGTGTGTGTGTGTGCGCGAGCATGCGTGTGTGTGAGCACGAGCGCGTGTGTGTGAGGTGTGTGTGTGTGAGCCCAAGCACGTGTGCGTGTGCGTGCGTGTCGCGGAGCGCATCTCCCAGGATTCCCCCAGCGATCGACGGACAGCGAAACTTTACAAGAAGAACGTCCGAAGCCACTCCTCCCCCTCGAGAGCACCATCAACAAAACTAAAAGCGCGGCGGAGCCTGACAGAGATAATAACGGCGAGGTCGCTCGTATTTTAACGGCCCTGTCCCATAAGCGCTCTATGATCACCTTGCGCTGATCTACGGGGGAGCTAGCGGAGAGCCCGGGCGGATTTACGGCCTCGCCCCGCTGACGCTGCCTGCGTAGGCGCGCTCGCTTATTTTACAACGTGGTCAATGATGTGGGCGGCGAGCTGAGGCTGGGGCTTCTGTCGCCACGGACATACAGGGGGGGCGGGGGAGGGGAGGGAGAGAGATTATTTTAACGGGGCATTACGCCAGCCTCGTAACAACCGGTCCAATGTGTGCGCGGCGCACTCGACGGTATTTATTACCGCGCTCGCTCTGCGACTGGATTCAAAATCTAAATCCGAATGGCAGCCAGCGGGGGGGAACGGGTGACAGACGGTCCAGTAAACAGCGATACGCTCTAAGAGCCCGGCGTGTGGAGGAGAAGAAAATACGATCATCCTCTCTCGCTCGCCTGAAAGCCAGCGCCTCTCTTCCCTGAGCCTTTCGGCAGCGAGGACGGATAAACGCCTCCGCCCGCTGCGGCGCGCCGGTCGGTATCTACCTGCGCCCGTAATCTCCCTGAGCCTTCGCCCGAGAGACACGGCTCAATTAGAGAGACGCGCGACTACCCAGCGAGCCCGCCAACTCCCCCGTGCCCTCCGACCCGCGCGTCTCTGCCGACGAGGCCGCCCCGCTCGCCCATTCCTCGCACGCCTCCTCCCTGACCCGCCGCTGAAACAGCGAGACCGGGTTGTTAATGGTGTTTTTCGGGGCCCAAGAGCAGGTCATTTCAGGCCAATAGAAGGCTGTTTCACTCCCGGGAAGAAGTCACTCGAGCAGAAAAGCCAATGATAAATAAGTACAATTCGGAGGTGAAATTAATTTGGCTTTCGGAGCGACTTCATTTTTCAGCGCGCGCGTGGCGTGATGCCAGAGCGTGCGTCGCGGCAGCAACGCTCCAGGGTCACAGCATGAATATTTCCTTTTCATTCTTATTAGTATTAATTCTGTTTTTGTTTTTTTCTCTATTTGTTTTCTATTTTTTTCTGAAGCATAAGTGAACATTTTGCAGACACAATCATCTACTCCTAACAGCTCAGAGATTAGTGTCAGAGAGAGAGAGAGAGAGACAGAGAGAGAGAGAGAGAGAGAGAGAGAGAGAGAGAGAGAGAGAGAGAGAGAGAGAGAGAGAGAGAGAGAGAGAGAGAGAGAGAGAGAGAGAGAGAGAGAGAGAGAAACGGAGAGAAGAGAGAGAGAGAGAGAGAGACAGAGAGAAAGAAACAGACAGAGATGAGAAAGAGAGAGGGATAGAGAGAGACAGAGAGAAATGGAGAGAGAAACAGACAGAGATGAGAAAGAGAAAGAGAGAGGGATAGAGCGAGACAGAGAGAAATGGAAAGAGAGAGAAACAGACAGACTTGAAAAAGAGAAAGAGCTTGCTAAACGGAGAGAAACATTGGGATGGGTAACATTGTAAAGATGGCGCTGAGCAGGTGGCTGCTCATTTAAAGACCTGGCATTACAATTTTATGTAGAGCATCGCGACTGCCTGGTTCCGGCAATGGGTTCCAGTTATGTTTCCCAATAATAATCGCAAATACATATGCATTAGTACATATCTGATCCTACTGGGATGGGGGAAATATGCACTACTTGCTTGTTGAATGATTGTACAGCCAGAGAATAAAATATACTGCTTGGTTTAGTCCCAGAAAGGAATATAAAAATTGTGCGTTGCATAATTAATTTACAGCGGGCGGACTGGAAGTTTGCCCTTGCTAATAATCAGGAACTCTGACTCTAAACTCCAGCCTGCTGTTCTGCATCCTGCCATTATTTCTACTCTATGTCCTGTCGTTAATCAAGGCCCCATTTATTTAGCAAGGTAGATTACATTCATCACGGTATCGATCGCCCTGCCCGTATTCAAAGTTTTCACGATGTTGCGAGTTCATTCAGTGTATTTTTTGAGATCGATGAGTTCACTCGGGTGTTTAATTCTCATTTGGGCGCGGGGCGCGGTGGGCTGTGCGCCCTGGGAGGGGGGCAGACCTGAACGCTGGCCCCCAGACGCAGGCACACGCCCCCGGACTCTGGCCCGTCGCTCTGCTCCGACGGGTTGAGGTGGCGGCTGAATCGCGGCAGGGGAACCGCGGGGTGGCTGTCCGGCAGCAGCACGTTGGCCGGGGCCGGAATTATGAAGGCGTTGGTAACTGGGCCTGAGAGAGAGAGAGAGAGAGAGAGAGGGAAAGAGAAAGAAGGAGGGAGGGAGAGAGAAAGAGGAGGGAGAGAAAGAGAGAGAGAGGGAAGGAGGGAGAGCGAGAGAGGGAGATAGGGAGGGAGAGAAAGAGGGAGGGAGAGGGGGAAGGAGGGAGAGCGAGAGAGAGAGGAAGGGAGGGAGAGAGAGAGGAGAGAGGGAGAGAGGAGGGAGGGAGAGAGGAGGGAGGGAGGGAGGGAGAGAGAGGGAGGGAGGGAGGGAGAGAGGAGAGAGAGAGGAGGGAGGGAGGGAGGGAGGGAGGGAGGGAGAGAGGAGAGAGGGAGGGAGGCTTAATTATCAACATTCACAATATTTGGGAGGATTCTCAGATGCTGTCAATGCCAAGATTTCACCTCAATAGTGCCTGTGAGAATGCTGATTGGGTTAAGCGAAAGCAACAGGACATTACAAGCGTTGGATACGTTTCAGTGTGAGCGTGTGGGACTTGTGGTGCGGTGGGACAGTGCAGCGCGGAGACCTGACTCAGCGTCCTCCCTCCTCCCTCCTCCCTCCTGGCCCACAATACTCCACCGCTCACAAGCACCTCAGCGTTTCAGACAAAAAAATGGAAAACAAAATCAAATTAGGAATAAGCGATGTCCTTCATTTTCTTTTACAATCTCAACGTTTCAGTGCTCTTCACCTCCTGAACTACACGTCCAACTCCCCTTTTTTATAGGCCCGTTAGTGCCAGTTTTACGCGCACGGTCGTCAAATCATCCAAATTGCCCATCTGTCTAAAAGGATAGAAACATCTTTCCCTGCAAACGGCCGTTGGAAAGGTTTTCAGCTGCGGAAACACAAAGCCTTGTGCACACCCCATATAAAGACAGATTAATGTGCAGAATCAAAATTCAATTGCAGCTCTGACACAGACTAATTTTCGCTGATGGCTTCCGGTGAATCAGCCATCTTATCTCCTGGGGGGGACATGAGCACAAATCATTTAGCCACCGTGCACTTGTGTCATCGAGCACTTTCTCACACAAAAAAAAACCTGTCAGTGGCAGAAGCCTGATGTATCATAATGTCCCGGACGGCCAGAACCAGAGGTAATTTTTTCCCCCTTTTAGCCATGGGGGAACACGGCACACAACAGGCCGCCGTTCTCACGCAGGACCCAGTTGCATTGTGCTACTACCTTTTCCTGGAGACACATCAAAAAATTGATAATCCCCCCCAAAAATACAGAAATAATCTAGGTTTACTTGAATTTTCTTGACGCTCTGTGTGGCTCGGTAGGTAGAGCGTGGTTCTGTGTGGCTCAGTAGGTAGAGCGTGGTTCTGTGTGGCTCAGTAAGTAGAGTGTGGTTCTGTGTGGCTCAGTAGGTAGAGCGTGGTTCTGTGTGGCTCAGTAGGTAGAGCGTGGTTCTGTGTGGCTCAGTAGGTAGAGCGTGGTTCTGTGTGGCTCAGTAGGTAGAGCATGGTTCTGTGTGGCTCAGTAGGTAGAGCGTGGTTCTGTGTGGCTCAGTAGGTACAGTGTGGTTCGGTGTGGCTCAGTAGGTAGATCGTGGTCCTGTGTGGCTCAGTAGGTAGAGCGTGGTTCTGTGTGGCTCAATAGGTAGAGCGTGGTTCTGTGTGGCTCAGTAGGTAGAGCGTGGTTCTGTGTGGCTCAGTAGGTAGAGTGTGGTTCTGTGTGGCTCAGTAGGTAGAGCATGGTTCTGTGTGGCTCAGTAGGTAGAGTGTGGTTCTGTGTGGCTCAGTAGGTAGAGCGTGGTTCTGTGTGGCTCAGTAGGTAGAGCATGGTTCTGTGTGTCTCAGTAGGTAGAGCATGGCTCTGTGTGGCTCAGTAGGTAGAGCTGAAAAATGTATGCATTCAATACTGTGAGTTGCTTTGGATAAAGGCGTCTGCTAAACGGTATATACGTTATCTCTTTCAGATGTATCCTGCTTTCATTTAACAGTGCTTGACAGTACCGCTGGCATAAATATAGGGAAAGGTCTTGCTGGAAACCAAAGCACACCCATTTCCGTTGCGGGCGCATGACATTGTTCATTCCAGCTATTTTAAAAAACAGCCTTTGTTCCTCAGTCATGGAAAATAGGCACCATCGTTCCCGAGCCAAGGAAACACACATGCTAAGGTAATTAAAGATTTTACACCTGTGACAATAGCATCTATTCTCCGTACCATAACAATGGATTGCATTTATATAGCACTTTCCTTGAAACTCAAAGCTCTTTACAGCTGTCCCCAGGGTGCTGATTCAATTATCTGGACATACTAGCTGAGGGCTTTACGGACAGCGCAGTGGAGACCGAACGCCTCCAAGACTAATGAACTGTTCTGCAGAGGGAGCTGAAGAAATGACCCCGTCCTGTCCTCTCCTGAAACCACTCGGGCTAAAGGGCCAAGGAGCGGAACAAGTCGAGACATTCAAATGTCTGACAGAGCACTCGAAGCACTGAAAGAGATGAAAACCTGTCACTCTCTCGGCGCGCGGGCCGCGCGCACAAAACAGCCCAACGATGAGTGCTACTCTTAAGGAAATGGGAAAAGCGTCGATGTCAGTCAAAATATTCTAACATTTGTTTACAAATCCCTTATTGGGAGTGCGCTGACATTAAATCTTGTTTCCAAAGCTATTCGGAATTGTGGAACAACCAACTCGAAAAATAACTTGAATCAGCCAGTCCCAACCAACTGATATATACAGTGAAACAGTCAAATATATATATATATATATATAGCAGATTGTGAATGATTCTTACATCCACTTCATAATTCTTTCCAACTGCTACCACCAGGTCAGTGTTATAAAATTCCATTGGCATGAAAAAGTAGCAATAAGAGAGCTTTTATCCCATTTTACATTAATTTAAAATTTTAGATATTTAAATTTGACTCATATCAATTGTGATTTAATGCATTTATTTACATGCAATCCTTTTATACAGCTGGACATTTACTGAAGCAATTCAGGTTAAGTGCCTTATTCAAGGATACAACGGCATTTGTTAAGGATACCTGCAACCTCTGGGTTACAAGCTCAGTTCTAGCCATTATACTACACTGCAGTCACTTTATATTCTAGTATTGGTGACTTAACCTGGGAAGCCCAATAGGTCATGAACCACCCATAGGAAGCCACGAAAACTATGCAACCCACATGCCATGGCCGTCTCAGTCACCTCAACCCAATTGAACTTATGGTGGTGCCCGAGACACGTTTCCTACCACCATCAAAAAAACACCAAATTATGGAATTTCTCATGGAAGAATGGTGTTGCACCCTCCAATAGTTCCAGACACTTAGCAATCTATGCCAAGGCACGTTGAAGTTGTTCTGGCAGCTCGTATGGGCTAATGCCCTATTAAGACACTTTATGTTGGCGTTTCCTCTATTTTTGCAATTACCTGTATCTGCAAAAATTCCTTAATTATAGTGACATGCATCGATGCACAAAACCAGCAAGTTGTGAGTTATGGACTGTTTTCATGCGCATAGCATTTTCGAGACCAAGACTGTAGTGCAAGACAATGCAAGTCGTGCGGGTCTCTGGTGGAGTTAGCTGGACCACAGCACGCAGAACAGCGAGGCTCATGGGTAACGAGGAAACAGGACTGCGATCCATCCATCCCCCCCCCCCACCGAGGGGAGTGTAGTGTAATGGTTATGGAACTGGGCTTGTAACTCAGAGGTTGCCGGTTCAATTCCCAGGTGGGGGCACTGCCGTTGTACCCTTGAGCAAGGTACTTAACCTGAATTGCTTCAGTAAAATATCCAGCTGTACAAATGGATTGTATGTAAAGAAATGTAAAACTGTGTAAGTCGCTGTGGGTAAGAGCGTCTGCTAAAACGCCTCAAACGGAAGCGAGGAGGTGAGCCGAGACAATGGAGAGAAGCGTGGTGGCCGCGGCGTAGGCGTCCGGCCAACACCAGCAGCTCTGCCGCACGAACGAGCCAGCTGCTCGCTCAGAGAGAGGAGAGCGGGGCTTTCTCAAACGAGGAGGGAAGAGACGTGCGCATAACCTGGGAGCTTGTGAAAACAACAACCATATGTCCTCACATCCACCGAGTCAATCCTGATACGCTGTTCGGAGTGCTTCTTTTTTGTACAGCAAACTTCTATCACAGACTGAGTTCTGTTCGCCGCCGCATGAAAAACAGTTAAACCGATCGTTAATTACAAGCCCCGTCCTTCTTCATTAATACACTGTAACAGGTGGAGGGCTGTAGTCCTGCTCGGACGCGAGCGCACGCTGTTTACGCGGACGGCCGCTGCTACTTTTCACTCGGCCACCCACTGGCCGAGCTGAGCAGTTAGAGCACCAGAGGACTGAGAAACTAGCAGAGACCGAGGGACTACCTCTCCCCGCAAACTCTGAGCTCAAATCCCCCCGTGTGGTCACCACGGGGACTGACTGGACACGCACTGTCGGTTGTGAAACTAACGTCCCGGAATCGTCACTGCCACGTCGCCTGACCTTCTGTGTGTGCACTTTGCAAGTCACTCTGGATAAGAGCCTTTGCTTAAATGACTGGATGTAAATGTGCATTTAAAGCTGGCAGATTGCAAGCATCCAATCAGCCAGAGGAGCAGCTATTGATCGACAGGGCTGTGATTAACCTGCCAACTGTAACCCTCCATCCCTGGGCGACACTGCGGTCCATTCCGCATCTCTCCACGGGACCGCCTGCCAACAGTACCGGTCAGGGCTCGATCCGAGCCGTGGGGTGAATTTGACGGCCGAGAATTTTGTTGTTTTTATAAACTTTCATAAATAAAACATATTGCAAGGAAGGATTGCATTTGAGTTATATTGTTGTTATTGCTCTGCAGCAAGGATTGAAAGGCATAAATGTATATTTTCCTGGAGTGTGAAACTTTGCAAAGCTGCATCTTGCTCGTAAAACATTTTAATAAGTGGGGTGTTTTCTGAAAGAAGCTGTTCCGTAGTTTTAGGTAGATGTACTTTAAAAAAGGGAAAATGTTTGATACGGGAGTAGATATACAGTATATATATATATATATATATAAAAAATGTAATAACAATTTTAAAAAGGTGTTGAGGAACTGGTTCCATTATTTCATAAGTGTGTAAATGATCAGAGAACCTCCCCGCCCACCCCCCCGCAGCTAATGAGGTCTCAGAGCCTCCAGAAAGTCCCCAAACGTCCCCTAGGGGGCAGTCCCCACCGAGAAACATTATCATAAAAAACACACGCGACTGCCCATGAATTAAATCACAGAAAAATCGCTTTTAGTGGTCGTTAATGTTCTAATTAAGGAGCTCAAGTAGTTAGAGCTCGACATGAAATAAGCGCAGCGAGAAATGTTATTCATGAGTCAAACACAGACGCTGCAGCGCCTCTTAAACGCACCGCAGCTCTTCATTCTAATCTTTTAAAGGCAGAATGGTGCAGTGCACACAGGGAACAGTGGCTTTGAGACAGTTCCTTTGTTTGTGAAATCCTGATCTGTTCAATCCTGTCGAGACAATAGTAGCGCTTATCGGCAAACAGGGAGCAGAATCCACACAGATGCTAAAAAAAGAAGAAAAAAAAACATTAATGGAAAGTTTAAAAAATGGTATCGGACTGCTTCGGTCTACTCTCGACGAGCATCTGTCTTTACGAGGAGCTAGGGGCCGTCTGACGAGACGAGATGGAGGGGGGGGACGTGGCGGGGATGGAGAGGGAAATTATTACATTCCGCACAGCCGCTGATTGCCAAGAGGATCCCCTACAAACAACCAACGCGGGCGGAGCTGGTTACAGCGTCTCTTAAATCAGAGCCGGACAGCAGGGTGGGCAGTGGGTCAGGGCTGTAGACCGAGACGTCAGGGCGGGCAGTCGGTCTCGCCGTTTCAGGATCATTCCACGCTAGGGGACCGCCACAATCCATTTGTGCTGGATTTATATTTCAGTGGATTGGTACAGATTGCAACCTCAGAAATGCATTTGCATTTGCAATGCATTTGCATTTTTTTCACCTCTTTATTAATTTTCTCTCCTCTGACTCACTTTCAGCACCCTGAACCTGGATGCGATTTATGAATAATATTCCCATCCACGCAGACCGATCTGTTACAGTGAGTGACTAGAAGTAGAACGACTCTGTCTTGGCCCAGGGGCAAGAACGGGAGAGAGACACGGGTGGGGTGCTGTGACATGAGACATGAACGCAGCGCTTCACACACTCGCGCGCTCTCTCTGTGTCACCGAGTCAGACCGTGGCATATCGCGCTCCCCGCTCTCTCGCCAGGCCTCACTGTTCACAACACATCGTACATGAACGCTGAACCCAAACAACCACACAACCACACAACCCAACCACACACCCACACACATACCCACAACCACACCCACAAAACAACATACCCACACAACCACATACTCACAACCACACACCCACACAACCACACCCACACAACCACACACCCACACAACCACACACCCACATAACCACACACCCACACAACCACATATCCACATACCTACACAACCACACACCCACATAACCACACAACTCAACCCACACACCCACACAACCACACAACCACACAACTCAACCACACACCCACACACCCCATACACACATACTCACAACCACACACAACAACAAACCCACACACCAACATACCCAAAGGGGGTAGACAAGATAATGGAAACACCAAATAAAAAATAAAAAGTATTCTTGAAAGTATGTAAGTATGTCTTGAAGTAACTGAATTGAAATCAAAAAGGAGTTCACACGTATATTATATTAATGTCAATACTAACTACCAATATGTTTCTTCTAAAAACTACATTTTAAAATCCACATTTTAATTTGTGAGCTTCTAAACCAATACAAGAGATCTAACAGATTTTGAAAGAAGTATAGAACTAATAGTTGGTGCCCGAATCGCAGGTGCGCCACTCACAGAAGCGGCAAAATTATTTAACGTGTCAAGGGTCAAAAATCGAAGCTCACTGACAAGGATATCAACGGACACTTAACAGGATAGTTGCTAAAAACAACACAACAGTGGTCTCAAAAACGACCACAGACGTGAATCTACACCTCTGTGACCCAGTCTCAACAAAAACTGTGCATCGTGAACTTTATAAAGCTGATAGTTATGGTATCAAGGCCAATGCGCAACAATGCATAACCTGGTGTAATGAGCACAAAACCTGGACTTCTGAGCAGTGGAAGAAAGTTATATGGTCTGATGAGTCATATTCATACATCTGGACAGGTTTATATTTGGAGAAAGCCAAAGGAAGCCTTCAACCAGCATTGCCTGTCCCCAACTGTTAAACACGGTGGATCTGTTAAGGTATGGGCAGCCATCTTGTGGGAATTATTGGGTCCGATTACTACTCCGCACGGCAGAATTACGGCCAAGGAATACAAAGCCATTTTAGGCGACCAGGTGTTTCCTCCAGATATTTCCAAGTTACAAGGCGATAACATCTCCAGTGCACACTGCTAAAAGTGGCTCTACGAACACCAGAACAATGTCAGACACCCTTCCTGGCCTCCTCGATCACCAGATCTCAAACATAACTGAGAACCTTTATGGGATGTTCAGGAACGCAGCGTGCGAGATAGATTTCCAGCGCCTTCATCTCTCAGGGAGCTGGAGCTCAAACAAAACGTCTCACTCATCAGCTACGGGCTGACGAGCCTTTTCTTCTCCGCTGATTAATGTGCTTTTACACAAGGCGGCTTTCTGGAGAGATTGATTCCTTCTAAATATTTCTGATGATTTGGGATGATTTATTACTGCTCTACCCCCCCCCCTCCCACAAAGCATGTCATATTTTTGTAGTTTGGCAGCGCCCTGTGCCAAATAAGGAGTTGAGGGATGGGACACTCCTCTAATTCCAACGCCTCCCCCTTTAAAGCAGAGAGAAAGTATATTGGGCAAAGGGTTGGCAAGGGAAAAGATGAGCAGATGAGAGCCAGCGAAGGAGGGAGGGAAATGGAGGAAGAGAGAGGGTGAGGGGAAAGGGAGTGGGAGGTAGATTTAAGGATTTAGGGTATTTAAATCAATGGCGTTCTACAGACCCGGGCTTGTAGGACACATCGTGGGTTGCGAGACGACAGTCCCCTTTCACTTCGTCTACATTATCGAAAATACATTTCAGGAAATCCCCCGTGAATACTGAGTGGGGCCGTAAATCTGGTGTGTTTGCGGCCTTCACCAAACCGCCTGCGATTTCCACTTTGACCAATTACGCCCACCGAGCAAGCCTGTGTAAACACGACGCCCGCCCCTGCGGAGAGAGAGGGACTCGCTCACGTCTTCGCCGGTAACTCAGCGCTGGATCACCTTATCACGTTTATCCTCACAGGATCGTCTGTGCTACTTCAGCAGGGGACACGCATGGATGGGATATGTCCATCATGAAATCAGAGCGCAGATCCTAAATCTTAATAACTGTGGGTGAGTTGACAAGGGTGAGGGGAGGATGGAGTGCTATAAGTCCTCATCTTTGTGCCAAGCCTCGTGCCAGAACCATTTCACGCCGAGGGGAGGTTAGTATTAAAAGAATGAGTGGGTGCTGATTTATCTATCATGATAAAGGGGGTACATTTAAATCAAAGGGTTTGGTGACCTTTCGTCTAAATCGCTTGGCACACAATTCTCAGTTGCAGGCAGATTTTCTTAACAAGCGTAAATTAAACATCCTGCATAGGTTTTATTACTTGTTAAACCAAAAAATCGAACTGTTCACTCTCTCTTTTGGCTATTAGACTACGGACTTCTCGCAGAAATAACCAATGCGAAGATAAGTGCTACCCGTATCAGAAGATAAATTATACCTTTTAACCTTTTGACTGGATCCTCACCAAATGACCTCTCACACGTCAAAAGGTCAAGAGTCAGCTGACCGATAAACTACGTGGGGTGCAGACGATGTCGCTTCGACCGAGGTGACTAATGAACATTTGAGGGGACGTGACTGAAAACATCACCCAACTTCAAAGTAGTTACGCGCCACGGAAATAAACATTCAATTAATTCGGTGAAATGCAATGCAGTGCCAAATGCAATGTAATAAAAACACATTGTTGAAATATGATTGGCCACACTGCCAGCCCAGATTCCTCAAGGGCGTGAGTAAGTTACAGAACAGTGCTAAGTGGCTGCAGGAACGAACGTCCATCGACAGTGACGGCGCTGCCGTTCTAATTGAGTGCGCCAGGGAGAGCACAAAGCAATCATCTCTGTTATTTTGCTGTGAACTATAAACTGATTCGACTAGAATGACCTGTTCAAGTCTTTGAACTCGTGTTTGAAGAAACACCAACGTAGAACAGCTTCTACCACGCTCTCCGTCGTCTGACATTAGCTGAACCCCTGAAACTATGCTACTAATCAATGCCGGAAATTCAACAACTCAAAACAGTCCCGGGATACAAACCGATGGAAATAAATGCTTAAAAAGCAAATTATCTCGATTCAACTCTGTTTTTGACTGAGCAAATATAATGCAGAGCAAATAATAAATAAGTTCTGCTGCATCATTACTTCCCCGCGTCGTAATATTCAGCAGAAAAATCTTCATTCTTGGGCAGAGCTCTCTGGTTCCTCCGCAGGGGGAAACGGAGGGATACAAATTAATGCAACACAAAGTTTCAGGACGGGTTATTGCCTCAGACCACAATGCATCGCTCTGGAATATTAGTCTTGGCTGCGTGAATATGAAACAGAATATGAAAGCCGGCGTCAGGCCATGGTGACGTTTTTTGATGTCCCCCGTTTTCTGTACGTCTGTCTGGGGGGCGAGCTGGCGAGGGGACTGAATTATGCATCAGCGTCGCGGGGAAATATCTCAAAGCGAACAGCTGACTGCTTTAGAGGGAACGGGAGCGAGAACACTAACACCCATATATTAAAATTGGATTCAGGCATGGGAGCCAACAAGTGGCTCTTCATTTATCTTCACATAAATACAATACCCAAAGTCAAACAAAATAAATTACTGTGCCATAAATAATGCAGGACAGCGGCAGGAGAGGAAGATGAGGGCTGTGCTACGCCCAACAGGCTATAAACTTCACTCTGATCTCGCGACGAGTAAATACTGTACAGAGATGCACTGGGTCGACTCCCACTCCCCGTCCGTCCTCGTTAGGGTACACCGCTCAACCGTCGCGGTTTCATCCAAACCGCACCTTAACAGTAACCACACGATGACATCACTTCAATAACAATCTGCTGATTTTCAATTCAGTAGAAGCAGGCTTCCCCATGGAGTCCTTCCAGGAATGCCATCACTAAACAGTAGAATAAAAAAAATACACAAAGAAAAACAGCAGTTGAAAGACAGAGAGAGAGAATCAAATCTTTATCTGAACAAAAAAAAGGAACCAAACCACCACTTAAAGTGCAGTTTGTGTAGAAGCCTAACCAGGGGAGTATATTTGTTCCTTGTTGTGGGTAATCGGGGCTGGCTAATTATCTCCCACTCAATTACAGATATCGATCCCTCAGAGCTGGCTCCCACTACTGGAATTACACTAATGGTCCGGGCCAACCCCCCCCACCCGCCACCCGCTCATAAATTTGAGCGATGCCAAGCAGGGTCAGAGGGAGGCAGAGGGTGCGGAGGGACGGGGGAGGGGATTGCGAGATGCAGACACCGCCAGCACACTGCAGATACAGCGTCCCGCCACATGTACCCAAGGCCAAGAGCTGCCCTGCCACAACCTGCACCGATTCTTTCAAAAGGTCAGGGACCATTTCCCCCGAGGGACGCTTTGAGTGTAGCAGTTTTCAGGTAATCTTTTTGTTTTTAAGTACAGTCCGGGGACTTGTAGACAGCCAAGGTTTGTTTCGCTGTGTACCTTCTGTACGTTGTGTTCTATACGAGACGGGCGTTGCTGAGGTTAGGATTAAGGTCTCCCATAGTGGCCAGGTGACTTGCTGCAGAACGGTGATGAATGATGCAGGGCTCTTTATCCCCTCTCTCTTGCGAGTCCCCTACAGTTCACACCGAGGCAGCACCCGAAGTGCTCTTTAAATGGCTTGTGACGTACCCTGAAAAGTCAAGTGTCTCAGACAATTCTGCTGCTGTCAGTGGCCAGGGGGAGACGGGAGGGTGAGAAGAAGAAAGCAATCTCTTTCGCCTCTCTCTCTCTCTCTCTCTCTCTCTCTTTCCTTTCTCTCTCGCTCTCTCTTCTTTTGTCTCTGTTCTCCACTCTCTCTCTCTCTTTCTCTTCCCCTCTCTCTATGAGAGCCAGCTCTCCTACACTGAACAGGCAGCGAGACTGTGGACGGGGGCCGCTGTGATCGCCCTGTTTAATCACGCCGGTGTTTAACGGCGAGGTTAACGCGCTCCCGCTTCAGCGAGACGCCGCCATCGCCGCGTCTCCCGACAGAAACAATGTGACACTCGAGGCCCGCCCGTGGCCTTGGGTCCAACAGGGATCAATCTGCCACGTTTTTAAACACGTCTTAACCTGGCCGTGGGGCGGCTGTCCTCTCAGCGTCTGGACCCAGACAGGACTGAGATGAACGAGAAACAAACTCAAACAGCAGGGACGTTTTTTCCCATAAACGCGGGGGCAAGAACAACAGTCAGGGGTCTAAATAATGAGGCCCATTCCCGCTCCTCCTGGAGCATCAACACAGAGGGAACACAAGGGGATGGGGCCCAGAGTTGACAAAGTAATAAAGCAAAAAGGATGAACGATGGGCACGCCGGCCTCCCTCTACTCTATTTATTGAATGGCTCATCTCATCATTGTATTAGTTTCACTGCTCCCTGCCAAAAGAAAAAAACTGCTGGAAACCTCCTAAAAAGAGCAGCTCTGTAGGTCACAACCCTGCGGCCGGTAACGCCACCTCTCCCGCCCTTTAAACCGCCCGAGCCCAAATTTGGCACATCCCCCAGCGGCTGGAGGCAGTTCCCGACACCAATCAACATAATCACAAAGTGAGAAGTCTTTGAAATTCGAGGGATTAAACGCAAAGTCGGAGAGGCGAGATGATGCCAATTTCACCTTCGTCCTTTCCACTCCCACCCGCCCCTTGTTTGTGATCCTTGGCTATTAAGAGAGGGGAAGGCAATCCGAAAACAATAACACATTGGCCGCTGCGCGAGGTGGCGGCATTAATTCCATTAATGCTTAGAGAGCCGCGCGGTACGGAAAGCCGACGCTTCTAATCTGCGCGGTGGGAGCAGTGTGGACAGGCAGAGATCTGAAGCTTAATCTCTGCCAGTGTTGGAATGTCACCGCGGACTTGTCGCTAATCAACCCGAATTTCGTTAAGCGCCGTGAAGAGGCTCTTCTTCTCTGTTGCGGGAGGGAGAGTCACCTGCCCTCCCGCTCCCTTGATACAAGTCAAAATCCCCTCCCACGTGTGTGTGTGTCTATCCCAACAGTAGCACAAATAATTCCCCTTGCTTGGCACTAGACCTTCATAAAGCTAATCGTCTGTATCAAAGTCGGAGGATAGTTCCTGCATTGGAAGCCCCTCACCCTCAGAGTGACAGCATTTTATGGGCTGGGGGGGCGAGGACAATAAAGAGGGTAATTATCACACGATAAAAGATCAAACGTTTCCTTCGCTCCACTCAATGGTTTCTTCTCCTCTTCTATCAGAGAGGGGGCCTCGTGTAGCGTAGTGGTCTAACGCACCCGTATTGGCTGGTCCTTTACAAGTGCGAGCTGCCTATCACGGTCACGGTTCGAAAGCAGACTGTACAAGACCGGCCCTGGTGGGGAGCCCCAAACGGGGGTGGTGCTTGGCTGTCCGCCTCCGGGGGGAGGGGGGAGGGAGAGCTGGCACGAGCTCGCCGAGGAGCTCGTAAACACGGTTGGGCGCCTTCCGTCTTGGAGGAGGCGAACGTTGCCTCGAGGTATTGGCTTGTCCTGCGGAGGTGGACGGTGAGTTTGCGGGGGAGGGTAAATCGAAAAAGAAATAGAGGGTATAATTGGCTACCAAACAGAAAAAAAAAAAAAAAAAAAAGGTACATGGTTTCATGAAGACCACTCCAAGATGTGGAGATACTTTATATCTGACCATTGTCTAAAGGGAAACGCAGCAAGTCCAGTTACTGTGTTTAACATGGCAAGCTGTCGGGCTACCTAAGCCCACTTAAACGACTGGGAAGGAATACCTGGATAAGAGCGAATGACAAACAGAGACACTTTACCAAAATTCTGTCCTCTCTCAGACACAGTAGTTTGGGGCTCAAAGCTCAGATGGCTTATCAATATCTGCATCAAATCAAAATTGGAAACGCTCTCGTCCAAATGCACAAAAAGGAAAGCCAAGTCAGCATAGAGTAATTGTCACGGAGACACCCACCCAATAGCATTGCAGAGACATGCTCCACTACAAAACTACATTCATTGCTGTTTCCACGTTTTATGTTCAGCGCTGGGCTCTCAAACTCACATCTGACAACTGAAACGATCACTCGCTGGACAATGTGGAGACGCACATTCTTTGGTTCAGACTGGCAGCCCACAGACACAGTGAGCTTGTTACTTTTAACACTGCTTAAAAACAATGTCACTCTTAAAACATGGCACTGGCACGGCGACCGAGGTTTGATTCCCCGTCGCGCCAGAGTCGGCTCTGGCTGGGAGTGCCATCGGGACGGCAACTGGCTGTCCGCCCCAGGGAGGGGGGAGGGAAGCTGGCACACACAGTTCGCTGCTCACAGGAGTGGTTCTGGGGTACCGGAATTACAGTCGACAGCTCGGCGAGTGCAGTCTCGGAGGAGGCAGCGCTTCCGCCTTTGTCACAGGACCATGGCAGCGAACTACGAAGGAGGGGATTGAACTAAGCACAGCGGGAGTAATTAGCTACCAAATTGGGAGAAAAACGGGGTAAAATCGGAAAAATACATTTATTAAAAAATTATAATAATATATATTTTTTTAAACACGGCATTGGGGAAACTAACTCCACAAGCTCTAAAATGCAGTAGAGCACACAAGCACACAACTGAGATGCCTCTACATTAGCCAAACATTAGCTGTAGTCATCAGACTCCCGAATTCCAGAAAGATATCCAAATTAGGAAAGGGAAATGAGAGGAAACAGGAAATTTATTTTTCATCAGAACCTGCTCAGGACGTGAGATCAACAAACCGAGAGTTTTATTTTTTCCCAAACACGCTCAATCTTGGAGCAGCCCAGCCAATGACAGAGCACACTTCAAATCTCCACCCGCCTGGGAGAGGCGTTCTGATTTTCCGCCGCCCGGCTCCGATTAGCTGCGGCGGGCCTTCGCGGCTTAATGAAGATGATGGAAACTAAGAGAAGGGCCCTGGGAGAGGGAGGCCATGAAAGTGCTCATAATTGCCTTTGTGAGAGCGCGCCCGGTGGGGAAGAGAGCCCGTAACTTCCTGACGACTCATTTACCGGCCAACCTTCCAAACTTCTGATCATTTGAAGGTGCAAATTCTTTTTTTTCTTTTTTAAACAAATCTAACCAGGGGAAAATCCCATTGACATTCAGAACCTCTGTTGCAAGGCAGACCTGACCAAAACAGCGGCAGAATTGAAACGGAGTTGCAGACATGGACAGCACGGGCTGGCAGTGTAGTGTAATGGTTAGGGAGCTGGGCTTGTAACTCAGGTGTTGCAGGTTCAATTCCCAGGTGGTGCACTGATGTTGTACCCTTGAGCAAGGTACTTAACCTGAATTGCTTCAGTAAAAAAAAATATCCAGCTGTATAAACGGAAGAAATAAATGTAAAGAAACTGTGTAAGTCGCTCTGGATAAGAGCGTCTGCTAAATGCCAAAAAATGTAAAAATGCACATAAAACAACAAAACATAAAACTAAAATTCACAATTCATTCGATTGGTGCAAATGACTGACACTGGAAGATATGCGGCAGTGGGGATGAGGACTTGCGAGGTATTAGAGATATCATAGCTATTATGAATTCAGAGATTGGGGGGGGGGGCTAAATGTAAAGAAAGGAAGCACGCTCTGAAAGGCTGCAGGGGATGGAAACAATACCGCTGTATAATCCAGCCTTCAACTAAGTTCTCTCTAAACAAAGTGCTGAATGGCCACAATGCTGAACAGCGCTCCAGGATTGTTTTATGTAACGCGCTGGCTGTTTTCTGTGCCCCCCTCGTCTCTGCGCGAGGTTACTGACGTGCACGAGGGAGGGAGCCCCCGGAAGATGGATGACGGGTCAGAGGTGGCCGTTCGACCCGCGTCTCTGTGATTGTTCGCTTGTTGCAGCTCATTGATCGCGGGGCGCCGGGACCGTTTGTCTTAAAGGCCTCGGATTGTGCTTCGGCAGCACAAGCCGGGCAGCTAGTCTGACGCGCTCACAACTCAAATGAAGAGGAGCCCTTCCTCTTCTGTCCCTGGCCTCCGTTCGTGACACTTGTGGCCGAGAGCGGCGCGCAGGTCGTGGGGAAGAATCGCTCAGGTGAGATTTTCATTTTCTTTCCCCTTGAAGTGAGGATCCCAGCTGACCCTACAAGGCCTGTGGTATATATATATATATATATACACACACACACACACACACACACACACACACACACACACAGTGAGCACCATAATTCATTGGACAGTGACACATTTTTTTGTTCTTTTGGTTCTGTACTTTTGAGTTTGAATACAATGACCATGAGGTTGAAGTGCAGACTGTAAGCTTTAATTTGAGGGTATTTTCATCCCATTTTCTCCCAATTTAGTAGCAAATTACACCCTCTTTTCAGTCAACTATCCCCCTCCTTTTATTGTGAGCTTGCTGCTGTAGTCCTGAGACTGGCAGTGACAAAGGCGATGTACCGCCTCCTCCAAGCCGGAACTCGCCAAGCTGTCAGCTGTAACTCCAGTACACAGAGCCACTCCTATATGCAGCGGCTTCCCTCGCCCCTCCCTGGGTCGGACAGCCAATTGCCGCCGCCTAGTGGCACTCCCGGCCAGAGCCGAACCAGTGCGGCCGGTAGAATGGAACCCCGGTCGCGGTGGGCAGCATGCGTCCCGGCCGGACGCTCTTACCGCTACGCCACCCGGGAGGCCCGGCCTGTCGTATGTTGTGGTCTGATCTGTTATCGCGATCAGGCCTGCAACAAGCCCCACAGCAACAGCGGCAGGCTAAAAAGCAATTCATTAGCTTAATTTTCACATTTCCATGGCGGTCTCTCTCCGTCTCCATTTGACAAATTGCTTTAGAGCTTTTTGGTGATAGATTGTAACAGAAAAACAATTTATTGCCTGGGAATGAAAAAAGCATGTTATTGGACAAGGGTGTTTTGACAGTGAAGAGATTTCCCTGGCTAAGCAGTGACCTGCTCAGACACCTGATTGGCTTTAATAAGGAGGCAGATCCATATGTGTGTGTGTGTGTGTGTGTGGTGTGTGTGTGTGTGCATGTACATCGACCACATTTACATTTACATTTTAGGCATTATTATCAGACGCTCTTATCCAGAGCGACTTACACAGTTCACATTTCTTTTACATACAATCCATTTATACAGCTGGATATTTACTGAAGCAATCCAGGTTAAGCACCTTGCTTAAGGGTACAACGGCAGTGCCCCACCTGGGAATCGAACCTGCAACCTTTGCGTTACAAGCCCAGTTCCTTAACCATTATGCTAACATTGCCGCCCTATATAAAGTCTTGGGAATTAAAGTGTCCTTCGGACTCCCACAGACAAAGCAGGTCTGCTGCTCCAGCTGTCCCCCCAGGAGGTCAGACTCTCATTAAAAGCTTCCTTTGAAAAGAAAACAAAGCTCCAAACCTCACTTGTGCCCATCTTAAGTTGTCTGTGGCTCATGTTTTGACCGTTTGATTATATTCTGGCCATATGAAAGAGATTGATGATTCGAACGTAAAGTTTCACGGAGAGCGTAAGCGAGCCTGCTGTTAAAACCACAGCTTGCCAAGGTGATGCCCTGACCCACACACAAAGGGAAAGCAGGTGAACAGAAGAGCCGGCTCTCTGCAGTGCGCTCTCGCAGGTGAGCAGATGTCCTGCTGTCTGAGCGGGGAGGCCAGATTCCCCTCCTGTGCCAGTATTGTTCTGTAGGAAACGTGTGGCAGAGGGCAGCACACTTGATTAATATGGAATACAAGTGTGCGAGTGTGTGTGTGTGTGTCTGTGTGGTTGTGTGTGTGTGTGTGTGTGGTTGTGTATGTATGTGTGCCTGTGTGCGGTTGTGTGTGTTTGTGGTTGCATGTATGTATGTGTGTGTGTTTGTGTGTATGTGTGTGTGTGTGTGTGTGTGTGTGTGTGTGTGTATGTGTGTGGTTGTTTTTGTGGTTGTGTGTGTGTGTGTGTGTGTGTGTGTGTGTGTGTGCATGTGGTTGTGTGTGTGTGTATGTGTGTGTGTGTGTGCGTGCGTGTGTGTGTATGTGGTTGTGTGTGTGTGTGGTTGTGTGCGTGTGCGTGTGGTTGCATGTATGTATGTGGTTGTGGTTGTTTTTGTGTGTGTGTGTGCATGTAGGGAACAGCAGTGCTACAATGAGCAGGGAGGTTTCCTAAAGCCAGAAGCTGCTGATGTGAGGCTGTCAGGCTGTGAGCAGCGCGGCCCGTCTGTGTGCTCTGCACCTCGGAGATTACACTCACACGGAGGCATGATGAAGCAACTGAAAGAAGAATGAGTTTTCCTCCTCCCCCTGGGGCTGCTGCTCCAGACAGAGGTTGGGGCTAAGGGGGGAGGGAGGGAGGGAGGGGGCGACGGAGGGAGAGAGAGAGAGGGAGGGACGGAGGGAGGGAGAGAGGGAGGAGAGCTCTGTTCCACTCACCTTTGTGGTTGATGCTCCTGATGCTTTGCTTGCTCTGAATGTCCCAGAGCCTGGCGGTCTCGTCGTGGGAGCCGGACAGGAGGAGGGTGCCGTCCATCGACACGGACAGACAAGTCACCAGGGTTCTGTGGGACAATCATAGAGGCAGTGCAGCTGCATGGGCATCCACTCATGCACTGGGAAGGAAAAGGTTCACATTTAAAAATAATTAAAAAAATGTTCCCCACTTGACTCAAAAAAACAACGGCCTTTTGGGGCGGCACGAGTCTCCAGAACGTGGGTGTGTGAATTCCGTCTCAAAGGAAGCAGAGTTCACTGCCCTCAGAGAATTAGCTTGCCTCGTAGAGACAAGTGGCAGACTCATGTGGGGAGGGTAAATCGAAATAAATAGAGGGTGTAATTGGCTACTAAATTGGGAGGAAAAAATCTGAAACAATAATAAATAAATAAAAAATAATAATTAAATTAAACTGCCTTTTTCCGCTAATTACTCCCACTGAAGCCTTGCTGTGCAATCAGGCCAAAGTCTCTCTTTTTCATGTTATTTATTTTAAAAGGAGACCTTGGATCTCACTCAATCTGGAGATTTTTAATGGCACCGTTTGTTGTGCCGGACCCTTGACAATCAGCGTTCTCCATAAGTTCAGCTTTCAGGTTCCCCCCCAATGTGCCGCAGGTCTAATAAACTATCGAGCGCTGTGAGAATTCAACACAATAAGTGGAGGCACAAATGGGGTAATTACTGAAATGATACAAAAGTAGCTGAATTGTTCATTTGTTCTTTTCACTCAACTGTATCTACAGCATACAGAAGCAATAACACACCTTAATGTGTTAATTAATCGAGGAACAAAAACCCATAACGGTTGGAGAGGTTCCAAGCAGCTGGTCTGCGTTTACCGTAATAGACAAGTTGCTATTGGCATGAATTTACATTTTGTTTTCACAGGTTAATGTAATGGGAAAATTACACGTTCCTAAATAAAAACAGAAAGAGGCAGAATAAAATAACAACGGAATACACTTCTGATCAATTTCATGTTTGGAGTTTGGCTGTGTGCGTAAAAGGCTTTTATATTATGTTTACGACTCTGGTCAAATCGATAACGAGTGCTCACTTCAGAACAGAAAGTCTGGAATGTTCTTCCCATTAAAATGTGCTCACGCTTCTGTCACTCTACGAGGCTCGCTGCGACTGCACCAAACAAAATTACAATTCTTTTCTTCCATTGCTTTGCTTCTCCCCCCCCCCCCTTTACTGTTTCTGCTTCAACATCGTTATCGCCCTCGTTTCTGTTCACAGATTACGAGCAGTCTAATTACCATTTGTGTGCCTTCGAGGCATGGTAATGGGGGGAAAAACAACAACAACAAAAAACACAATCTCAACACCAAACAATACGAGCAGCGAGCTCTGGTGGTGAACACAGACCAACCCCCCTGACAGGAAAGCCACTCGAGTCCCTGAAAGTACTTCTGCACACCTTCTTTGTGCCGTTTCCTTAAGGGTGGCTCTCTCTGGCGTGATCCTTGCCAGTATCCAGTACCATATGGGGGAGGAGATTACAGCACCGCAGCTCCGTGGGGGCTGGGAGATGGAGCGCTGCACAGTTTGTGCCTGGATACCTACAGGGCATCTAGCGCACCTGAAATGGCCGCCCGCTATCAGCTGACAAGCAGCCTCCCCCCCCCCCCCACCTCGATCTCACTGCGGCCTGAGACTTGTGGAAACACTACCTGTGTCCTTTGAAGACCTGATTGCCCTCGCTGTCAGACTGGAACGTCTTATCCCGGCTGAGATTCTGCGGAACAGACAAGAGGAAAAAGGACGACGTTAAAAACAAGACAAGGGTACAGGAGAAAGAAACTTTGAAACCAACTTTTCCCCCAAAATGATCTTGTACACTACCCTGGGTAAGCCCACGCACGTGTTCCTTCCACTTAACCGCGAGCTTTTAGGCCACATTCTGTTCCTGAATGTCCCGATCGATTGATTTAATTGCAATCGTTAAAGACGTGGTTTGAGACGAGGATATACAACGCCGCCGGCTGCCCAACCCCCCATCCACCCCAAATTCCTGACTTTGACCAACAGCAGCTGGGCATCGGTGCATCGTTTCTTTACGGCTTTCTCTAAAGAACGCTCGATTAAACATGACAAGTGAACTTCAAAGGATTATAAAAAATACAAACCGTCTGCGGAGAGAAGCCAAGTTTACACATCAAACCTAAATCAAATTCCTGTGCCTCTGTCAGGGGGTTTTAAAGGCCAAACTGGGCGCTCCACTGCTGGGGAGGGCAAGGGCAGACTCAGCGCAGCGTAAATCATTACTGGGGGACGACACAGTCCAACTTCAAATTATAAGACATACAAAATGTACGGGCCAGAACTGATCTGGAGAATGAGAGAGGCACTTCATCCGACATTGAACCACAACAATGACATTTTTAAAAAATCAGTACTTAAGTTGGCTCCTTAAACACTTGAAAGCCGTCTGGAACTATTTACGGGGAAATTGGATGTCTTTTTAGCAGGCCAGACAGGATTAGATTTAAAAGCCTAAAAACAGAAAAAGAAATGATCAAAATAAGAGACATTTTCAACCGAAAGGGAGGCTTGAAATGTCTTCATAAAAAATGCATAAACCCAAAAGCTTAAAGGATTAAAAATGTGGGAAAATAATGTAACGAAACCGAGAAACCATTCTCTTAAAAAATGTAAAACTGCTGAAATAACACGAGCAAAACAAAAGAATACGCCGAGACAGATTAGCCACAATTCCTTCACAAAGACAACAGTGGGGGAAAAAAATGATTATATAAAAATGATTATATTTGATCATATTGCGAGAGAACGGGACAGGCCAGAGGGGTGAGAGTCTGTTTGAGGGAGCGGAGCGATGACAGAGCATTTTAGAAGCTGCTTCCTGACTCCACAGCCAACCCCTGCAAGCTCCAGCAGCACAGATGTTCCACATTACGTAAGAGAACCCGAATCAAATATCTACGTTAATTGCAAATAACTGGTCCTCTTCTTTTAAAAAGACAAATCAATCGTATTATTTATTTCTGTATTACTCCTAAACCCATTGCTCCAGGACTGAATCGCTAGCCAATTACCTTAATGATCAAATTGATCATTAAGCTGGACTACCTAAATAATTAAGTGTCTAAAGGCTACCGTTGGAGTCAAAGTGTGGCATTGGAGTTGACTGGGGAGTTTGCTTGGCTTTTTGAAAATCTTCAAAGGCAAGCTTTGGAGATATGAAAATGAAATAAACAAGTGAATCATACACATTCATAAGCTTGGCAATGTATCGAGAAACAGCAGCAGAGTGGAGTTTTAAACATGCGTAACACCAAGGATCTGAAATGCCCTTATGCACTTGGTGAATATAGTAAGTTGTGGGTTCAATTCCCACTGGGGCCACATATACTGAAAAATATTTGCAAAAGTCACTTTGGATAAAAGTGTCTGCTAAAATGGCATATATTATATATTATTATAAACTTAATGGAAAAGCCCTCGAAGCCTCTGAACACTAATTTACCACTATCTGTTTTATTAAATTATTTTTTTTAAAAGCAGGCCAGTTCAATCTTCAGCCACGCTCCCCAAAGATAACTAATTCCAAAGAAAATCCCCATTAGAGTTACAATTTAATTAAACACATGGAAAAATCACAAGAAAGAGCAAAACAGATGATGAGATATGCCCAATTAAATGCTCCAATTAAAACTCAATCTGAAAGAGCCAAATTGGCGGGGGGGGGGGGAATCAAACAGGAAGGCTTTGAATCAGAGGTCCCCTGTTGCTACTGGCTACGGATTTGAGCATGGACATCACAATGCAGTTTTAACCAGACTGGCCCTGGTCGTCAGCCCCGATCGGGGGCGGCATTTGGCTGTCCACCCCAGCGGGAGGGGGAGCTGGCTCGGGTCCGCCGTGAAGCACGCAAGGAGTCTCCAGAACGCAGGGTGGGCGAATTCCATCTCGAAGGAAGCGGAGTTCGTCGCCCTCGGATAAATAGTTTGCCTCATAGAGACGAGCGGCGGACTCGTGCGGTGGGGAAATCTAAATAAACAGAGGGCATAATTGGCTACTAAATTGGGAGAAAAAAAACGTATATTACATAAATAAATAAATAAAAACCTACTGTGTGCGCCACTCCAGTGAGACCCAGTATGGCGGTCAGCCTTTTAACTAATCCGGTCACGCCAATTACTGCGTGGCCTCCCGCCCTGGAGAAAATCCTTACAGCTGGGCCCCGTCTGGCATCGCACACACTCACCCACAGCTGTACACTGTGCTTATTTGTGTATAACGCTTAGCGAGCCGGCTGTCTGGTCGTGTGCACTTGCCCGCTGGCTTACGGCAGAGGGAGAGGAAGAAATCCTGACGCTCGTGCTTTCGTTCCTCCTGCAGTGGAGGGGCCCCGGCAGACAGACGACGGTGGAGGATGCAGATTACACGCAGATCCGCCACACAGTCGACGAGATTAAAGATCTGTTTACGGTGTAGCCCTAGCGTGAACTATCAATGATATTTCAACAAGGCTGTGTTAGCAAGCCGGGTGTCAACAAAGAAAATTGCTTTCTGGCTTTGGTATTTCACCCCGCATAAACACACCTATCTCGAGGATCTGGGCCAGCCTTTCTGCCCCGTCTAATGCGCAGATAGTGCAGGTCTGGGTCAATCTGCTGGGGAAACGCCTCTGGCTGGTAGCAGGGAGAGCTGACCCCACAGCTAAGGTGAGGAAGTGGAACTTTTAATCTTTTAATGGGGTCTTAAGGCAACTTGTAAAGGCAGTATTACAGGGGACAGAAGTAACCTCATTCTGATATCTGGAGGTACTTGTATTTGTAAAAAATACAAGTACATACACAGATGTACACACACACACACACACACACACACACACACACACACAAAACACACACACAAACACACACACAAACACACACACAAACACACACACACACACACACACGCACGCACGCAGACACGCAGACACATGCAGACACACGTACACACACACATGTACAGACACACACACACACACACACAGACAGACAGACAGACAGACACACGCAGACACACTGGAATGAGCATCTGCTTTGTGACACACACTGTTATCTGTTATCTGTTATCTTGCGTGACTGGGTGAGGAAATACAACATGGATGTGACTGTTACTGGCCTGTCACTGGCCATGTAGCTGGAGATCATTGTTTAAGATTGAGGAGCTTGGAGCTGTGACTGATAGGGTCTTTTTAAAGAAATGTTTCAGACGTACTCACATAAATTGCCACACACACACTCAGGCATGCAGACACATACACATGCACACACACGTATGCGCGCAGTGAGATCCAGTGAGCGAGGTCCAGAGACGCTCTCCCGACGCCGGCCGCTGATGAGTCACGGCGCTTCCCCTCCAGACGAGGCCGTGTGCAGTCAGCGGGAGGCCAGCGGACGCGTGTCAGCGCTCAGGGCCTGACCCCCATCTGTCACACGCTCACGCACAGCGGGGGGCGCGGGGGTATTCCCCACAGTCCTGCTGCTGATGATGAGAGAGCCTTCCAGCCAGGCAGGGCCCCAGGTCACAAGAGCAAGCTAATCAGGGATGGGCTTTTAATTACTGACCCAGCAGAGAGGACAGCAGACCCAGAATACAAACCACCTCCCAAACCCCCCTCCCTTCCCTGCCCGCGCCCACATTCCGTCGAGTGAAGCAGCACCCGGGTGCAAAGACACCCCAACAAGCAGCACCGACTCAGAGACACAGGTGACGCATTTGACGTCTCGCTGCTGCTTGTCGCCCAATCTCTTCTGTGCGCTCGCTCGTAAGCCGCTCTGGATAAGAGCCTCCGCTAAATACCATAGATGCAAATGCAATATTCACTCTCCGATTAGTGGCAACATTTTGGACAGTAAACGGAGGAGCGGCTCGGGCGCCTCCTTGGCTCGTCTCAGTTTGAGATGCACAGCGGCGAGAGAACAGGCCGTGGTCAATAAAACCACAATCACTTTTTTCACTTCACTCTCAACACAATGTCTTTTCTTCTCGCCCCAGGATATAAACCCGCGCCCCTTCATCGTTCGTTCTCCCCTCGGACCGCAGCCCCCGCCATGACCTTCCCAGCATGCATCTGAGCCGGGCTGATCTGAAACATCAGTCGCGCTCTCAGAAACCTGACTAACGAGCCACGGCAACAAAGCACAGCGCCGCCCGTCTGCTCTGATGAGAGACGTCGAGGGGCCGTCGGCCGGTCAGAGGAACGCTCTTATCAAATAAACATGCTGCCCCAAGATTAGAAAAGGGGGAAAATACACAGTGTGAAAGCGTGTACTCTATAGGCAGGAGAGCAACAGTACAAACTCAAAGGGAGTTTGGCTGAAAATGTATTTGAGAAAGCACAGGTGTGTGGCTGTGTGCTATATCCTTGGCACACAAAAGTCGATTCACTTCCCATGCCCGTTTCCCACCGGAATGCCTGTTGGAAGAGCAGAATCCATTCGACCACATGACTGCCCGAGTGCTCATCTTTCCGTCAGAGAGGGTGGTGCACTGCTTGACCTCTCCGTGACCTCACGTTGTCATATCGTGTTATTCCTCACGTGAGCGTGTGTGTGTGTGTTTACTCATAAGCTGTACTTAGGGGGCGGCAGTGGCTCAGTGGTTAGCGGCACGGGTTGGCAAGCGGAGGGTTGCTGTTGTTCTAATCCCAGGAAGGCCAAACAAAAAAAACAATGACTGGAAACCAGAGGCTAGTTCACTTCCTGGGGCACTGCCCAGGCAAGGCACTGAACCCCTAAACTGCTCCAGGGGCGCCGTACTGTGGCTGACCCTGCGCTCTGACCTCTCTGATGGAATACATATGTACAGTGGTCTGTGTGTGTATCTACGAAAGATATGCAAAAAGACAGATTCCAATTACCTTGTGTAGCATGGCAATAAAGAATATTCACCCTATTCATATTGTACTTTTTCTGCAAATATTTTGCCTATTCGAACAACTAATTCCCTCACTGCATGCATTACACACAGGTTCTTCATGTTTGTGAAAGCCCTCCTAATGAATTTAGGAACCAAAAACCATTCTAAGATCTTACCCATGAAGCCTTTGCTCTGGCTGGCAGTGTAGTGTAATGGTTAGGGAACTGGGCTTGTAGCCGAAAGGTTGCTGGTTCGATTCCCAGGTGGGACACTGCCATTGTACCCTTAAGCAAGTGTACTTAAATTGTACAAAAATAAGTAAATTGTACTTAACCTGAATTGCTTCAGTAAAATATCCAGCTGTATAAATGGATTGAATGTAAAGAAAAATGTAAACTCTAAGTCGCTCTGGATAAGAGCGTCTGCTAAATGCCTAAAGTGTAAGTGTAAGTGTGATTAGTGAATTCAGCTCGCCAGCTCAAACCGGCGGCGGTCGCGTTGCGAAAGCGGATTGGGCCACAGAGGAAGGGTTCCGGTCCTTACCGTGCTGCAGAGGGACACCTGGAAGATGCTGCCGTCGCTGCCGCCACAAAACAGGAAGTACTCGCAGGGGTCAAGGGTCACCGACATGACGCCGACGTCAAAGAGGACGGATAACAGCATCTCGCCCGAGGAGATCTCCCACAGCTAGAGAGATACAGAGAGAGAGAGAGATACAGAGAGAGGGAGGGAGACAGAGAGAGGGGGAGACAGAGAGGGATAGAGAGAGAGGGAGACAGAGAGGGAGACAGAGAGAGGGAGACAGAGAGGGAGACAGAGAGGGAGACAGAGAGGGAGACAGAGAGGGATAGAGAGAGAGGGAGACAGAGAGGGATAGATAGAGAGGGAGACAGAGAGGGAGATGGATGACGTGTGAGCTCACCACTGCAGAGGTGTTCGGCTGACCCCATCTGTCTGACAGCAGTGGGCAGCGGCTCAGAACACGAGTTCAGGGGCACGGAAATCTATTTCCGCGAGCGCAGTGTCGGCACTTTTCTGTTCCAGCCTCAACTTAATTACTTGACAGGTCCAATTATTTACCCCACATGACACTTTGAACAGTTCTGCCAAATACTTTTATAGACGGTCGTTCGGCGTGTGCTAAGCTAACGTTAATATTCTGCTTCGAGGGAAACTCGCTGAGGCGCAGATTCTGGCAGCGCCGTGTAAAAGCCTGAAAAAGGTTTACAGGACAGGGGCGAAAGCAAGGGAAGAATGTTTGCACTGTTTGCGTCCAGACTGTTTTGTGTGTCCTAACTGAACTAATGACAGTGCATCGGTTTGTACCAGGAACCATTTATCTCGAGAAAGCTGTGGTGAACGTACTGGATATCGGGCCCGCAATGGCTCGACCCCTGGTCGGGAGTGCTCGTTTGGCAAAGGCGTCGTGACTGCGGTCGTATTCTTAATGGAGAGCAGTCACCCTGAACGCCTCCATAAAAAAAAAAGAAAAGCTTTAAAAGCACTGTGCTGCACTTGGTGCGCGTCAATTTGGATGAACGAGTGGGCCCCAGGAGTGACAGCAGTGGATAACGAGGGAGCGGACGGCTATTTATGCGTTATCCGGACTGATGGACGGCGGCTCTTCCGCCCCCATGTGGTTTCTGATCCTCTCCTGCCCAACACAACACAGCCCGAGAGACAAGTCTGTTGATCTCTAGCACTAACCATGATTATAATAATCTTACCATGTTTAAATGCACTTTTTGTAAGTCGTTCTCGATAAGAGCATCTGGTAAATGCCACAAATGCAAATGTACTCGGACCGGGCGCAAAACAATGCTAGAATCCTTTCCAAAACTAAACCTCACCCGCAGATCCTGTGTGGCTGGTTCTGTGTGGCTCAGTAGGTACAGCTTTCTTCTGTGTGGCTCAGTAGGTAGAGTGTGGTTCTGTGTGGCTCAGTAGGTAGAGTGTGGTTCTGTGTGGCTCAGTAGGTAGAGCACGGTTCTGTGTGGCTCAGTAGGTAGAGCATGGTTCTTTGTGGCTCAGTAGGTAGAGTGTGGTTCTGTGTGGCTCAGTAGGTCGAGCATGGTTCTGTGTGGCTCAGTAGGTAGAGCGTGGTTCTGTGTGGCTCAGTAGGTAGAGCATGGCATTGACAACGCATAGGTTGTGGGTTTATTTCCCACTAGGACCACATATACTGAAAAATGTATGCACTCACTACTGTAAGTTGCTTTGGATAAAAGCATCTGCTAAACAAGCGTATATTATATATTATATTAGAGGCAGCCACCACAAATCTAGCGCAAGAGAGATCAGTGAAAATTGAGAGACGTTAAGGTTGCTGGCCAAAAGACAGCCCCGCTCCCCCTAACGTGAGCCCAACAGAGACCCTCTGGGCAGATGTTGGGTCCGTTTAGGAGCGTTCAGCTTCATCCAGGCCTGCTCTCAGAGTGGAGTGGCTGTTATTTTCAGAGAGAAACACTTTAATGCTGCCAGTCCCTTGACAGGTGACAGCACTGCTAGAAAAATGGAGGTCAACATGACATGCCGTACAACTGTGGCATATCTTTTTTTGGGAGGGAAAAAAATACATCTCTGAGCAATTGTATTAGTGTAAAAGAACATAATTTCACAATTTTTTCAGCCTACAATATAGCTCATCTTCTGTGTTGTTTCGTTTTTACAGTCTTCTTTGTTGTGCATATACAGTAGGCTCCGTTTTTACTCACACCCTTGATAAAGATGAACAAAAGAGGTCGTATATAATAAACTATATAAGTAATGAGGTATATTTATGCTCCAAAAATTCAGAAAATTCCAAACCTACATTACTAATACAATTCAGAAAAAAACACATTTTGTTTTATTAATACTATTTTTTTCCAGAAAACATTTCACTGTAAATGTCAAGCGATGCATGAAAAATATTATTTAACTTTTATACCTAATGTTAATAATAGCAATATTTGATTTAACCCTACACTTCCTATGGTTGCCCACCTAAATATCATTAGGCTTAAAACCTATATACTGTATGTCCCAAACATGTCCTTTCAAACATGGATAGACAGGACATAGCCTTGGGCAACAATAGCGACCTGATGGGTTTACCGCAGGTCATGATTATAATATAATATAATATTCCATTTAGCAGACGCTTTTATCAAAAGCAACTTACAGTAGTGGGTGCATACATTTTTCTGTATAATGTGATCCCAATGGGAATCGAACCCACAACCGAAGCGTTGTCAGCGCCGCGCTCTACCTACTGAGCCACACAGAAGCACATTATGAGGCATAATGCCTCCAGAGAGCTTCGTTTCAGCGCTTTGAGGGCGCAGAGCCACAGCTGGGCTCAGAGGATGCCCTCCTGCATCATCGCCGCCTCCCTCCGTCACGCCCGGACTCTAAGCCTGCAGCAGTGCACGGAGAACAGCATTCAAAGCCTTCAAAAGACGATTAAAAACGTGAAACGGCTGTTCGACACCATTAAGATTCCGCGTTCTCCTGACATGTTGGATTTCTGTTTTTGCTCTGTGTGGCACGGGGCGGGGGGAGAGTTAATGGCCAGTGGCAGAAGAGGGGGGTTGGAAGTTCTTGTCAGCCCTAATAGGCCTCCTGCTAACAAGAGCAGATTTTGGTGCCGACCTCTCCTTCTCCTTCAGCCAACGCCATCACTCCACGACATCGGCCGGCTCAATAATTCATCTGGAGAGACTGACAGCCTGTAATCCATAACAGCTGATGATATTAAACACGAAGCCACCAGCTGATGACAAAGCTCATGGAGGGGGAGGGAAGCCATAATATAATAAGAAATGACCCAGTGAATCCCACCTATACAACGGGGCCAAACAGGAACACCGCACTGCCCAGTCCATTTATAATATTAATAATAATCAGTTCAATCATCTCACCTGACGTTGTAAAGTGACAATAAGAAATCAAAATGTTTATATTTTTTTATGAAAATGAAAATGACATGAAAATGAATTTTTTAAAGATTCAATATGGGCCAAATGTAAGAAGACAACATAAAACTTAACAACAACATAAAAACTACCAAAATTATTGGGCAAGCATGGCTCGTAAGTGTGTTTTTGGGACAATCGCGGGTGCCGCAAATGAAAGATTAAGATGAGGTCATCAATCGGTGAAAGAGGAAGAAGTTGGGTTGCCAACCATAGCTTTGTGGTTTTACTAACATGACTGAATAAGTTGGACTATTTTTTACTGACATGCCATATTTCGGTCTTAAAAAGTGTGAAAATAGCCTCCCGCGTGGTCTACTGGTTTCAACGTCCGACGCTGGCCACGGCAACCGGGGTTAGATTCCCGTCGCGCCAGAGTCGGCTCTGGCCGGGAGTGCCACCGGGACGGCAATTGGCTGTCCGCCCCAGGGAGGGGGGAGGGAAGCAGACACAGTTCGCTGCCCTCAGGAGTGGTTCTGGGGTGCCGGAATTACAGTCGACGGCACGACAAGTGCTGTCTCGGAAGAGGCAGTGCTTCGCCATTGTCACTGCCGGTCACAGGGCTACGGCAGCGAACTACGAGGAAGGGGATTGAACTACGCACAGCGGGAGTGGTTGGCTGCCAAGTTGGGAGAAAAGCAGGGTGAAATCGGAAAAATAAAATTTTAATTTAAAAAAGTGTGAAAATAATGAAAATTATACTCACGCTGTGGTGCACAGCTGCCGGGCTGGCTTTTGTGGTCTTTGCAGCATTTATAATTTCTTTAGGCTCGGAAGCTTTTGTTGTCTTTGACAGTTTTAACAGTCAATATTCCATTCAGGTACATTAACCTATCTACGCTCTTCATCAAACTTTAGTTGAACAAAATGTTCATAACTAGGAGGAAAGTTTGACGGCAGTCAGAAATTTAGCAATGAAGGAAGTATAGGGTGAAGTCTCTATGCAGCAGTTATATCTGCTTTTGGAAAATCTGTATTCTTTGATGGTCAACACAAGTTTCCAATAAAGTTAAACAGACCCTCATTATAAAAGATGCCTTTTTGGCTTAGCAAAACGGATTTAAAAAGAAAACCAAATTGAACTGTAGAAGAGGTAGACTCGAAAAAGTAAATAATTAAGGTAAAATATATCCCCACACAACACAACGACACAAGTAGTCATAAAAAAGAGGCATAGAGGCAAATCGCAGACAACAAACGCAAGCTTCGCCTCCGCCATTCAGAGCCCGGAGAAAGCAAAGAAATGGTACAATGCTCTATCCAAAGCGTGTCAGGAAAATCTCCGCTTTCAATAAGGCAACATCTGGCACTGGTTTGTAGTCTTATTTATTTATTTATTTATTTATTTATGAGACGCATTTGTTTCATATTGCAATATCGCTGATGAACAACAACAGTTATGAAAATGATGCTGACCTTAAAGCGCAGTGCAAAAATAACTTGCATCTCTGACGTAACTGCGCTACTTCTCAAAGTTTCTGGCGATATTACATCCGGCACAAGATCAGTGACAAAGACGATTCCCTGATGATCTAGGGGATAAAGCTCGATTAACTGTGCATCATCAAACATTTCTAAAACATTTTTCCTGTCTAGCGCGCACGTCTCAGTCTCCGCCACTGTGCCGTCTTGCCTACTCCTAGCCGAATTATATCTGACAGTTTAAGAGTACTTTTAAGTCCAGAGAAATTTGATAAATCACTTTTAGTCTTAGAGTGTAGGAGTAAAAGTCACCAATTCTTACACTTAAGTTACACTTGAGACCATTTTTTACTTTGAGTGGCTTGATACATATGGCCCCTGGTGAGTGAGACGACCATGGCATACGGTTTAAGTAATTTTCATGCTCATCAAACAATTTAGTGACCACCCATGCCCTTTGGATGGGGGCAATGTCATCCTGGAAGAGACCACTCCCATCAGGATGGAAACACTTCACCATCGGATGAAGGTGATCGCTCAGAATAGCTTTGTATTTATTGGTGTTTACCTTGTCCTCCAAGGGGTTGAGTGGACCTAAACCATGCCAGGGAAATGCACCCCACACCATGACAGAGCCACCAGAACTCTTCACTTACTCGAGTGTTTCCTTTATTTCGGCAATCCTCTGTATGTGGGAGCAGAGGACGAATAGGATTGCACGCAGAGGAACGTGCACTAGGAGACAGCTCAGCCACTCTTATTTTGAAAAGGCTGTTCATCCCAGGGAATGAGAGAGAATTAAATAAATTATACATGCAAGTCATCGCTGTATGCAGTCTCCACTTAATATCCACCATGCAATTCTACAGCAGCTATTTATCCAAATGTGCAAAGGCCCACAAAGATTTTGTGTAACTATTTTGTGTCTACAGTCACATGTCCGTTCCATTCCACAGTGGGGTGGAAAGGACTTTCTTTTCACTTCTAGCAGGTACGCACGCACAAGGCATACCGAACCCGCAGGACACAAAAAATGAGCATTTGCTCAGATTACAAATGACCTTCCTTCCTGAATAAAACAGTATGGTCTAGAAATCCTCCGCGCAACATTAATAAACAGGAGCCCGGTTCAAAAAGGCACGGTACGTACAGCCCAAACATCCAAAATCAAGAGATCGCGTTTGAAGGCTGAGCACTGGGAGTCCGAGAAATTAGTTCACGCTTTTATTACTGGCAGATTAGACTACTGCAATGCCCTCTTCACCGGGCTGCCCAAAAAGTCAATAGAGAAACTTCAGCTCATTCCGAATTCGGCTGCTAGACTTTTAACAAAGACCAGAAAGAGAGAGCATATCATTCCTGTCCTGTCCTAACCACCCTGCACTGGCTCCCCGTTTCCTTTAGAATTGACTTCAAGGTACTTTTACTCACCTACAAAGCTCTAAATGGTACAGCACCCACATACATTTCTGATTTTCTAATCTCATATCGTCCAACAAGATCCCTCCGGTCCTCAGGTTCTGACCTTCTGCACAAAACGAGCGGGGAAGCCGCTTTTAGCTATTATGCCCCAAAACTGTGGAACACCCTACCCAGACACATCAGAGATATAAGCTCTGTGAACATTTCAAAAAAACTGCTCAAAACCTACCTGTTCGAACAGGCTTTTAAATTAAATACTGGTTAAATGAATAGTGTGTGTTATTCCACGGTCTTTGTATTTTATGTTGGGTTTTTTTTAAACTTATTTATTTTTATTTACTTATTTATTTTTATGTCTTGCCCTGCGATGGATTGGCGACCTGTCCAGGGTGTATTCCTGCCTCTCGCCCGGAACGCATGCTGGGATAGGCTCCAGCCCCCCCCCGCGACCCTGACCAGGAATAAGCGGCTTAGACAATGGATGGATGGATGGATGGATTTTTATGTCTACCTTGAATGCCTCTACCTATGCATTTTTTATCATCTTATTTTATCTCTGCTTCTTAATTTTATTTACAATTGTGAAGCACTTTGAGCTGCATATCATGTACGAAAGGTGCTATACAAATAACGTTTATCATTATTATTATTATTATTATCTCCAGTGGAAACGTTGTAAAAACACAATTCACACACACATATATATATATATATATATATATACACATATACATTTCTTATTTTTGTGTGATCCTGGGGTTTCACACTAAAACTTATGACAGCCGAGGCAGGAGAGAGGAGGACACTTCTAAAGGAGACGATTTATATGGAGCGCAAGGCCACTATCACAGAGGAGAGGTGTTGCCAGGTACGTAAATCTGTGTTTCAGCCGTGTAATTCCAATTCAGCTTGTGCACTAATCACGCATAAAGTGACGGCCTAGCTACGCCAACGATATGCAAATACTGACAAAACCAAGCTACTGTGTTTACATTGGTATACAGCTATGGAGCCAGTACACTCTATGGAGCCAGTACAGTGACATACATTTTTAACCAGCTACTTTGAATTTAATTGCAAGAATGCACGGCTGAAAATTGTGTAATGGAGAGCGGTGAAGACGAATGCGTCCGCTCCCTCCTCTGCCACCGTTGGTGTAATTAGCCGCATGCTGACCTTCCCGTGACCTTCCCGTTTATTAAGACAGCTAACATTATGAGCAACGGCTAATTACAGTGACTGTTGTGAAGCGATTGTTTTCGGAAATGACACAAGGCATAGGCTGGGGCTATCCTCATTAGGGGGGTGAAAAACTCAACCTCGTGCAAATGAGCTAATAAAATATACATTTAAAAAATCTCTTTTCGTTTTGGGGATCTTTTCCAAGTGTTTGTGATTCCAGCTGTGTGCCCATGTTCACGCGCATACATGATCACATCACTAACCCTCATGTTTGTCTTGCCTTGATGAATTATCTGAGTATCAGAGTACTTTGGTATCCTGGAGTTTAGCTTTGTGCATTACTCGCCTGGCTAATTGTGCTCAAAACAAATCAAGGGTTTGAGAACGGCTTCAGAGATCCATCTTCAAAAAGGTTTGTGGTTCTCTGTGGCTCTGTAGGTAGAGCACGGCGCCGGCAACGCTTAGGTCGTGGGTTCGATTCCCTCTGGGACCACATACACTGAAAAATGTATGCATTCACTACTGTCGCTTTGGATAAAAGCGTCTGCTAAATGCCATATATTATGCTATATTATTAAAATCAGGACAACAAAATGGCTGGAGACCTTCATGCACATTTTTCAGTCCACATTTCTGTTTTCATGATATTCTTTTCCATCTTTACAGAGAAGCATCGGGAGGGAAGAAGAGAGTCAGGGAGATGTGAACCAGCTCTGGCACAGCTACTTGTCAGATAAAGGCCCGTTTCTGATCTTACGCGGAAGGCTGCCGCTCACTGTGACGTGCTGAAAAGGGCAAACGGGGCTGCGCTCTCCGTGACGGAGTGACATCGACGGCTCCAGCAACATCTCCCAGCCCCGGGCGGACGGAGAGAGCGACAGAAACGCGTCCCTCCGCTCGCGAGCGCCTGGTCGATTGCCTCGTCTCGACGCGCGCGATCAGAGCACGCTCTGTTTCTGTGAGATACAAAATGGAGGCTGGTGGTCCGTGCCTTCGTAGGTGGGCACGGCTGGTTTGGGGGATCTTAAATAAAGCCGCCGGAGGCGAGGAGCCGCCCCGAGACTCCCCCGAGGCTTTAACTTCGGCTTCGCGAAAAGACGGCACGACGCAGGAGACGGTGACGGTATCGAAATAAATCTCTCCGCTTCGCGCCTCAATCCCCCGGGTCCCTGGGGAGAGGCGGAGGGCACGGCGGGAGGGGTGCGGAGGCTGAGGGGAGCCGATCCGGCCGCCGAAGAGTTTTCAGATTAATAAAAGTTTCTTTCGGATGGCCAGCCAAGAGTGAGACAGAGTGCGCAGGCAGAGCAGACAGCTGTCAGACAGAGCACGGGGCAGGGAGAGAGGGGAAGGCAGAAGGTGGCTGTGGAGGCGCTCACAGCTCTGGAACAGGAGGAACGGGAAGGGAGGGGAGCAGGGCGCCCAAAGTCTTTGGGAGGTTATTTTCTCCGTAAGTTTTTCCGTGAAAAGACTGCCTCGGGCATGACCACAGACTTTAGACGCCGCGAGTTTCCGGAGATGGAAGCAAAACTCTGCTACGCCCCTTCTGGGCTCCGTGAAGTACCACGGATTGGCGTCGCGCCCACTGCTGTCAAACTCGCCCACCCCTGAACGGCCTGTTCGGATTCTCTACATTCAGTGCTCTTTCATGCTCTTCATCTCTTACAGGCCTCATTGGAGTGTCGGACTGCGAGCGCCAGTGCTGGAATTGGGGTAAAATAAGTGCAGGGACTCACTTTTTTAGGTCGATTGTCAGGGACGGTCTGACAGGACTCGTTCTCCGGACAGTTTGTGTCCGAGCTAGCCAGCGGTGGATTATCCTGATCATTCCTTTTTCTTTTGCCTGACGCATTATTTAGCCATGCTAACATTTTAGATTAGGCTATTATCAATGTAAAACATTTGATGCAAACTATTTTGAACGTCCCGCTATATCCTTAGACCACAACGCGCTGCAAGCACTAGCCTACGTGTGATACGTTAGCTGGCCTACGTCACATGTGAGTTGTAATCTGGGAATTGTAGTCCACTGCGGACCTTGCAGACATGATTTTGCAGCGCATTTTTATGGAGATATGATTATTGGGTGTATTGAGTAGTCTTTTACGGCCTGGATCTTATTTAATATTCTAATTCTCAATGGAAACTGGTTATTTCACCTCTCAAAAGTCACAGAAAAGTTGGAAATTTTAAGTGAGCACTGTTCATAAATAAATAAGTAACGGGATGCATGATCAAGTCCCGGGAGGCAGGCATTGAAAAGAAAGAAGTGGTGGGACTGTGTCCCGATGAGCTCCGGCCCAATTCGCCATGCCGTCTGCCCATAACATGCCTTGAACAGGCGGTGGAGGCGGGGCCTCACAAGCGGCTCAAAGCACTGCTTAGGTGGGAGTATCAAAGCGAGATTATAAACTTTAGTTTGTGTGTTTTTAATGAAGTGTTGATTTATACCACGCACACGGGGGGAATGTAAGGCGTTTGCCTGATCATGACCGATGGAGTGTTGAAATCATGTTACCGCTGGTGGGACTGCTTTTATTGATTCCGGATTGTTCTGTTATTTTTCATTCACGTTTTGAGATGATTTGCTTTCTCTGTGGGCTATTAATCAAAATGTAACTGTCACGGTATAAATAAGCACTGCGTCAAAATAAATTAAAGTCTTCGAGTCCATGTCGGGCTCCCATTTTGATGCTTCTTTTAGCAAACCCCCCCCCCCATATATAAGCCTGAACAGAACAAAATGCAGAGACACATTACATGTTTCATGAAAACATGAATGTAATCTGTGATGCAATGAATCCTTAATACCAATCAATATAAACAAGAGGTGTTAAACGTTCACAGTTAAATTACAATTCTTTCAAATTCCCTTGAATGTACTGGTAAAACGTAATCTGGCGCGCTCCATGCATTTAATGACAAATGACTTTAAACATACTAATAATAAGCCACTTTAAAAAATGAAAATCCACATTAAAAGGGGAGAGTATAGGAGTGAGCAGTAGGGGTTAGGGAACTGGGCTTGTAACTCTGAGGTTGCTGGTTCGATTCCCAGATGGGGCACTGCCGTTGTAGCCCCTAGCGAGGTACTTAATCTTCAGCTTCGGTAAAATATCCGGCTGTATAAAAAATACTGTATAAATATGTATCGTTATGTGAAAAGTCACTCTGGAAAAGAGCGTCTGCTAAATGCCTAAAATGTCAAAGTTTACTCTGTGGTGTAAATTGTTCCAACCTCTGGTTGCCTGTGTTTCAGAAAAGGCGTGTGGCAGTTTGCACCCTCGTACACTGCCGGAGGATGTTAAGGCCAGGGGGGCCACGACTGTGACTGGGCATCGCGCATTGGGGAAAATAAACAACAGCAAATGATTTAAACATTCGAAAACCATCGAACCAAGACCCCTTACAGTCTAAACTGCATCCAATCGATACATACACACAACACACAACACGACTGCATTACCGTGTCCAGAGCGGCGGAAACTGACGGCTGACTTGACCCTGTAGCCAAACTACGCCCGGCTCACGCGTCTCTGCACTCGACCGGTGCCGCTTCCCGAAAACGCGCGCTTCCCACTCAAGTCCCAGCTGACGAGGTGCCTCTGGGGCCCTCGGCTAATGCGAGACCGCGTTCTGTGACATTGAGCAGAACCGGTGTCGCCGGGCCCGATTCCCCTGCCTCCGGACGAGACAAAGATCGGTCGCTGAAGCGCCGTTCATCAAGTCCCCCCTGCGCCAAAGGCAGGCCCTGGGATCCGTCATGCCTCTCCTCTCATTCGACAAGCTTGATTACCAACACAAATCCTGTCAGCGCAATGTCAAACACAATGAGCACAAAGTCAGAAGAGTGTGGGAGCCATTTTGTGTAATATGTCATTGGAATTTGTTCCTGCCCTCCTGCTGACTTGGTCAGCAGACTGATGGGACACAGAGACGCCATAAAAAAAATCCAAATAAAAACACACACATGGTCAGAATGTCTCTTTTGTGATCGATGTCTGGGAGGTTAAACATAAAATGATAAATCATCAGGTCCCGGGGTGACTCCCTTAGATATCCGAAACAATCACTGACCACCTCAGACTCTTACACGGGCAGCGCCTCTCACCCACCCATCGTCTTCTAAAAGCCTTTTAGACGGTTATTGACTCGAGTGTTTCTTTACTTCACTTCAGGTAATTTCAATTTCACTGTTTTTCCCCCCACAGACATCAGAGACTCCCTGGACACCCAAGCCGTTTATTTTGCAGCCTTATATATTTATTTATCTTGCGGTTTATTAACTGAATCCCATGAACGACGGAGCAGTGTGCAGCCAGTGTGTGCGTGTGTGTGTGTGTGTGTGTGTGTGTGTGTGTGTGCCTGTGTGCGTGTGTGTGTGTGTGGCAAGTGTTTTATGTGAGTAAGTCTGAACATTTCTTTAAAAAGACCCTATCAGTCACAGCTCCAAGCTCCTCAATCTTAAACAATGATTGCCAGCTACATGGCCAGTGACAGGCCAGTAACAGTCACATCCATGTTGTATTTCCTCACCCAGTCACGCAAGATAAGCGACACCCCCGCTCACAAAGCAGATGCTCATTCCAGAGCCTATCGATCCACAGTTACCTGTCAATCAAACCATCTCGGCTTGGCTCACCCTGAAAGCATAGCTGCAACACTTTGCATAACCAGAAAGATTGATTACGTCTAATCTCATTTACATGTTTGACGCGCAGGTCACCTTCCACTACGCGTGGAGTCTGTCACGTCATAATTCAAAATACATTGCAAAGCAAAGGTTTTTTAAAATCCTAATTAGTATTATTGTTGCCTGTATAGGTCCGATCTGAAACAGTAAATAAACATGGCATGAGGGTTAGGCCTAACATGAAGGTCCTTACAGATGTTGAATACAAGCTAAGAACAATGTGAAATCTAAGAGATGAGGTGAGGATTTAAGAACACAGAGAACACAACAAAAAAGAAAAATCTGCTGCACCCAAGTGATGCATCCAGATAACGCACTGCGGTCGCAGGCGCACAAAACACAGCAGAACCACCTCTCACCCAGAGCTGTCCTCACGTCCTGCACCACTACAGACCTTCGAAAGTCTCTTAATGATAACATTATAGGTTATTATTTTACATTATAGGAAAACTTTGCTTCAATGGACCGTTTATAGCCTCAGAGGCTAGACTTGTTAGTGAGCTAAATAAACCGTGGGGAGAATTTAGGTCTCATTCCAAAGATAAAAACCCCTAGGTAATTAAACATACATTTTTAATTTGCAGTTTGTGCATTATATGAATATATATATATATGCCATTTAGCAGACGCTTTTATCCAAAGCAAATTACAGTAGTGAATGCATACTGAGCCACACAGAACCGAATAAAACCAAGCATATTTACTTCATTTTTGTGTACGTGTTGATAACCTCAAGAGCAGATGTAAATGTTAATTCAGCGCTTCTGTTGCCTGCTGTACCTATGTCACAGCAGCACGCAGCACTAGGTCAATACTCCAGTTAAGACGGCAAATTGAGGGAAATGATATGGAAACAAAACTCAATATTCGCGAGCAGTTTCCCCCCTTTCAGTGTTCCTAGAAGATCTAAAGACAATAATTTATAAGCAATTTGTGAAATCCAAATGCCTTAAAGCTTGCCGCGCTGACATTAAACATGCGAAATGGAACGGATTCACAGATTTTAATGAGCAGGATAAAATGTTCTGGGTGCATAAACTTTCACGACTTGCTCGTTCCTTTCATCATCGTTTGTGCGAAAACCAAAAGGGGTTCCGAGACGGACACGCGCGCACACACACACTCGAGCCATTTCAGTTTGATTACACTTGTGATCTCTTACACAAGTGGCTATGCTCGAGGAGAACGCAAGCACTCGCAGGGTGAAGAATTTCTCAAAAGCCAATTTGAAAGGCCGAGTCACAAACTCGCTCCCGCACAAACATCAGCATGAACATCAGAGCGCAGCCCAAACAAACAGTGTGCTATTGGAAGGCGCAGCAAAGCAGCTTAATATGTTAATTTCACTATGCAAATGTTTCCCATTCAATTTGGGGTTTCAAAAGATCAAATACAGGAGATTTGGAAAGAGTTGACACAAGCATGCCCTAGAAAGACATTTGGCCTTTTTATGCCTGGGTATGATAAATAACACGTGAAAGTGTGTTGAAGGTTTGGACTTCTTTTGAAGACCGTTTTAGAAGGGGAACTCAATTCACCCTCGCTTGATAAGTTTTAATCGTTTCCCGCCATCATAAAACCATTTAGGCAACGCGTTCCGAACATTTAACAGCGCAGTAAAAGTAGCGCTCCGTTAAATAACATTTCATCCGACTATTAGCCTTTAAAAAATAAAAAAGAAATTAACCGTTGTCGTTTCAAATGTTGTTGAACTGTCAATCACATGCATACATAAGAACATATGAATACACAATGACGAGAAAGAGCCGTTCAGCCCATCTCGGCTCGTCATGTCCTAATCTAAAGAGTATCTAGTACTGCATCTAGCCTGAACTTGAATTGCCCAAGTGTTTCTGCCTCTACTACCCGACCTGGCAAGCTGTTCCAGGCATTGACAACTCTCTGTGTAAAGAAAAATTTCCTAATATCCGTGCGGAACTTGCCTTTAACTAACTCCACATCTGGCCTCTTGTTCTGCTAACCGAACTTATCCTAAAAAATCTGTATAGTAGTTCACTTTGTTAATCCCTTTCAGGAATTTAAAAACCTCCATCAAATCCCCCGTAAGTCTCCGTTCGCTAAGCCTAATTAGATTGAGTGCCTTAAGTCTATCCTCATAACTTTTACCTTTCATACCAGGTACTAATTAGGTGCCCTCCGTACAGTAGAACCATGCCCACCTTGACAGTCTGGTCCAGGGATGCGGTGGCCACTCGAGCCTGGGGTCCCATTAGGCCGCAGTGGATGTCCGTGATGGGGAGGGAGTGCTGGGTCCAAACATGGCGAGGTTCTGGGGCGCGAGAGGAGTCCAGCTGCACCACACTGGAATAGAATAGTAGATTAGATCAGATTAGACATCTTTATGGTCTGTTTTCACACAAATGTACTTTGCGTACAACAGGGCTTCGTGGTAACAAAAAGAAGGCATACACATTAAACACTATACGAGGTGCATACCCACACACTATGCAAGGTACACACAGCGCACCATGTACAATACACTGTAAACATCTAAAGTCTAAAAAAAAACAGCACAACTCACAACATCCTAAACACCTACATTACAGCCCAGCGTTAAGGCCCTGCCTCTTATCCAGCTGTCCACTTCCCTGCCTGCTTAGAAGGCCAATGGAGTATGGCACAAATTCGTTTTTACATTTGAATTTAGTAAAGGGGTTAACTGCTTTGAGGACATCTATAACCGTTAGAACAGCAGCACACAATCCATGGGAAAGCACATGCAACCGTAAGACAAAACAAATGACAACAAACATAGGATCACTGGAGGACGCTGTACATGTCCTCCGTTTTTTAAATATTTATAGAGCCATCGCATGGACATATGACAGTTGATAAGAATGATCTCTTACTACTTCCATATGACACACTGTTAAATCATTCCTGACCTTTCCAAGCAACATCTTTCTGTCGTGAAACTGTAAAAACACGGGTCTACGGGTGACTGGGAAGCCAAACCCTTCAACTGAAGAAGGAAAAAAACTTACATTTCTCAAAGAAACAGTGAAATATGGTATAAGACACTGTATTAATGAATGTACAGTACCAGTCAAAAGTTTGAGTACACCTTCCATCTGGATTACGGCTAATCGGGCACTCCTTCATTCTTGAGCAAGATAACAACCCGAAACACAGCTTGAAGTTGTGCAAGAACTATCTGGTGAAGGGGGAACGTGAAGGACAACTCAAACTGATGACCTGGCCTGCCCAGTGTCCAGATCTCAATCCCATATAGCTTGTATGGGAGGAAGTGGACAGAAGAGGCAAAGCAAAGAAACTCACAAGTGTCTCTGGGAATTGCTGCAGGAGAGCTGGGAAGACATATCGGGTGATTTCCTGCTGAAACGTATTAACTGAATGGCCCGTGTTTGTGAGCCTGTTATCAAGGCAAAAGGTGGCTATTTTGAAGAATTCAAGATTCAATTTTCTGTTTTAAAAAAATGTTATGTTCTTTGATGTTCATTTTGTTCATTGTTACATGTGTTCTTTGTCATTTTCAAGTATTTACAGAAATGTATATGGTGTAAAACATTGTCAATTATGAGATAAACCTCGTTTCTAGCAGGCGTACTCAAGCTTATGACTGGTAATGTATATTGGAAGGTTTTCCTTTCAGCACAATAAAAATTTGTTTTATTGCATACTGGTTTCAATTACATGTTTTCTTTCTTTCCGTTTCACACTGAAAATCCCAGACCTGGCACAACCCCCACAAGCAAGATTTTTAATTTTAAGGGATTTATCTCATGTGGGTGGTTTTTAATACTCACTAAGTCGCCACAGAATACCATAAAATGTCAAAGAATGTTTACTGAAGATTGGCAGATTAGTCTTGATGCATATTCAATTCTGAACATAATATATGCAATTCTGGGCACTCAGTGGCTTGTAATGTAACATGTAATGACTTTAGAGGTATGAAAGAGTTGTCCTAAGCACTAGTAAGAGAGATCCCAGTTATTTTGGAAAAGATATATGAAGCAAATCTCCTGTCTGACAAAAAATAACCAATATCAGTGGTCCAAACAGGTGATTCAAAGAGAAAATTCTATAATTATGAATCATCACAATTAAAACAATTATTTAAATTGAGTCACATAAGTCATTGCAGTTTAGCAAACAAACACGAAACTACTGCATTTCACTGAACATCTCTGGGTGTTGTGTTCTCCCCCAAAACATTAAGGACACAAATTCAAATAATAATTAATAAATTATTAATAATAAATAATAACGTCATAGTATTTCAGTCACCACTGAGATATCCTTATATAACATTATTTTTAAAATAAATGCAAACTAAACAATGTTCAATTAAATTATCGGTCTTGCCCGTTGCTGAAAATTACTTCTGAATGTATCCAAGCAGGCGCCCTGAGCAACAGCCTTTCTTTGTGTTCTGTTTGCCGCTGCTACACTGAACAGAAATCCTAGATTAACGAGGAAGCCGGTGCAAACACGGAAAAGATGATTTCCTCAATGTATTCACTGCCCTCCATGTATTAGCCTAGGCACATTGCACAGTGCAGTGAATAACAAATCCAAACAGCAAACATTCACCTTTCCTTTCTGAAGCAAACATAGCCTTGTTTTTATTCATCAAGAATCAAGAATAGTTTCCACATAGCATTTAAAAGTTCCATTACTTCCTCTATGAAAATATGGTGACAGAAGAGTGACAGAAGCTCTAATCTGTAAGTAATTGACAACGCTAGTCTGATACGCACTGTAAAAGTCCACGATCGCACACGAATGGTAAGACAGCGATTAGTGGAGGGTTCTGCTTCCCTCCCTTCCTGCCTCTCACACCCAGACAAAAAAATGTTTTCGAAGTTAAATCATCCACATGAGTGACCGAGTCACGGGTCAAAGCGGTGACAAGTTTGCAACCCTGTGAGAGAGGAAAAAGGAGAAAAGAGGGGAGAAAAAGGGAAAACGTGAAGTAGAAGGATTTAAAAAAGCAAAAAAAAAATTCAATGTTAGAATAAAAAGAAGGGATAAAAAAGTAAGAGAAGGAATAAAACATAAAAAAAGAGAGGATAAGCCGACACCCCAGCCCCATTCTGTCAGGGCCACCAGCGCAGGGAACCAAACGCAGGAGCGCTGGGGGAACCTGTCTCCAGCAACACTGTGCTGGCAGCACACCTGTGACAAACTTGGGCCCAAACCAACACGCCGCAGAGAGGGGCCCGTTGTGGAGCCAGGAGCTCGCTGGATGCCAGCACGCGGTCAGGCACGAAGGGCGCCGGCCCTCGATCACTTGACGGTTACAATGCAAACACCGATGTGGTCAGACTGGAAAACAAAAGGCTTGGTTGCCACCGTTTCCATGATAAATGGGCTTCGGCTTATCCCAGTAGGTGATCCTTACCCTAGCGATCCAGAAGCAATTTTCTCGCTAGACTACCAAACGGCCGCTCATGTGGGCGTTCCCACACAGGCAGATTTTGGGAAGAGCAGGTCAAGTTGTGCACGTCCAGCTATCAGGTTTGTAGCAGAGTGAACTGAGCTGAGCTCATAGAACGTAAAGCAAATAAACTACTATCAAGACATTGACAGTAAATCGTTTCACTTTAACAGCACGTTCACACTCACATTCCACGAACTAGCTAACTTTACCTTTCCAACTACCTACCGGCAATGAACCTGCTTTTCATTTAGTTGCACATAATTCAAGGTCGCCAGGGATCTCCACTATTTCTGATATTTTGGGCCATGCGTCATTCTTTTTGTTGCCGTCCATGTATGCAAACAGGGACGCATCGTAAAGTTGGGATAATCCAGATACTGCAACAATTAGCCTTCTCCATTTTGGTATGGAACAGATTTAACGTAGGAAACCAAAAACATGCACTTTAGTTTACAGTGGGGAGAAATAAGGACAAAGCAAGTTATCCATCCCTCCAATTGGTTTGCGCTTCACAGCATCACCTCTAATTTGCATAAAGTTGAAGTCTGATCAACTTTCTTCTGTCGCTGAGCACACTGACTTCGCGCCGCCATTGGTCGCTTCACCCCACGTCACCAGCTCCCACCGGCCACTGTCTTCGCTTCAGGTGGACACGCACCTTTAGCTGCTGTGACAGTGGAGAAGAGGCTGTCCTCTTTCCATCTTGGATGTTGTCCCAAATTATGACCGCTTAATACATTCGATTGAATATGAACATGAGGTTGGTGTGTTATCAGTAGTAAATTAACCAGAAAAATATTGTCCAGAAGCTTTGATCCAGAGGCAGCTTCACTAGGAGGATGGATTCAGTATGCGAGACAATAAAACCTTCAGATTTACCTTTTTAGGTTTCTATATTTTAGAATCTGTTTTTTTTTTTTTTTCTGATGCAAGCAAAAGTAACACTTAGAAGAAAAGTTTCTGCAGGACATCAATGGCTTTCAAGTCATTGCCTTCTCGCTCATGGGCAACGTACCATCACTATAATAGAGGCACTGGTAATAAATGGCTTGCTAGCCTGCCGCTCACGGGTGATGTACAAAGGCCCGGACTGCCACGGCCCCCACATCACCCACTGCTCTGAGCTTCCGGACTCTTCCTGGTGTGGGAGGACAGCCGGGCAGACGGGCCAGCAATGATTCGCTTCGCTTGGTTTCTTCTGAAACAAATTAAAGACAGTATCTACCCGTCCGAGATCCATAAAGATGTAGGTTCACTTGTAACTGTGCTCAATACCTGGAGATGTCATTGGTTTCTTGGCCCATTGTTTACAGGTAGCTGCCAAGATAAAGGAAACACTTGAGTAAATGAAGGGTTCTGGCGGCTCTGTTATGGTGTGGGGTGCATTTTCCTGCCATGGTTTAGGTCCACTCATTCCTTTTAGAGGGCAAGATAAACCCCAATAAATACAAAGCCATTCTGAGTGCTCAACTTCATCCTATGGTGAAGCATTTCTATCCTGATGGGAGTGGTCTCTTCCAGGATGACAACACCCCCATCCACAGGGCACGAGTGGTAACAAAATGGTTTGATGAGCATGAGTCTATTAGAAAAGCTCATTATAGGGGGGCTCTGATAGTGTAGCGGTCTAACGCACTCGCATTGACTGGTGTTTTGCGAGTGTGAGCTGCCTACTGCAGACCCTGGCAGAGAGCCCCGATCGGGGGCGGCGTTTGGCTGTCCGCCCCAGGGGGAGGGGGGAGGGTGAGTCGGCACGAGCTCGCCGAGAAGCATGAAGGGCGTCTCCAGAAAGTAGGTGGGTGAGTTCCGCCTCAGAGGGCCTTTGGCTTGACTCGGAGGACGGGCGGTGAGTTTGTGTTGGGAGGGCAAACCAAAATAAATATAGGGAATAATTGGCCACTACAGGAGGAAAATGTGAAAAATTCTAGAACAAAAAAAAAAAAAACTGTTAGAGGCTACTGCAGACGAGAGCAGTATTGAAAATCAAGATGTATTCTTGTATATGGTTTTATAAATACGTAGGTAAAGCACAGCGCAGCACACAGCACTGCCATTGTCCCACTGGGACGCATACATGCACATGCACTGGCCTGTATGCGAGGAGCTACTTTACTGGAGTTTGTTGGAAACGGATGAGCAGCCGGGCTGAACGGATGTTACCCTGTCGATCAGCATGCATGTTAAAATCCATCAGAGCCCGAGCTCTTCTTTCTCCTCCTCCGATTGCCCTGTAGTAAACTTGTTTTCCTCATTTCCCTGTGTTGTCCAATTCATTTCGTTTAACATCTACTTTTCATTCAGGCACAAATTACTCAAAATGATTAAGCAAAACGATCACGGTAACTTGATACTTCTTCCCCCAAATTGAGCACCCATCTCAAAGGAAATATAATTTGGATATTACACTGGCAACTTGAAATATTACAGTTAGCAGCCATCATTTGCAGTAATATAATTTGTATATTAAGCTGTGTAATTCATCTCCCTTACTCTGCATAAATGACAAACCCTGGGTATAGCATGGCATGTAGAATAAGGGGCCAGACAGCAGAAACATTATGAGTCTACTATGTTAGAAAACATGGCATCTTATGAGCTGTGAAGACATGGAAGTCCATGTGCAAAAAACAATTGTATCTTGACCAACGACTTGAAGCCAAAAGTCCATCTGAAATTATAGGAAAGTTGCTTATTTTAGCTGGTTACTGGCTATCAATAGTAAAATGCCCTCTGACAAAATACCTTTAAAAACCGTCACAGTGGGACTGTAAGTTGGCGTATGTGACTACAGCACTAGACCTTGGTGCAGTGAAGCGCCTGCAGGCCTGGAGCGAAATCCTGCAAACTGTGACTAGTGCCCCTGTGGGGTAGCATCTGATTGGCCAAAGAGTAGAAGGCTGCCGGCGCCAGCTCCGAATGCGGCTCTTGCCACTTTGCCGTGGTTCTGTGTGGCTCAGTAGGTAGAGCGTGGTTCTGTGTGGCTCAGTAGGTAGAGCGTGGTTCTGTGTGGCTCAGTAGGTAGAGCATGGTTCTGTGTGGCTCAGTAGGTAGAGCATGGTTCTGTGTGGCTCAGTAGGTAGAGCGTGGTTCTGTGTGGCTCAGTAGGTAGAGCGTGGTTCTGTGTGGCTCAGTAGGTAGAGCGTGGTTCTGTGTGGCTCAGTAGGTAGAGCGTGGTTCTGTGTGACTCAGTAGGTAGAGCGTGGTTCTGTGTGGCTCAGTAGGTAGAGCGTGGTTCTGTGTGGCTCAGTAGGTAGAGCGTGGTTCTGTGTGGCTCAGTAGGTAGAGCATGGTTCTGTGTGGCTCAGTAGGTAGAGCATGGTCCTGTGTGGCTCAGTAGGTAGAGCGTGGTTCTGTGTGGCTCAGTAGGTAGAGCATGGTTCTGTGTGGCTCAGTAGGTAGAGCGTGGTTCTGTGTGGCTCAGTAGGTAGAGCATGGCGCTGACAACGATTAGGTTGTGAGTTCGATTCCCACTGGGACCACATATTTTTAAAAAAATTATGCATTCACTACTGTAAGTCGCTATGGATAAAAGCGTCTGCTACATGGCGTGCATCGTATTGTACTGTACTTCAGCTGGTGTCACTGTGGAGTGAAAAGAAGTGTCTTCTAGCTTTGGAGGGATGTGTATGCGTCGCTTACAAATTGTGGGCATTCCAAATGAGGAGAAAAGGAAACAAATTGGTCACGTAAAAACCTTACACGTCAAGAATATTTATAAGTAAATAAAAATGGAACATTGTTTCAGTCTGCACCATAGTGGGGGGGGCATTCAAAATAAATCATACATGGAGCCTCTGCTGCAAATACAAACATGTTCAAGCATTCTGGGAAACCACCTGCTCCATTGTGTGCTCCCATATTCCTGCTCCATTGTGTGCTCCCATATTCCTCCCAACACAAAAATTCTGGGAAACCACCTGCTCCATTGTGTGCTCCCATATTCTATCACCTGGTCGCCCTGCATGGCAAACATTTTTATTAACACCGCGGCCAGCAGGCCGAACACACCCTGCCATTAAGAGTGTGGGGCCAAAGGAAGAGATGGAGAGAGAGAGAGAGAGAGAGTTACAACACGAACACAGTTTTGAGATATTGAGAAGATTTTGCAGTTCTCTCGTTAATAAAACGTCCGGGGGATTTAGATTCTAGGAGCCTGAGAGGCTGGGATGCAGACCGCGGTTGAAACGGAATAACAGATGCATATCTTCCCTGCTAGCTTTAATCTTGGGAGAGCGTGTCGAGATTTCGCTCTTCATATTCTCCCAAGATTAGAACGATCTGAAGTAAAGGCACGCTTCAGACTTCTACGTATTTGCCCCCTCACAGCGAAAGGCCACATCTTTTCAGGAGAGATCGGCATCAGTGGAGACAATGTGAGCTGCGAACACACAGAGCACACGGGCGTCGCTGGACTGTTTCAGCTTTGGGGGTCTTGCTGGTATGCTTCCCTTGTGGTCTGTTGGACAGCTCACCTCTATGTTTAGTATTGAATATGTTTCAGAACTGGTGTTTTCAAAATACATACTGATCTATATTTCAGAGAACTACTTGGAAGACATTTTATATTTGGTGGACATCAACAAACTCCTATTGCAACATGGCTATGTAATGGCATCCATTAGTCCACTAGTTGCATAATACAAAAGACTTTGTCATCTCTATAAATGAAGCCACACAGCACCGATCGCACTGGACAGCAGTTAGCCGTGTAGCTATCCGAAATCATTGGCCATAGCCAGCCAGCTACTGGTGGCCAACTCAGATAGCAAGTTCCCAAAAATGTTATCTTGACCAACAGCTTGACTTATTAATGTTGAGTCCTGGAGTCAGAAGGCACCCTGCTGTAAAAGTGCCAAAAAAGATGGAGAGAGAGAGAGAGGAAGTTACAACACGAACGCAAGACTCCTGCAGTTTTGAAATGTTGAGAAGGACCTTACGGTTACTTTCTTCAATAAAACTGTCAGGGAATTTAGACTCTAGTACAGTGTGTCTGAGAGGCTGGGATGCAGAGCGCAGTGGAAACAGAATAAATGATGCACATCTTCACCCTTCAAAGTGCCACCGGATTTGACTGATCCTGCATTATTTATCCCAGGGCACTTTAATGCCCCTTCTCATATATAGTTGGCCACAGAGCAAACACCACGGCTGGCCTCCAGGCTCAGCCTTTTTGATCATTTGAAAGCACGTGGAAAGAATGATCTTTTTCCCCATGAGTAGAAAACTTCCAAAAGGTGAGTTGGCAAAGATCTCCGAGATAACAACAGGAGGCTACAGAAAAAAGCAACCGAAAATAGGTCAGCAACAACTGGGGGTTGGAAAGAGAGTGTGCCTACAGCACATGGTATGTAAAATAGATTAAAAACCATTTCATTAGAATTGACTCAAGGCAAAGGGCTTTTTCTTTCCAAATGCAAAAGTCGTTTCAGCGCCCCTATTGAATACGTTTAAGTCTTCCATAACTTAATACGCCACCTCAATTATTAAACAGCCTGATGTTATTTCTACAACACTCTGGCACGGAAGATGCTTCCTATGCAAATTAAGGCCTTTGATGTTGGACTCATAATATTGAGACAACTTATTGGCAACTGTACACGGGCGAACTGCCCATCTCTATCGCATTCACTGTGAAGTAAATGTACGATGTAGCGGATCTGCTAACATTTGGGGAATCTAACTCAAGGTCACTCCAGGCTCATCATGACCTCTTTGTTAAAGTGACGCAAGTATCATTTGCTCCAAATATGGGAATATACGCAAACAGGTGAAACGGGCTACAATGGCATTCTTAAAGCTTAGTGTTTACCAGAACCCATACATTTTCATTCCGTCTCCCGTCTCTTGCTCCCCTCAGCTTTGAGTTGTTCCATCAATAGCAAAAGGTCAGACTGCCACCTATTGGCAAAGAGGAGAAACAGCACTTTGACAGTTTGAGCTAGGCCCTATTAAACGCAGGTGGAGTCTCATCAGCCTCAACTAGGGAACGGTAAAAACATACCTGTAAACGATCTGTCCCTAACTTGTTTGTTATTATTTTGCACGAGCAAATAACGTGCCATTTTAAATAAGACATACTGATCAATAGCCGATTGATCATCTGTATACCTTATGAATAAACGCTGTGGCACTACCATTGCAGCCTTTGCTCACTTGAAAATGGCAATCATAACAAGACTGATATAAAGTTAAAGCTAATCTCCAACCACTTTCTTATGATTCAAATGATATAATGTATATAAAACAATGCAATGATTTGTTATGCTACTACATTAAAACTAACAAAAAGAGAACCCACTGCAGAACTGCCCACTGTCCTTTTTTAAACCAACACACCTGGTAAGAATGTGAAACAGTGAAAAGGTTCCAGGGCAATGCTTTCAGCTCCTAGGGAGTGAAAATCGACCTTACAAAAGTTCTGTAACACAATCACAGCATGAAGAGTGGCTGCAGATGCAGATGCTAATTTGCAAGCTTGACTGTTCGAACTGAATACAACGTCTACTTTCTCCCCCTATTCAGGAGAAGGGCTTTGGGAAACTGACTGGCCAAAGATTACACTAAATTTGAAATGTGATTCAAAACCGTTTCACGATGTTGTGTCTCAATTCAAATGTTTTTGCAGATGCAAAGCCAATAGAGAAGCGCTAACAGAGCAAGTATCTAAACAGAACACATCAGATTTGGCTTCAGACACAAATTAATAATTGAGCAGCAATAATACTGAACACATTCATATGCTAGTTCAAACTATGCAAGGGATGGCCAGACTGTCTTTTCCACCTTATGAATGTTAATGAATGTCATAAGTAAGGCAGAAAATGCATTCTTTTGCACGCCGGCACCTGAGCTCCCTGCTTTGCAGAATCAGAACTTACGGTCCTGTACTACAATTAGCCTTCAACAATTTCTTTAGGAGCAACTGTAATGGCAGAAAGGAGAAATGACCTATTTTGACCAAAATGCCTAGCTGTAACACTTGAAGATTAGGTTGTCAGGTTTAATGTATGCACGTACATGTAATTACTTGATCGGATTGTGATATAGCAAATGCTTACATCCTTTCTTTTAGGGCTACACCATTCCATCTTTCTCATCACCCTGATATAATTAGTGTAATGAATTTGAAAATTAAATGGCTGATTTCCAAAGCAGCACTTGGCTTTCTTGGATCATCTCTCTTGAACACTGCAAACCAATGTACACGTTTTTGCTGACAAGAGTGGTCTTGTTTAAAGTGGCAGCAAGAGGCACGTATCTAAATATCAATCCAGAATTAAAGAATCATAAGTTCACGGAGAGACCCTATGGAAGAGTACACACTCTTGTATTGTCCTCTACTATTCTACACTAGATTTATAGAGAAATTATAGAGGCTGACCCTCCAAGGCAGAATATGAATAACAAAAAGAAGATTATTGGGTGCTAAAAGGACTTCTTTTTTTCAAATGAAACGGTCATACTCGGTAGACCTTTTTATTGCTCCTACTGTCCACGATCCACACAGATTAAAAGATCTGAAGTCTGCTTTTACACTTTCCGATCCTAAGGGCTGCGATTTAAATTACCATTATGTGCCTGTCCCCATTTTAAAAAGCGCAGAGCGTGGACTAGAATTTATATCACATCCGCCAAGGTAGGCAAGCACAAAATTGGATAAAGATGCACAAAGCATGAAGATGTGCCAATGTCACCCTTACAAAGGAGTGGGGTTCAAAAAGCTTGTATAAAAATGTCACTTGCCACTTCAGAGTCGAGCACTTTCCAGCGACGGGGTGAAATACACAATTTAGATAGACCATTCCAGAGTGAGCATAAAAATCCAAATGCAAAACACCCTGGAGACAAAGGGTCAAATTAAGCTGGTGCTGTATCTTCGATTGCTCAGACAGGTGTCAACTAAGGACAAGCACTACGGAGGAGGCAGTTCGGGGCGCTCTGTGCCAGAGATGGCCCAGTATGGGAGAGGGAGAAAGAGAGAGAGACTTACCTCGCAAGATTCCAGACAAGCGCGAGGTTGTCTTTGCCCCCGGAGATAAAGTGGCTGCTGTCGTCCGTGAAGCCCAGGCAGGTCAGGTCCTGGTAGTGGCGGCTCAAGATCGCCAGCAAGTTCCCAGTGGAGACCTGAAAGCCATTCCACACTGTCACTAAAGTACAAAGCAACAATTTATCTTAAACAAAGTCGTGCTTTGAACACCACACGCTTGAGGCCTGGTGGTAAACTCACAGACACCCAGGGCCGTCTCAAGGTTGAGTCAACCTACATGGAGCCTAGCTGTTAACGCGATGACATCATGGACTTAGCAACCATTGTTTATACTAGCCAACCCATCGTTTAAGAAATTATTATTGTTTAAATTCATTTTTCCCCTCTCGCTGTGGGGCCTCGTGAAGGGCAGGGGCTGGGGCGGTTGCCCCGGTTGCCCGCCCCCACAAAGACGGCCCTGCAGACACCGCATTACAAGACGAACCCGTGTGAGTCAACTGAGTAACTTAGAGGAGGGCCTATTATTTGTGGGTTAATCCGAACTATGTGATGAGTGAGGAAGTCGATGGCGAGTTGAAATGAAGCAATCTGTGAGCAAATCAAATAACTTTTGATTTTCAATGCAGGTGATGTCCTTTAAGCTTGTTATATTTACACAGTTCAATTGTACATCTGGTGCAGGACGTCAATCCCTCACAAATCCAACCCCCACATAGCCGCCCAACTCAATGATTCACTTGAGTCTGTTCTGATGTCATAATGTCAATGTCGGTGCAAACAAAATGGCAATGTTGCAATGAATCATGTTGTGCGCTTAATTGCAAAAAGAAAGAACAAAACAAACAATTTCAAGAGACAATATATGTTCCAAGAGACAGCATATGTTACCTCATGATTTCAGCACAGATGAGCGCATGGTGACTCAATAGCATCAAGAGAACCATTGGATCAAGCTGTTAACTTGGTTTGTCCCAGCCCGGAACTAGGGCATTCCAATTCTGGGGCAATTTTGCACAAGACATTCTAAGCATTCAACCAGTTTTTTTTTATCCTGTTGCTAAATGTTTCACTTGAAAAAAATACTCTATGCTACTTTTTCAAAAACTGTACACTAGAAGCCACAGAGTAGTGTTTGTAGCACTGGAGTACAGGTTAGAAACTATACTATGCAGGGCTGCTGGGTGGATTGTCCGCGTCTCGTCACTCACCAGCAACCCCCACTGGTTAATGGGGCGTCCGCAGTCTGCTTGTATGAAGCTGCACATGCAGTGTCTTCCTCCGACTCAGCTCTGCACAAGGTTAACTTTTACCACAAGTGGCAGGCTGACATTGTGCATTTCGGAGAATAACGAACTGCTCGTCTGCACTCTCCCTCCCGGATCGACAGCGGGGGGCTGCAGCAAGCGTGGCTTGGGCATTCCAAATTGGGACAAAAATATAAAAATCATAATAAAAAAAACGATGCCTTGCTCAGTAAATGCACGTAAACTTCATGCATAATTTTGAAGTCTGAACTCTTGTCTGAACTGCATTGGCTAACATTATTTATTGAATTTTCAGTTATTTCACCTCTCCCGCCCCTTTCCAGCCTTCCTCTGGTACCAAGTGTCGGATGAGAGAGTATGTGGTGTCTTGTGCTGTAAATATTCGGATCTAAAGACGCTCCTCACCTCCCACACGTAAATAGCCTCTGCAATTCCAGCAAGCAGGAACAGGCCATTGGGGGATGCAGCCAGGCAGGTAACTATCCCGGGACAAACAATCTTCTGCTGCAGCTGGTCCTGATAAGAGACAGGGAAAATATGCAGCAGGGTACCTCATCAACTGCAGGAATGGAACTGAGCGCTAACAGATTAGGATGCCTTAGCACCGTGGGTTTTTACGTGTGTGTGTGTGACGTATAGGAACAGTACAGCCAAGTGCTAAAATTTCGATAATTTACTCAAATAATTCCACTCAACTGGCTTCAATTTTTAAATCAAAGGTAAATGTCTACATGGCTATAGCTGCAGTAGCTGTCACTTCTGTGTAAACACTTTAAGTTTTGCCATATAACCTAGTGGGATTGACCGCCGAAGCAGGTATCTGCCTTACACAGAGGTCCCTACACTCACCTGATAGAATGTTGTCAATGCTGGCCAGGTTTATTACATAAAAACGTAATACATGGGAGAAAATGCATGAACACCAACATAACGCGCCAATAAATTAATTTAATTGTCAAATTGTTAAAATAACTAATTAAATGTCTTAGTGTATTTGGTTACTGGTTATTTTTTATGTTATGTACATTAACATAACTATTTAATTATGAAATGGCAGGCAGGCATTTCTCTGCCTGAGAAGCCACCTTACATAACGTTAGTGTAAAATGAAAATGTTGAATTAAATGTTGTTCTGTTCGTATCATAAATGATAGGCCTATCATTTCTCATACATGATGGCTCATAGAAAATAATTCGTTAATTTCGAGAGTCGTTGGCACAAAAACACACGTGCTAATGACTTTTGGCTTTCTTTTCGATCAAATCAAGCATGCAGCCAGTATTTTATGCCGAGTATTTTCATTTCATTAATGGGTAAAAAAGTTAACTATGTTCGTGTTTATGTCACATCATGGATCTTGGTTTTTCAATAACGCATTAGCCTCAGGGGGAAACGCACAAGGCACAACCTAACTTTACGTCTCAAACTTTCCCTGACACAAAATATTTTAATGACCCCAAATTCATGTGTAAAATATAAATACCTGGCAGTCACAACTGTAAAAGGTAAAAATGATAAGGCACATTAATTAGCAAGCGAACATTTTAATAAATTGAAATAAACAGCACACGCATTCAGCTATGCAAGCAAAGCAGTTAGTTACGTTAATCATAAAGAAAATATATTTCAAGTAACTATCTAGTTACATTAATCTGTTGTGGTGGGTTTAATGCCATCATACATGCAGGCAGGCAGGCAGACTGCAATATTTGCACCGGGGTATTTCTAGTTAAAACGCCTGCTAGCAATAGTAACGTTATTATAAAGTTGTAGCCTACGACCTAGTTCTAGCTGGCTATTCGTTTTCAATTCGGGTCTGTATCACAGCAAGACATTGGCGCTAATACATTAACATGAAAGTGTGCAGGACCGGGCAGCTAGCTAGCTATAGCGCTACCTTTCTTTGAATCTCCCACACGTTGATGACGTTCTTGCCAAGCTGGGCTCCTAAGATATACTCTCCGTTCAGGACAGTGAGGGACCTCGCAGAAGTGTTGCCCCCTCGATAAGACAACAAATTAGTGCCGGAATGCAGTTCGAAAACAGCGCAGTTCCAAAGTTGCTCGGCCGAGTCGGCACACACCACCACTTCCATGGGCGCCGACATCTTGCTTAGTCGGCGTAGCTAGGCTAACAAAGTGGCGTAGAACACGTGGGGGACGTGAGCTCATTTCTCGCGATGCATTCTGGGTTTACGAGTAGCACTGGAGCTATGAACGTCAGTGGACTACAATATATTTTATATATTTTATAAACATGCTGACGTGTGTATTAATTACTTACATAAGTATATACATAAGACCATACATTGTTTTGACAAATAAATAAATGTAGACTTTCCTTCCCTGCCTCAATGACACATTTTTTACACTGTTCGGCACCACCCCTTCATCTCATCCAATCAAACGATTTTCATAAGCGGCAGCTCGGAAAACAAGACGTTTGAAAATGCAAACAGTGGTAAATTTGTAATACTCTGAACTTGCAAATCAAAAGCCACAGAATTAACAAAATAATTAATAATTAAAGGGAAAAAGACCCACAGAATGTATTTTGCTTGCTGAATTTTAATAGGGCCAATCTTACTTCTTAGTTGTAAAATAACATTTTCAGTTTTAAAACAAACAGTTTATTTTTTAATTGCTGTGTTAGTCGTTGCCAACATTACACTCATCCTTTCAATTGGTAATACTGTGATAATTCTAATTATGGAATATTTATCCTCATTCATTATCTAACCTGCTTATTCCTGGTCAGGGTCACGGCAGGGCTGGAGCCTATCCCAGCATGCATTGGGCAAGAGGCAGGACTACACCCTGGACAGGTCGCCAATCCATCGCAGGGCACATACACCATTCACTCACACACTCATACCTACGGGCAATTTAGACTCTCCAATTAGCCTAATGTGCATGTCTTTGGACTGTGGGAGGAAACCGGAGTATCTGGAGGAAACCCACGTGGACACGGGTAGAACATGCAAACTCTGCACAGAAAGGCCCCGGCTGGAATTTGAACCCGGGACCATTTTGCTGGGTGGCATCAGTGCTATCCACTGCACCACCGTGGCGCCCTGGAATATTTATATTGTACCAAATAGTTACACGTCTTATATAGAGCCATAATATGATTTCAAAATGCTTATACATACTAGTATGTTAAACATCCAGCATGAATTTCAACAATGACAATGACTGGGAGCTTACAGATCTATAGCTCTAGCAGTGATTCTCTCCCCGTGTTAATGCACTTCTGTAAGCCACTTTGGATAAAAGCCTCTGTCAAAGGATTACATTGTAAATTGCAAATTGCAATGCAGCCTATAGTTGTTGTTGTTTCTTTTTTTACATTTGTTTCAGATTTTTCACATTTTCTCCCAATTTAGTGGTCAATTATACCCTCTATTTATTTGGATCCGCCCTCCCCCACAAACTCACAGCCCGTCACTACAGGGCAAGCTAATTCTCAGAGGGCAGCCAACTCCATTTCCTTCGAGACGGAATTCGCCCACCTACTTTCTGGAGACACCCATCGCACTTCTCAGCGATCTCATGTTAGCTCACCCTCCCCCTGGGGCAGACAGCCAAATGTTGCTCTCGGACGGGGCTCCCAGTCAGGTCCAGTCTGGCACAGTCAGGTTTCAAACTGCGGTTGTAATAGGCAGCTTGCATTCACAAAGTGGAATGCAGCCCATAGTTGGTGTTGGATACAGGGTACAAGGTATAGGGTCCTCAGCCATATGGTATTAATTTTAGGGGGTGTTGAGATTTTTTTTAAATGTTTGGGAAACCCTGCCTAAGAGCAGTGGTTCCCCACCCTCTCCTCGCAAACCACCTGCCGGTCCATGTATTCGTTAAATTCCACCACCAGCGCACGTGATTCAACATGTTGATTAGTTGAATCAGATGTGCTGGTGGTCAAATTTAAGGAATACATAGAGAGGCTGGGTGTTTGCGAGGAGAGGGTTGGGAACCACTGCTCTTAGGCAGGGTTTCCCAAACGTATTTTTAGAGGAAGGCTTGTAAAACATTGGCTGAAATTAAAGGAGTGGTTCTGTGGTAATGACGTGCACCTGCACATCTCAAAGCTGCAACACCTCAGCAATCCAGAAGGGTCCAGCGGTAGACTCGAATACCTCAAAAACCTCATGGAACGCCCACCCCACCTCATTCTCCTCCCACCAACGTCATTCTTCTCTTATTCTCTCTCCCCGCATAAACAATCTGTTTTCTCAGTACAGAAAAGCTACTAAGCCATGTGTAGTTCATTTAATCTGTTAGCTAGAATTAGTTACATCTGCAATCGAGATGGCAAGTAGCCTTGGTGTGTCCACCATCACCACACCACCGCACTGTGATGAAAGAGATTTGTCATCGCATACCAGCGCCACTTTTCCCTTTGTTTTTTTCTGCATTGTTTCATTTTTAGAACTTTTCTCTGACCTGTATGTTGATCGGTTCCTTGGAGATGTAATGAATAATCACGTCATTTTGCCATTTATCTTTATTGTTTTAGCTGGTAAGCTTTCATTCATAGATAAGGTTACAATATTTATCATACTGAAAGTCATACATTTTCCAGTTAATACAAACACAAATCTAGTCTTGAGAATTGTGCTTAAAAGGTGCAATAGTACATTATATGTGATTCTGTGGTCTGCAGGAAAACATACCTGCATTTATTGGAACAAGAGATTTTTATTTTAAAAGCAAAAGTTTTAAATGGGAGGGTCATGAGGAAGTGAGAGGATCAAGAGGATTAGGCCTGCCGCCAGATGTTATTGCAGCAATCAGGCGCATTCTGTGCATGTGGCAGGTGCCTTACTGACTGAGCCCCTCAAAATCCCACAGTCAATGATTTCACATCATTTCAATGACAATTAAAATAGCTATAGGTTTTACAAGCATGCTAATTATTTTAGCATGTCCAAAATATTATATCATAATCTTGAATTACAATCTGTCAAAGCTATGTAATGTCCATATTATCAAAAATAGACCGATTTATCCACACTTGATCCGCACTTTGTTATACTGCCTGTTTTACCTTTCCTGTTATCACCGGGATCATCAATCCATCATCTTGGGTAATTTATCATTTCAAATTCAGCAGCATGGATGATTCTTGGAATAATTCCTTTGTAAACAATTAAGTATTGCACCACTGCTTTGATGACAGCTTTCCAGTAAATATAATGGATACATAAAACTGACAAGGACCTCAGCTGAACTCCTATAATTTCCAGCAGATGTGAAATAAAATAAAGCAGATGGTCATGTCACAGTGAGCACGTGAGACCTCCAATCATAACACGTGTTAAAAATTAGTTCAAAACCTTTCAGCATGTAATGTAGAATGTGCTCGTCAGCACGGGAGATTGCTGGCAATTTTGAGAAAATGCCAGTTTCTACGAAACCTTGGCAAAAATGCAGCCCTCAAAAGACAGATAAACAAAAAAAAGACCCCACCCCCAAGAGACCAGCATTAGGGCCTCATTACAAATAAGATATAACATAACAGCTCCTTTCCTGGCACATCTGTAACATTCTGTTCCCTTCCATATATCAATATTGTCATGGGAACCGTCTTTGTTTTCATCTTAGATAGTAGATTTGGGCCCAGAGAAAATCTTAGGTTGTTATTTGGAATGTATTTCAGTCCTTCCACCAGCACCTTAATAACATAATTTTATTGTTTTGCACTGATGAACACCTCGGAATTAGTCCCTAATTGCATAATTAGTCACCTGTCTGTGCTGATTGCTAAACGATCGCTGAACTTGCTGAGCGTCCACAGGGACATCTGGAGGGGAAATGCTGAAACTCATCTTGACAGCCCAGATGGTCACGTGCTCAAGATTTCTGGGCCCTGGTTAATTACAGATCATCAACAAGGGGTGTAGTGGTTAGAGAACTGCACTCTGAACCCCCAGATGGGATGTTGTTTATACACCTTTCAAATAAGCTGCTCGGTTGCCTCAATTGCTCCAGTTTTAAAAGCCAGAGGCGGGTTACAGAACAAGCTAAACTGAAGCATTTGCACACAGTACATGATCTTACCACCTGCTGCATAAATGTTTCCGTGACGCAGAAATGAATATTTCTATTTTACACTTCAGAATACCACTGCAACCTGGGATAAAATGGAGCAGTGGGAGCACAAACACAAGAAGATCGTACGGTTTTATATCAAATGAGATAGAAATGCCCCCTCCAAAGCTCTCCAAGCTCCCCCAAAGTATTCTCCTCACCTCACTCCCATTACCCTGAAGGCTGTACGTATTGTGTACACTCAATGGGAATCAGGGCCACTTTGGCAATTCATCTTTAATTTATTTTAAGCTGAAGATAACCAGAAATACTTTATACCATTGTAAAGCTCAGATTGTACCCTTTCAAATGGAACAGGATTTAGTTAGTATTCAAATGGGGGCTCAAGCTTTGGAGGTACAAAATAATTTGATTGGGGCTGCAGGGGTTCTTGGCGAGGGGTGGGGGGGGTCATTGAAAAGGTCAAATTAAGCTCAAAGAATATTTTAAAATATCATGGCAAATGATGTGCATTATAGGAATGTTCATATTGAAATGTAGATAATGCATCTAAAATATGTTCCTATATGAACTAACAATATACAGTAGTTTTTAAATTGCATTATTATTATTATTATTATTATTATTATGTCATTAACCCCTTTATTTCTTCAAGGTATAGAACACCAAGTGACTGTCTCCATCTGCATCTGCTTCTTGATGATTATGTTACACTTCCTTCTAACTGAAAAAAAGCAATGACATCAATCTTACAAAAAGAAAATGGTGGCAACACTTAATCATTTATAAGCACTGTGGCCAGAACATAACATACAGTACCCTCCAATATTATTCACACCCGTTATAAAGATGAGCAAAGAAGGCTGTATAAAATAAAGTATACAGGTAAATTATATTGTATGCTCAAAAATGTATAGTAAGAATATGCTCAGAGAAAAAGATTTTGTTTAACAAGTAGTATTTTTTCTCCCCCAAAATGACGTGTCACAATTATTCACACCCCCCCATCCTCCCCTCTAAAGGATTTTGGTACTGAATGATCTTCTATAGTGTTTAATGAGATTGGTGAACATATTGCCGGGGGGGTCCTTTGACCTTTCATAATTTCTCTTATCTTATTCCTTCCACATCCTTCAGATCCTTCAGTCTGCGCTTGTGGACCCTCTTCAATTCAAACCACACATTTTTGATCAGTTCACATCCAGAGACTGATATAGCAATGGCAAAACAGTGATTTTGTGCTCAGTAAACCATTACTCTGTTGAATTTGAGGTGTGCTTGGGATGAATGTTTAAAGATTCATTTGGAGCCAAGTTTCAGCTTCCTGGCAGAGAGAAACAGGTTTTTGACCCAAATGTATTGCTATTTTCTGAAGTACATCATTCCATTCCATTGACATTAACAAGAGCCCCAGGACCAGTAGAAATCAACCCCATAACATCTGAGATCCACCATCATATTTCACCGTAGGTTTGACTTTCTTTTAAAAATAAGCGTCACGAAACCCACTGCTAGTGTGCATTGTCAAAAAGTCATATTTTGTCCAACCATAACACCCAGTTCCATTTGGAGTTCCAATTCCTTTCAGCATTATCCTCCAGATAATACAGTCTCTTCTCTGGTCTATTGTATTAGTATAAAATAATATATATTTTTCAATTTTTATAAGTATACAATACAGGTCAATATCTGTATTGTTTATTTTATACAGAGTTCATTGCTCATCCTTATCAAGGGTGTGAATAATTTTGGAGGCTACTGTATGTCCTTAATGTTGACTTTAAAAGTAAATACAAGTGTAGTTTCTTTCTTCACAAACACAGCTTGGCAAGTCAATTTAGGTAATTGGTGAAACTGTCAAACTTTGTTGGAGAAGATTCAAACTAATTCAAACTAATTCACTGTTAGTCAAATTTAAGGGCAACTGCTGATGGCCAGGATGGAAACAACACAAAGGAGAAGAGAGAAATCACATCAGCTTTAGTTACACCATCAAAAATGTATAAAGGAGAGACAACAAACAAAGGCAATATCCTGAACAATAGGAAGAAGATACCAGTGATTTTCATTTGTATACAACAAAACTTTTGACTAATGGAATAGCAGATCATCAATACACTGTCATTTACTTCACGGAGTACATTTAAGACAAAAAGTATGACAACATACATTAGGGAACCTTTTTGTAAGTACTGGGACACGTCTGAAAATAATCCATACAAGAACAAAAGAGATGTAAATTAAATGGGGTACATTTACCATGGCTGGCCAAAAGTGGAAGAAACTGTCAGTAGTTGTATTGATAAGACACACAGACAAACTCAGCTTTATGGCTCTGCAGACACACAGAGCTGTCTGTCACAATGAGTGGCTTCTCTCCATTTGTGACAAAGAAGCTTGTTGGACCTTCGTCATCAGCTTGCCTCCCGCAGCAACAAGGGGTCAACAGCTTCCTGCTGCGTAGTGGAGCTCCCTGGGTGGGAACTTCCTGTCTGAGGCCATGGAGACCTTGCCAGTGTGGTGACAAATTCTGATGGATGTTAATGTGCTATCGTTAATGAGCTGTGACTACCTTTATTCAGGTATTGATTTCTAAAATTATAGGTGTATGAAGAGTTTTCCTACGCTTGACGGATTATTTAGTCCATGCCGCAGACATCTCATTAAGAATCTGGAGAGGAACAAATGCTGGGCCCATGTTTATAGTTTGTTAGCCTCTCTGAGGCATCCAATATGGAACTCTGGGAATTGTAGTGAGATAGCGGATATTGCCAGCCTTGAGTCTGAACCCACCCTGACAGCCCCTGCACGCTCCCAGAATGCCCTTTGCTCTGTGCTCTGAGGTCTTGAGTGATCTACTGGAACTGCAGTTTCCTGCTGTAGCAGTACTGGATTTCATCAACTTGTTCTTGAATTTGGCCTCTGATGCTTCCTGGTAAAGGGGAAGGGCGTGAGTCTTTGGAGTCATGTGTGTGTGGGGGGGGGGGTAGGGGGCCTGACCGCCTGGCATGCTGTGATGTGGGAGAGAACAAGCTGTTTCTTCTGGAAAATGTGCTCAGTGCCAAACTTCCCAATCTAGCGCTGACAGCTCCTCTGTGGGAACCTCTAGTTTGGCAGCATGATGACCTCCTTCTCTAGAATCGATGATGAAAATGCACGGATCCGTTTTCAAGAGGAACAAAAAGCGATAGCAAACAATAACATTCATTAGCAGAGTTGAGGATATAAATATGTTATATAAAAAGGTTATTTATTTAGTAAGTCAATTGCATCAGAGCCATATAGTGTGCGGCCTACCTTTATTTATTTTCTAATTCTATATCCCGCCAGCCTGCACCTCGCTAACAATAATCTGAATCTTCAGAAGTTTCTTTAGAAGTTTCTTTAGTCAGTAGATAGGGTTGTAATCAGAATGGAGTCCCTCCTTAACTACATTGTCACCTCTTCCATATTGCTAGTCACAGCAGCGATGTGTGATGTGTGATGTGCGGTGCTGTGATTGGATTCTCAGTATTTCATCTGTTTCGGTCTTGTCCTTTCAATGCTGAACGCAACACTGTATAAGAGCTACATAATCCTTTGTTTATTTGGCAATAATTCAGAGTACATTTCAAACTGACATTATGAAGAGAACATTGGTATGCCAAATTAAAAACAGACTCTAGGCTTCAGAAATAGTAGACTCAAAATGAAAATAACAGTTTCAGAAATTACATTTAGTCTCAGTTCCTCCTGTTGATCAGTTACATCAGTATAATTCCTAAGTAATTCTCATCAATCTTCAGTTAATTCCATGGACCACAATACAAATACCAATTCAAGCCACCTAAATTCTTATTAATAGGACTCCAGAATTTGTAATGTAAAAACAGCAATAGTAACTGACAATTCTACTGTAACACATTTAATTTGCCAATTTTACCATGTTAAGGACCAAACGCTTGTGCATTTGTGCATATTTTGGAGTGTAAGAGGTCAAGCAAAGCTTGACTAACAGTTTGTAAAGCTTTTGTTATTATTCAAAATGTCTATGCAGATGAGGCAGTGGACAACATCTTAGGACAGGTTAACCCTTAATATTTGTCCAAGTCCAAGTGCAGCTATAATTCAAAAAATAAAAAATAAAGATTTTTTAATCGATTGAATTGAATAGTTTTGATTTTAATGATACTTAATATATTACCCATTATATTTGAAATTCTATTCAACCATAGTCACAACTATATACAGCAGGGCTACATAAACAGCAGGGCTGCAGTTCCATCCTCCAACACCAAGATGTCGATGGAGGACTTTCTGAAGCTACTTGTTAAGCAATCAATGCATTACGATCTCAAGTAATCATTCAATTACTACAAATGAGGTGCACATTGCAGTGTAGTAGACTGGTCAGCAGTTGGCACTGCACACACCCACACGTAGTCATACTGATTGATTTGTAAGGAGGCTACTGCTTTCAATTTTGAAAATATGTCTTTTGACACTTCTGTTTGACACATCATGCCCATCCTGGAGCAAATAAACTGATATGTTGAAATGAGGATAACAGTTCAAACTTATAAAAACCATTAAAAGCAAAAGGGAAATGTTTTTTCGATGGCCTAAAGGCACAATAAAAATATAAAGAACAAAATTGGTATTGTTGGGATGACTTGATTTTTAAAATTCAGTTATGGGGGCACAATATTATTTATTTTGGTGTTGAATGTAATCATTGTCAGATCATTTAGGAGTATTGGTAAAACTAATAAGTATTTACTTCTCTGGTTTAAAATAAATGGCATTCTCTCTTCATTCGTAGCCTATGAACACTAATTTGTTAAACAAACATGGAAGCAGGCAAGTACAAATCTGGATATTCATGTTTTTCATAATTTTGTACCCATTTGGCACGACAATCATTCATTGACCTAATGAATCCACACCTCTAGCCCCCCCACCAGCAAGAATGTTCAAACCACGATTATCCCGTGATTCAAAAGAAACAAGCTCTCTCAGTTGGTACTTCTTATTTCTTGTATTTCATTCCGGACTTCCCTGAAACAGCTCATTACATTCCCTTGTTCTCTTTGAATCTCTCACCACACAGCCTTGTTTCTTTTCTTTATAAATAAATCTATAAATACTCACAAGACCTCTCTAGGGGAAACTTCTGTTTGGCAGAGGGAGCTCCATACTCTTAATGTGATTTTAGATTAGGACATTATATGGAGAAACATTTTTCATCTTCTCATTTTTTTATATTTTTTTTATTTGTTTCAAATTTTTCCCATTTTTGTCTCCAAATCATACCCTCTATTTATTTCAATTCACCCTCCCCCACGAGTCCGCCACCCATTCTCCGGTTCGAGCCAATATTCCCGAGGCTGGCAGATCCGCCTCCTCCGGAACCCACCCACCTACTCTTTTTACAGGGACGCTCTTCCGCTCCTCGACGAACTCGTGCCGGCTCACCCTCCCCCTCCCTCTGGGACGGACAGCCAAATGCTGCCGCCGATCGGGGCTAACGGCCAGGGCCAGTCTGGGAGAGACGGGTTTTGAACCACGTCCCTGATAGGCAGCTCACACTCGTACCGGACCAGCCAAAATAGGGGTGTGCGTTACACAGCTACGCTATCCGCCGCCCCCATCCTCTCACTATTTAACCCCATGAGTAAATACCTTTAAAATGTGTATTGGCAACCATAAGCCAATAAAAAAATAAAAAAATGTAAAGCCATGAAATTAAGTTATTCATAACAAGCCAATGTGTAGCTCTGTGTGTGATCGAATATGATTACTGTAGGTCACATGATGTGACATGTGTGATTGTAATAAAATTACAACTGACATTTTTTTCATTCATACATAATTTTTTTTACATACATTACCTCTTTCCATATCCAAATATATGTTTGTGCTATACTTTTTTCCTCACAAACAGAATTGTTATTCTTCTCACTTTTCTGGAATGCGAGCTGCTATTTAGTGAAGGTAGGTGTGAGACAGATGTCAAGTTGTGCTTCCAGCCTTACAAAACCAGTTGCTGCAATGTAGTGCCCAGTAACTGCATTAGTGGAGGTTGTACATGTTATGAATTGTCAATTCTGGCCTGCCCTATCTTTCCCTGCTCAGATGGCAGAAACTGCGGTAGTTGCCTGTTGATTCCACTGACCATTTTTTTAAAGACTGCGCTTTAGCTTTTAATCTTACTGATTTACCAAATATTACGCTTTACCTTCTAGAAGAAAAGGAACTTTATCTCTGCTGGAGTTGTCTGTAAGGACCTTCATCACTGTGCCAAAGGTGAAGGCTCATCACACCCCTGACTGTCTGCTACCATGGATGAGGGAGTCAGAAAGGGAGTCAGAGAGGGAGCAAGTAGCTAAAAAGTGTCGCACACTGAGATTCTCACCGCGCTACTTCCTCCTTGGCCCCTTATGATGACATCACTGCGCCTTCCCTGTCCTAAGGTATTGTTGCTTAAGAAACTATTGACTGTGATCTACATGTTCATGTTCACACACACTATGTCCAAGAACAGATATTTTACATTTCATATTAGCAGATGATTTAATCTCAATTTGCATACTAACTTCTTCCACTCCATGTTGATGATGTAGCATGTGAAAAGCCAACATGAAAAACACAAAGACAGCTGATTTAAAGAAGTAAAATGACCTTAAAAAGGGCATTATGTTTCATATCTTTCATATCTTACCCAGGGTGATCGATATACCTTTCATTTCTATAAGTATTATTAATCTCACAGCTGGATATAAGCAATGGCCCACTTTGGAATGAAATATGATCTTTGGGGGTACATCCACTTAACCACTGCACCAGACTTCCATGAGCTGGACTCTCCATAACCATTTCCCTGGAGCAACTAGATGAAAATTCAAGCCGTCTATCAGTGCCCAAGTTTAATCTTTCCTAGCAAAGCCTGGGTATTTCTGCAATCTCTCAAAACATTTTTTCTGTGTACTGTAATCGTTTGAAGGTTATTTCCCAGTTTTAAATCAGAACAGTAGCCTCCTGTTTGTTGTTATCATCTTGGGTAACTCCCAGTCTAGTACAGTGGTCTCTGAAGAACAAGTGAGGCCTGTTTGCATGCCAGGGAGTAGATATTTACCTGCACCCAGGATCTCTCCACATGTTTGGCGAGACAACTCATAAATATGTTAACTTATACTCATTAGCGTGAACATATTGACTAATATTAAAATCATCTCAGATGTGTCCACGGTAAGATGATAAATCAGTCTGTTTCCATGGGGTCCAACTAATGAAGGAATGGATTTATTTTTGTATCAAATGGTATGTGACTATGATTTTATTACTTATTTTGTTCATTCTTCAACAATTCTGCTCATTCCATCAATGTGTCTGTTGGCCCAATGTCTGTCTTCTTTATAGTAAGTCACTTCTGACCAAACATTGAAACAGACGATTGAGTCTTTTCATGGTTTCTGTGGATCTTTTGTGGACTGACAAAACTCTCCATTGGTAAAGCACAGATAGATAGCACAGTGACCATTCTAACCTTTACCTTTAAAAAAAAGTTAAATTATACAACTGGACTCAAGTATTGAAATAACAATTGACATTTAGTATTGGTTATGGTGATTTGCCATTCCATCTCACCAGGAGTCTATGATTCAGGTTCCATCCCATAGGCTCCGCGAGGAATCACTGCAGGGCAAGATAAAAACAAGATGCCATCACACCGTCATGAAGCTATGACTGACACTTCAATAAAGTGCCAGATGTACTTTTTAAAGATTCATTTGTTAGTTCATTTTTGGGAGGGAGAGTGTAGAGGTTTATTGTCGTCCCAAAGGGGCACTGTTCAGACTGAAGTGTTGGCCTAGTTCTGCTTGCTTTTTACATTTTCTTACAAAGGCTGCACTGTGAAGTAAAGAGTTGGGTCAGAACGTCCAAAGTCTGGATAAAGTCCACACCCTGACAGGTTGAGGTTTACTTCTGGACTTCACGCCCCGGCAGCGCCTCTGTGAAGTGCGTTTCGTCCGTCGAGCTCACCTCTGTTTACCATAGTGTTGGGCACTGAGCCAGCTGTCCAGCAACTGTCCAGGCATGACATCAACTGCGCTCACAAAGATAGATTATGAAAATAATCTGCGTCAGATCGCAAATGTCTTACACTCAACGAATGGGCTTACATTATATTCTGTGTCTCTTATCAGCTAAATTGATAGCATATGAGAAGTGAATCTTTGCAGGCACTTCGCAAAATGTGTTTTTGTGTTCACAGTCCTTGTCCTGACTTTTCACACAACTTTAACCTCATTCATGCAGCTTGAACATGATGTCACTCGGTCCGCTGCCTGGACCTCAGAACCTGCTGATCTGCGTGTACATCTGTCTCATTCAGTGGAAAGTTTCTACTTCACGTTAGTGACCATTATGTGGAAAATGTTATACGTTGCCGAAAGATGCAGTTATTAATAATTTAATGTGGGTAAGTGAATGGTCATCTACATTAGGTTCTTTATCAATCATTCCAGAGTTGTCCATCATTACGCTACAAAGCCTGTGACATTATTACACAGAAAAGCCTACAATGGAGGCAGTATTTGGCTCCGTTGTGGGACAAGTCCCCATTAACAGTAAAGGGCGCCGTCATTAATAAACCTGTGACACTGTTTTCTCCGGGCCCTTGCAGACTCACTTGCAAGCTTTCAGACCGAGCCTGAGAGTGGCATCATGGTGGATGTGGGGCATAATCTTGAGAAAAACATAGACCTTGCACCTGCAATCCCAACCCAGAAACTCATTACATTATGGCTCAGACACATAATCTCACTGCACGTGGAGATCAGAGGAATCTGCATGATGGGGCAGCTGCCAACTTACTTAAGCACTTTACTCACTCGACCAAGAAGTGGACATTACAATCTGAGATCACAAACTCATATCCTATATTACATTCCCATCACAAGAGCTGAGTTTGGGAAGCATGCTTTCAGTGATGCTGCTCCATTCTCTTGGAACTTATTGCAGAAAGATTTGAAGCTGACCTCTCTCATTGGAATTGGTCATTTTAAAGAAAGAAATTGAACAATTACTTGCCATGAAATGCTCCTGTTCTTAATTAACTAAAGCTTATTTAGGGCATTCTGTCACCCTCTTTTTACTTATTGTGTGTTTTTACAATCTTGCTTTTATTTATGACTTTCTATGTAATGTTGTTTTATGTGAAACTTTTTATACTGCCTTCTTGGCCCACTTAAAAAGAGATGCCTGGTTAAATAAAGGATAAATTAAAAAAATGCAGTAAAAAAAGACACATTTTTTGAAATGTGTCTGTGACAGATCATTTTCATGACGAAGCTCTAGGGGAATAATAGCTCATGGTGGTTAGGTTACAACATAGCTTAGTCAACAAATTAGTCTAGCATTTGCTGTTCAGCAGTGGGAGGGACGGTCAAAATGATTAGTAGGCGTTTAACGATGGTATTTAACAATAGGATGGAAGAAGTCATTCTTCAGTGCAGCACATCTGCCAAAGGCAATACTTTTCTGCAGCCACAGCTATAGAAGTAGACCCGGTCAAACCCTTTTTTCGTTATTATGGCTATGTGAAAAAAGTGGTGTGTGGGTTCATATATGTAAAATATAATATCAAAATATAATACTGAAACAAGAGGATATCAACTGGGGTCATTTTTCATTATGTAGGGTTTTTCAAAGCCTGGGCCAGGAATTTAAAACTACTATGTGAGAAAGCAGTAACTGAATGAATCTTGTGTTATGTCTGAATATGTTGGATGATGTCAAAATATGTGTTCAATTGTGAATGAACAGTTGATAGACTAAGGGAGTTTGTAGCTATAGCATATTTACTGTTTCTCCAAAGTCATATCCAAACTGGTCTTATTTGGTGGACCGTCTGATCAATGTGTTGGGTACTTTGGTCTCGCTGATAATTCTGAATGCAAATACAGAGCATCCCATTTAAGAATCACAGACAAAGGGGGCCTCGGATAGCGTAACGGTCTAACGCACCCGTATTGGTTGGTCCTTTACGAGTGTGAGCTGCCTATCATGGTTGCGGTTCGAAACCTGCCTGTACCAGACCGGCCCGGGTGGGGAGTCCCGATCGGGGGCGGCGTTTGGCTGTCCGCCCCAGGGGGGAGGATATGCTGGGATGAACTCGCTGAGAAGCGCGTAAGGGTGACTCCAGAACGTGGGTGGGTCAATTCCATCTCAAAGGAAGCAGAGCCCTCTGAGAATTAGCTTGCCTTGTAGAGACAGGTGGCAAATTTGGGGGAAATTGAGATAAATGGAGGGTATAATTGGGAAAAAGCGGGAAAAATCTGAAAGAATCACCAAAAAAGGAAACAAATAAATAAATCCTTAAACTGACCAAATGGATTATACCAATTCACAGCCCTAAACGATGTATTAGGATAAGCAGTTCATAAGAATCTAACCACAATGGGGCTGTGCACAACGTAACATATTTACTACAGGTTTTAGCACATGCTAAATGCTACAGGTTTTAGCACATGCTAAATGCTACAGGTTTTAGCACATGATAAATGCTAAAGGTTTAGCATGTTTTTTAGTCAAACCACTATCATGTCCAATGAAAGAAATAGAAATATTGGTTAACACATTTTGTGTGTGCTAAACCTTTTCGTAAATATGGCCTTATGTGTATACATATTATGTATGTGTATAGGATACATTTTCTGAATAGTGAAAAACACTTTGACTCACAAAAATAATGCAAACTTTATTGAAATATTTCAACAAATTGGTGTGCAGTATAAATTTAAAATGTGTTGTTTACATAGTGGTGTAGTAAGTGGCAGTCCAATTATTCAGCTCACCTACCCGAAATAGTACATTGAAACTTTTAAAATGGCAATGAATAAATAAATACAAACACCATTACACCCACATAACCAGAAATGTTCAATTTTATGAAAAAAATCGATATGATTTAAATTTTACATCTATTTCTTTTTTGAATATTCACAACTTCTAAGTGTGTAAAAATAACTGGGTAATTATTGCCTTGTAATCAATATATATATATATTTTTGTGAAATTAATCAATGTACATGAAAACAATGAATAGTACAAAAGTATCCTTTATTTAAATTAATTTTGTTCATGTAAATGTTTGGCTAAATTTACACCAGGTGATCCCTCACTAAAACCCCATCAAAATGCATTTTTTTGGCAGATTACACAGTGGAACAAATCCACAAGTCAAAAACAAGTCCTTATCTAGTTTCCCTGGTTTTGTTTCCTTCCAACAGCATGATTACTTAATTTTTACAGCAGTGTTTCACGAACGCATTTACGTTCTTCAAGTCCAGATCGAGAGTGCATCGTCTTGCCATTCTGTAGAACAGTGTTCAACTGGAATACATATGCCAACAGCCGGGAAGCTCTCTGCAACATATTCCTGAGGAGAGAGTTAAAATATTAAGCCAAAATACAAAATGGACAATACCCACAAAATGCAAAGCGGACCTTCACAACACACAGTTCCAATTGTCTACAAACAAATTGCAAAGGAAGTAGTTTGGAACATCATTCCATTAACCAAGGAGAGTGGAGAACCAGAGTTCCCTGACCTATTTGCATATTTATGAATAAAGCATTCATTACAAAGGTCTTTTACAAGGGTCATATACATGCAAATGTAGCGGAGCTCGGAACGCGTGAGTTAATCGCGTGAGCGTCCGCTGCAGAAAGTGACGTCGACAAGAGTACGATTAGTTCCCTTGGCTGGGGACTTGGGTCTTTAGCTCAGCGGGCTAATCATGTCTCTTGTGGCATTGGGATCCTCGGTTCAAAACTCGCTGCAGTCGGAAACCAACTCCGTTACACAAAGGGTATTTAACTCACAAGATGAGAGCAGATGCAGGCTGCAGGCACAGATGGACAGGACCAGGGTGTAGCCGGTGTAGATACCAGGTGCTCCACCTATACTCGGTTCTGGGGTACCGGGGTCATCATTCTTGCACCGTTGACTGCAATTATGAACATTTACAATGAACCATTTGCACCTCATGCAATTATATAAAGTTACAAATGAAGGTTATTGACCTTTACAGTACACACAAAGACACTGCCTCAGTTTTGCTGAATGGTGTGCACATCATTTATTGTATGCCTTAGGCCATGTATGGTAGTGCTGTTCACTCACAGTTGCTTTTGGATGTAGTGCTTGGTGCTCTCGCACGCTTTTGTCTTGCTCTCTGCTGCCTTCTGCTGGCTCACAGCTGAGCTGCGCAAAGCCTCACTTGACTCAAACTGGTGGGCAGTCTGATTCAAGTTCAGCTGCAGCAATTCGATGGTATCTGAAATGTGAAAGCAAAGAGATATATATACAGTGTAATGACAGAGTACAAGTGAATCCAATAACGTTGTATTGTAAGGTGAACATATCCATAGACTGAGGACATATTGATGCCATATAGACTAGGATATATTGTTCATATACAAACACAATTTTGTGTTCTCACAAAAACCTTAACACACAAAAAAGGAAAACATGATTAACAACGTGGTGTTAACTGTCATGATTTACAATGTTCTGTTAACTTATAAGGCAATGTCTGGCCTTGGAAGCGCTTATCAACATGAAGTACTTCCAGACCCACTGTGACGTCTCTGTGTTATTTTTGGGAGTTGGCGGGCCGCATTGGGGTTTTGCTCACTTAAACGCAGTTCCGTCGTGGCTGGTTTTATTCATAACCTGTTGTGAATGCTCAAGTGCATGATATGCATCCTGTTTTTTCAGGACTCTCCTTAGCGACTAAAATTTTCCAAATGTACCACATTCCACGCAACCCTGGAGGGCTGCCTGACATTAATCTAAAAAGGAATCTCACATTTAAACTGTGTTTTTCCGCTCTACCCTATCGCTTTCTCTCAGGAACGAGCTCTTTCCTTTGGCGATGCACGTGACTCAGGAAATCTCCACAAAACGCTCAGGGGGGGGGGGCATCAGGTTCATATTACATCGTGTCTAATTAAACTGATGATATATGACGCATTCTTATCAAGTGGAGCGAACCTCGTAACGTTCCACGCGAGAACGTTTTGAGTTGGCCTCGTGGACCATCGACACAACCACTGCTAGCACTGCTAACTAACCCGGGAATAATTGGCTATGCCTGGAGGACTTTTTTCTCCTCTTGGGACAAATCTGTTCTCTAGGGACACTGGGTGGTACTTGTCATTCCATGACTTTGCACTGAATATATTTTGGTTACACTTATGAGGACACAAAACATTTAAAATGTGTTTTATAGAGTATTTCCAAAGTTACATGGCATAAATCTTAGGAGGAAAAAATGTTAAAATGTAAATATCCATCCTATTCGGTCTATACTGCTGAAGTAGTATATAACTATAGTGTTATAGTATTTCCACACATTGCCAGAGGAAATTACTGTATTTGGATTTCCACATGCAGCTTGTTAAATTCATTAGTCATACATATAATCACAAACATCCATTTACTGCGTATACATTTTCATGCTTTGCTAAAAGTGTCCGCAAACTGAGTGTATTTGTTTTCCCTAAAATGGAAGTTTCCATGGCTACAGGGGGAAAAGGCAGCTAAGGGGGAAAAGGCAGCTAAGAATATCTTCGTGAAAAAAAGAGGTCCTTTCATGCCAGCCAATAACCAGCAGCAAAAAAATCCCACATTCTCCACCCAGCACGACTTCAACTTTCCTACCTTTCTGTAGAAAGTTTTCTGAAGTGAGGTTTGCTGCCATTTTTTCATGTTCCTCGATTTCCTTTTCCAGGGCTGTTATGTTTCCATACAGAATGGCCTGTAACAAAACAGTGGATGCTGTCATTCACTAACCACCAGGACCCCATTTGAGATAGGATAAGTGGTGCGTACGACTTCTGTGTGAATGTTTTCAATCTGTAATCATGCCAAGGACAAGGAGTGTCTCATGCCGCATAGCTGAGGTTTTGAGGAAAGGCAGACCCGTGCCAGCTATGGGCATAGAAGCACTTTCATAGCAGCCCAGCCCCCTGACTGTGTTGCAATAGCGCAAATTAGCAGTAACTATGATTTAATAACATTTGGTTTGTTAATGATATTCTGTATGTCAACAGATCAGTGTAGCTAAAGAGGGTGGATAATGGGTGGATACCCTTTAGCTGTAAAAGCCACGATGTGTGTAATCAGTGTGCTTCATTCCAGGAGGACACAAACATGCGCTCCCGCCGAGTGGGAAGATCTGCTTTGAATATTTTTTGTGCTTTCGGTTGATTTATATTTGCATCACTAGCCCTGCCAAAAGGGTACTGTTCATTGTGCCTTGTCATGTAAAGTATACAGAGTGACTTGCCTTTACACAAGTGTCCTCTTTCAGAAACACACGCACACTTATATTTCTCCAGAGATTTCAGTTCCACTTGTCATTTTACATCCAGTATCAAACTAATAACACGACCAATAACACTTTCACTGACAGCAAAAGTGAACAAGGGGGTCTCGCACCTACAATCAATCAACACGGCGAATTAGAGCCCTGCCTTATTGTTTGTTCCAGAACACAAAACAATTAATCGGTAAAAAGTTCCCATCGAGCCATGGGACACGGAAACATGTGATGAAGAAAGAAAGGAAAGGCTGGCAGGTGGACCCGCAGGTGAGTCACCTCCCAGCGCTGAACGATAACGGCCACTCACGCTCTCCTGCTGACAGAAGCTCAGGGAGCTGTTCGTCTCCTGCAGCGTCGCGGTGAGCGCGCCGATCTCCTCCAGCTGGGCGGTCTGGTTGGCCCAGCCCTGCCGCACCAGGTCCTCCAGGGCCCTCCTGTCCTTGGTCCACACCACCTTGGCCCCCTCCAGCTTCTCGGTGAGAGCCTGCAGCTCGGCCCGGCACTGGCTGGCGCTCTTCATGTCGGGCGAGGTCGCCCACACCACGATGATGATGAGCGAGATCACGGACCACAGGGCGAGGAAGGCGATCACGATGTTGCGGGTGGTCTGGGACGACTTGGAGCTGGCCATTTCCGGAATGGGCGGGCGACGCAGATCCTTTATCGGCGGCGGCGGGCGATCGAGATGTCCGACTGTAGGAGTGTCCCTCCCTGCTCGTGCCGTCTACGTCCGAAGGCTCCAGGGGTTTTCTCCGACTGAGTCTGATTTATTTTTCCACGGCATGGACTTCCCCTGAAATCCTGCTTCAGCAGGGGCAGGAAAAGGGGTGTGGCTCCTGTGGCCCCTGCCCCTGATGATGTGTGGAAAGCAAACCTGCTCTGCTCCACTCCCCTCTGCCTTCACAGCAGTGCTACGCCCCGACAGGAATATGTGAGAGAGTGCATCGGACACTTCATCAGACTTTGCCACATATTTACTGCGTGCTGTCATCTCTTCCCAGTAAAAAAAAAAAAAAACCCAGGGGAGAAAACGAAAGTTACGATCGCAGCCCCCCCCCCCCGTGTCTGAGGCTCCACTTTCCCAGAAAAACAGAGAGAATGTTTCAGTTTCCATTTCTCAATGCAGAAGCGCGGCAGGCTGGCAGGGCTCCCAGCCGCTGCATAGCACTGGCCCTCAGCGCGGCTGGGTAGGGAGAGTTCACAGAGCCTGTTTGGTTCTCCAGCTATTTCTTACTTTAAACACTTTCACGGAGCCCGCGCGCGGTGGAGAGACTCAGTGTTTCCTGAGCGGATGCCAGGCCTGACGGAGAGATGGCACAGCCTTACCCCGCCCTGCACAGCGCCGCCAGCCCTGGGCTCTGACTAATACTTTCTGCCAATTACATTTCTGCCCACGTTATGAAACATAAATCATCGGGCTACCTGGACCCCCTCGGAAGGGGGGTCTTTCGATTTCTTAAAGTGTTTGCCTGACAATGGGAAAAGTACAGCTCTGTAACCACTGTGGCCAATGGGGGGGGAGACTTTAGCTTTATTCTTCTACCAACGACATTCTTTCCCCACTCCACAAATGACAGTGTTTGTCTCTGTGTGACTAATAAGCCTTTTTCGATTTTTCTATCAGATTGTTTCAGGCAATTTCCTGTTTTTGAGGACGGGGCGTAAATATGTCACCCGAGCCTCAGAAATGAAGGGAGCGAGCAGGGAATCTATGCAGAAGACTCACATCAGGACTCAGGATGACAACTATGACTACAGACTACACATTTTTAATTGATCTTGTCCCAAAGTCGCAGCCACCAGGAACTGGTAAACAATTATAGCTTGCATTTCTGCTCTATTGCACGAAAAGACAAAATACGTACAAAAAATATATATACAAATAACTTTTAAATGGAAAGAGAGAACAGGCAGTAAAGGTTTAAAGGTTATACAACTAGATTCCCCTTAGTGCACTGTCGTGTCTCTTAGTGAATCACTCAGACAGGTCTTTCTGCCTTTGACGTGTAAGCACTCGAGTGACATGGGCCGCTCTCTCACACTGCAGTGTGAGCGCCATGGAGACCTAAATCTTGTGGCAGTTTGGCTCTTTGTCCCAGCTTAGCCGTGGGTGCAGAATCTGCCCTGGGATCTGAGTGCTATAACTGACAAAGGGAAATTGGAAAACCCCCCCAGGGCCAAACTAGTTTGAAAGTTGTGATTGCTATTTCAAGCATTAGGCCAACTGTTATCTGAATGTGAAGTTGACATCTGAGATTTGTCAAGAGAGCTACGGGAGGCTGCAGTGGAGAAGAGAAACCTGGAGAAGACGACAGAGCAATTGAGAATCGCTAGAATGGGGTAAACGGATGGCGGAGAGACCTTCAGAATGTGCATGAGCTAGTTTGGAGATATGGTTCGTGCTTTGTTGTTGGTGGGGTTTTTGTTGTTGTTGTTGTCACCATCTATATCTATGTATGATTTTGTGGAATTGATACTATTTATATATATATATATACTTTAAAAATGTTTGAATAACTTAACTTCAGAGTTCAGACAAGGCATGATACACTACAAGGCTAATTAAGATTGATATGTGCTACATGAAGAACAGGATTACTGTAAGATTACTACAGGATTACTGCAGACTTAATTGCTGATATGGATATGGACCCACCTTTTCAGACTGCACTACCACTGAATTCTGTACATCTAGCCAATTGTCATCACCACTGCCTACATGTTTATTACTGCTTTTTGTATAAACTAAAAATACATTTACTAACCTTTTCCTTCCTGGTGTGGAACAATCAACAATGACGTCTATCGCTGTATTACTGCACTGATCTCTTGTGCGAACAATGATTGTTCCTACCATGTATTAATGCACATCTTGTAAGTCGCTCTGGTTGAGAGCGTATGCTAAATACCTAAAATGTGAATGTGATGTAAATGTGTCTATGTGGAGTTGATGAGGACAGTAATTATTTTAATGCAATGGAACCATTCCTGTATTATACAGTCATCTTGGATTTAACAAGGTGCACGTAAGGTCATGCTTTTATCCATAACTAATGCATTTCTCTTTCTAAATATTTTTTCTCCATCACGAGTTTCTGAGTGTCTTCAGAGTGCAGAGGCATTCTCACACGCAGAGCGAGGAGCTGGCAGTTTGATGCTATCTGCCACAAGTTGTGCCAGGCTGCAGGCAAACTGAACACCGCCAGGGATGTGCAGTCATGGTAGGAAGCAGATGAAATGGCACAGAACCTTTCTTCCAAACCACACCCTCACCGCATGTTACTGGCGTATATGACCACAAAACATTTACTCTCTGCCAGCGGTGGACACTAACGAAGTGCATTTACTAACGAAGTGCATTTACTAACAAAGTGCATTTACTAACAAAGTGCATTTACTTTTATTTTTATTTTCACTCCCCCTACATTTCAAAGGCAAATGGGGTTAAATTTACTTTTACTGGAGTAATATTTGTATCAGGGTATCTGTACTTTTACTCAAGTGAAGGGTTTGTGTACTTTGTCCACCACTGCTCTCTGCAGAAAATGGTTGTGAGAATAAAGGCTATGTCACTCTGTGCCAGGAGTCCTGCCAAGCCCCTTGTGTATTTCACAACATCCAATATTTACCCCATTCTCTTTCATAGCTGGAGTTTAGACTCTGTCCTGATTATAACATATTCCCTACTTGTTTGTAGGAACCCAATAAAAGCAGGGCTAAATGGCCCATTCTCTTTACTGCAAATTTAAAAAAAGGCATTTTCAGTCCAGCCACTGGTAAATAAAATAAAATAAAGGGTTGCGTTTTTTCTATCGGCCTTTATGCTTGAGTTCCTTTGTTGAACCTGAAGGAGGACTGTGAAGGGCATGTATAACTTTTGTTCTTGTTGTGTTCTGAAGATATTTATTATGAGTCCAAATCTTCAATTCGGAGACAGGCACATTTCATGCTTTTAACGGTTTTATTAAGACAGTTAGCGCCCTCTCCTGGAAATATAACGGCACTGCACATTGCTGAGGGATCAATGATCCTCTGTCTCTCTTCTCTCAGTGTTGTTAACTTAATAAAACAGCTCTTACCCTTAATTTAATTGTGAGTTGTATATTTTGATTAAGGTTGATCCACGAGATTGCTCTGCCTATCAACAAATTTGGTAATTTGATTGATAATTGGTGTTCTGTGTAGTAATTATTATATTAAATGCAATAAATATATTGTACATGTAGGATAAGTGAGGGGTTTTAACACATAATACCACTTGTGTTCAGTATTCAGAGTGCTGAACATTAAACATGGGCATTTCACTACTGAATTCAGGGAATATACTTTTTTTATTCAAACTTCACTGTTTCAACAACTTAATATACACCTTTGTGACCCAGTCTCAACAAACACTGTATGTTGTGAGGGTTTATCTTGGGAGAAAGCCAAAGGAAGCCTTCATTCCACATTGCCTGTTCCCAACTGTTAAACATGGTGGTGAATCTGTTATGGTAAAGACAGCCATCTCATCATTGGGTCTGATTATTACTGCATGTAGAACTACAACCAGCGAATATGGCATTTGAGGTGACCAGGTGTACCCTATGGTGCAATCATGGTTTCCTCAAGATGTTCCCATATTCCAAGATGATATGCCCCCATACACACTGCTAAACAGATTCAAGAGAGGTTTCATTAACGCCAGGATGCAAACAAACACCTTCCATGACCTCCATTATTGTCATTGTCATTTTCCATGCCAGCAGGGGCCCATGGTGGGGAGAAAACGGTTTCCAGGAACAGTGATCTTCGCTGAAGAAGCAGCCAGTATGGAGCCATTTTCTCCCCTTTCTTTGACGTTTGAGTTTTTCTGTGGTGCCGTGGAACATTTTCAGAACTAAACTGATGTGGCTTAATTGTACAAATCATCATAAAGCACTGGACTGAAAATGTGCCTAATTTAAAATGAAGGTAATGTAGAATTGGTCCAAGCTTTACACAGATAATATAGAAATTATTTTTTGGGGTTTAAAAAAAAAAAATCCTCCCATTGTGATACCATGGGTCGTGCCAGTTTTGGCTCTGGCTGAGAGTGCCGCCAAGGGGGCGGCAATTGGCTGTCCGCCCCAGGGAGGGGGGAGGGATAAAAGCAGAATGAGCTCGCTGCATATATGAGTGGTCTTGTGCATTACGGTGACAGGCTTCAGCTTAGGCGGGTGCCTAAGTTCTCATACGAGGGGGGGTAAGAGGCATGAACAAGGCATGAACAAGAGAGGGGGGTATAATTGGATACTAACAGTGGGGGGGAAATGGGGAAAAACAGCAAAAATAATTAAAAAATTAAAAATATTTTAAAATCCTCCCATTGGCTTTGAGTTGCATATATGACCAAACATGCACCATGCACCTCTCTGACTGCCGTCGGTGGTCCGTTAGTAGCAGGACCACTCGCCAACTATTTTGGTTTCTCTTAACAGCTGATCCTCATCTCGACTGCCTTGCCACTAGCGGATCGCTGTGGTGCCGATTTGTTTTACAATCCCGTGGTCACTGTTTTCAAACCATTTTAACGGTACAGGGTTATCGTCTTATGGAGGTGAAAAGTCATCTTGTCTGAAGTCATCTTTGAGAATGTAAGTAAATGAGGAAGGAGCTCACTCCTGTTTTTACGCAATCTTTTGATTTCCATATTTAGCATCTTCTTGGAATAGACAATTTGTCAAGCTTTTTTTGGCCCAAAAAAAGAACTGTTATATAAGCAAAAAAATCTTTCAATATTTTTTTTTAAGATACAGTTTCTTGTGAGTAGCGACAGAAGCAACTGTTAAGGCCTAGCAGACCACTTGACCATTCAAGATTATTTCGATTCTAATTTTGTATTAGGCCGTTTGAGATGGAGTCAAACCATTGTATTGTATTTTAATGTTTATGTGCATTTCATTTCAATTAAGTTAAAGATTAAAGGAGCTATTTTTCACTCTTTCATTACTTTATTAACGGGAACATTTACAAGTGCCGAAACATCTCTGCCTCACTTTTCCCCCTGTGTTTTTAATTGTGTTAACAAAAAGCAGTAGAATCAAACAAACAATACTGTTCTTCAGTGGGAACCATCGACCAACAACTTGAAGTTGGCAGAAGCACCAATGCACTGCAGTTGTGCCCCTCCATCCCACCAATTACACTTTTAATGTAGATGATAAAATCAATGTAAAAAATGCAACATGCATATAAAATGCATCATAATCACATTCCATCAATGTAGTATAAGACACAATTTGATTGTGTTCCAAAAAAATGACATAAATGGCACATTATTCATCTGGTAGACAAACTGGCAAGGCATAAAACCAATACTGAGTCACTTCATGCCAACATTACTATTATTATTATTATTATTATTATCCTTTATTGTCATTGTACATGTACAACGAAATTGAGATGCAGTCCTTAACTGTGCCGAAAGAAAGATCAATAAAGTACAGTATGTCTTGTTGTTTTTACCATCAATTTGCAGTTCTCTATGCCAAACACACGTACCTATGTTTGTGTGGTCTTTGGGGTCATATCTAGCAGTCTGTAATCTGTATTCCATATTTCTTTTACACTCAACCTAGACTCAGCAGAGTGAAACATGGGGATCAGTTCCCCTTCCCTTTAAGACTCACGGCTGCTATATGCTCTTTGGTCGACATTCCCTTTAACTCTATACTCGTTGACGCCAAACAAAATAAGGGCGAGAAACAGCCTGCTGGGTGTGAACCAGCCAAGCCTTACTGTGACTTTGTTTGGACATTTTGACTGGCCCTTTCAAAACAACTGCATGGAATGGAAAACCACCTGCAAAACGCACAAACAATCAACGGGCATCGGGACCGAGATGAATTTATACACGAAGACAATGAGGAGTTCCAGGTTTCTCAAAGCCATTGCCCTTCGTAAACCAATGTGTCTCTCCCCAACCCTTCCCTGAGAAGTGATGTAGTCCGTCTCTTAAACTACTTGGCCCTCCGCCAGTCACCTGCTCTGTGCTTTAAATGACGGACCTGGGATGAGAACACAGCAACTGGGGTGGGGGGAATGGGGGCTACACGAGATGTTGACTGAAATCAAACGATTCCTTAAATAACAATTCCAACTTAGGCACTGAAGTCATTTATTTTTCTCCTGCCTATTTTTACCCTTTTTTAAAATTTGTTTCATATTTCTTCCCTGTTTTCCACCCAATTTGGCAGCCAGTTGTACCCTCTATTTCTTTCAATTCACCTTCCCCCACAAGCCCGCCGCCCATCACTACAGGACAAGCTAATTCCCCCGAGGCTGGCAATGATCTGCCTCCTCCGAGACGGAACTCGCCCACCTACTCTCTAGAGACACCCTTCGCTCTTCTTGGCGAGCTCATGCCGGCTCCCCACACCATAACAGAGACGCCAGAACATTTCACTTACTTAAGTGTTTCCTTTATTTTGGCAGTTGCATTAATATTACAACAAATCTGTGTTTTATTCATTAAAATGTTTACATATATTACATAATATACACAAGTATATTAATTTATTACAGTGGCAATTATTTGCACCCTTTAAGAGCTTAGACTTAAACCTTATGGATGCTCTGAAGTTAATTTTTTCAGAACACAGGCACTGCTAAGGAAATACGTGTTTGAATGATTGGCATTGTACTTACGGGAGTTCGGAGAATGGCAGGACCTCCCAACGCAGTTCTGATCTGCAGCTGAATAACGACGTTTACAAAAGAGACTAAGAGGTGTAATATTGACACTGACTAATTCATCTTCATTAAGGCAAGATGGCCAGGCCTGCTACACCCCTCACAGAATGCCCTAAATAAAGACATACACAGCTATTGGTGTGCTGAAAGTGACCAATACAAACACATGGCATACTAATACAAAGGACAATACACAGTTACATACCTTATTAAATGTATGTTTATCAGCCAATCACAAGTGCTCCAGGGATGTCAATCTGTGAGAGATGTATGTGAAGGATAAGCATACCTTTTACAGTGATATTTAGGTTTAAATAGTATGAATACAAGCTACAAGTGTTCAAAGGTAAATATTGTAATGCCGTAATTTTCTTTTGAGACATCCCTGGAATATTGTGTGAAGAGCACGCACTGCATATAAACAGCAAAAGCCTGTTAGTTTTTATCTCCACCCTTCATAATCTCCTAATGTCTAATTGTTCTCCCAGAAAATAAACGTTTGGTTTACGAGAGGCGCCCTAAACCCTTTCCACGCCCCTGTGAAATATAAAAGGCTCACTTTTCCCTCCCTTTACCTCTCAGCAGATTGAGGTCAGACGAAAGCCCCTCTGAGCCAGGACACAATCTATACTGGACAAGCTCCAAATACATCTTCTTCAAAATCGGGTAATTAAAAAGTCAGCCCTGCCTGCAGTATGACGGCTCGATTGAAAGCTTCTGTGTGCTTGGACTTCAGCTCGTTGCCAGGGCGCAAATGAACGAGCAACATAAAGCATGATAAATGATCCGTGCTCGGAAGTGAAATGAGGACATGTTTTACTTCCCATTATCTGCTATGCCATGTTTCCTGCTGATCTTTGCATATTCGGTTCTTCACCAGATACGGCATGGAGGCCACGATGGCCATCTGTCTCGTGGCTACGCTGGCTCTCTTCTCTGGCGTGGTCACCAGCGTAGATCCTGACTTGGACTCTGAGTGGCAACAGTGGAGCATGAAATACAAGAGACCTGCCAAGAGGGTGAGTTATCCCGAGTTCTTTGACTCAGCTGATATGTAGAATTCAATGGGCAATGAACAGGGTCTCCCGTCCATGTCAGTTTTATAGAATTATGTTTGAGAATCAACGCTAGCAACCAAGAAAGCTATGATACTGGACCATATTTTCTTGTTTTGGAAAAGATTTGTGACCTGGTTTCTGTTTTTCAGACAGGGGATCTTATAAGAAGAGAGATCTGGGAAGAGAACTACAGATTCATTCAGGATCACAACAAGAGATATAAGGAGGGCATGGAGACCTATGAAATGGGCATGAACAAGTTCGGGGATCTGGTGAGCAGACTGTATTTATTTATTGCGGTTTTAAAATAAATCCTCATAGTACTGACCCCTCAAAGTGTGCCTATTCCAGTTCCAATTCATAGAATTGACAGAATTTAAGTTTTCCTTTTGCTCCTCTCCCGACCTCTCAGACCGCTGATGAGTTTGTGGATGTCAACCGGGCGTCCTTCATGATGAGAACCCCAAAAAGCCGGAAGAGAAATCTGATGCTGTCTGCCCGTGAGCTGCGGCGAGCTGCCAGCAAACTGAACGTCAAGAGCATTGACTACAGGAACATGGGCTACGTGACTCCAGTCGAGGATCAGGTGGGCTCTTCAAATTATGTCTGTTTGACAGCTTTGCAAGGATTATCTATTTTATTACATATTAGGGTTTTCGTGTTAAAATCCAAGTGTCAGGGGCCTACGGTCAAAGCATTCGCCCCGGAATGCAAGTTGCCCACTGCAGCCGCTTCGAAACTCGGCTGCGCCAGCCCGGCTCTGGCCGGGAGCCCCGATCGGGGGCGACGTTTGGCTGTCCGCCGCAGGGGGAGGGGGGATAGCCAGCACGAGCTTGCTGAGAAGCGCAAAGAGCCTGTAAAGTAGATGGGCGAGTTCCGTCTCGGAGAAGGCGAATCATCGCCGGCCCCGGGGAATTAGCTTGTCCCGTAGTGACGGGCCGGCGGGCTCGTGGGGGAGGGGGCGAATAGAAAGAAATAGAGGGTATAATTGGCCAAAATGTTGACAAAAAGTGTCAGTGTAACAATGGTAATCTGTTTTTTGTTTGCTGAGAATCAAGTGTCACCCTCAGGACTGTTGTTCTTCCGCTCAATCAGGGATTCTGTGGGTCGTGCTGGGCGTACAGCGCCACTGGGGCCCTGGAAGCCCAGTGGATGAAGAAAAGGGGAGAGCTGATCCCTCTGAGCAAACAGCAGCTGGTGGACTGCTCCACTCCCACTGGAAACAAGGCCTGTGTGGGGGGCCGGCCCAGCCTGGCCTACACGTACATCATGCAGAACGGGGGCATCCAGGCCGAGGCCTCGTACCCCTACGTCATGGAGGTGAGAGAATGAGGCATATCGCATTGCATTAATGCAGCAGATGCTCTTATCCGGAGTGACTTACAAAACTAAGTCTCTTAAGATTTTGTTTCTGATTTTCTCCCATTTTCTCCCAATTTAGTAGCCAATTACACCCTCTCTTTTTCATGTTAACTATCCCCCCCTCGTATTGTGAGCTCGCTGCCGTAGCCCTGAGACCAGCAGTGACATTGGCGAAGTACTGCCTCCTCCGAGTCGGCACCCGCCAACCCGCCGACTGTAACTCTGGTACACAGACCCACTCCTATACGCAGCGAGCTCATATTGGCTTACCTCCCCCCCTGGGGCGGACAGCCAATTGCCCCCCCCCAGTGGCACTCCCGGCGCGGCCGGTGGAATCGAACCCTGGTCGCAGGAATGCTCGTTTTGACGGTGGAAGATTAAATACATTTTTCTGTCTTCTTCCTGTGTGTCGATGCTCAGGAGAGGAGCTGTGCTGCTAACAGCAGCGAGAACGTGGTCTCGGTGAAGGACTGGAAATACGCCCCCCTGGAGATGAGCAGGCCTTTGAGGATGCTCTGGTGACCATCGGACCCATCGCTGTGGTCATTGACACGACTACCCGCAACTTCCAGTTCTACCGAAAAGGTCAGTTCTAATTGCTGTGGCTCCTGCTTTGGTCAGTGGAAAAGTTGCAGCTCTCAAGATTCAGGCCTACACTCCACACAGCAGGACCAGAAGCAACTGCTTGGCTTAGGGACTTCGCTAAATAAAATACAAACTCTTAAGACTTATCATATCCGATTTATTACAAAGCTCCAAAACTTCAACTTCAACTTCAAATAAAGAATTTCATATACCCAAAGCAGATAGTTTGCTAGGGTCAGTTTGTGGGAAAGTTCCCCAATCCACCCCTAGACATGCTAATGTATGATTTCCATTATGTTTATTAGACTTCTGTACAGGTTATTAGATAGAGACAGTTTGAACCCCAGAACTGCAGTACAGTCATTGGCAACTTTTCCATTCATTTTTCCGTAATCTTTGACTTGCGCACTATTGGCTGGGTGTTATATAAAGTAGCTGTTTAGCCTGTCACATTTTGGCCGCAAATTGTGCAATTAATTTTGAAAGCTGACACACTTTCCGTTAAGGTAATGAGAGCTCAGCTTTTAATGAACTCATTAGCTTTTAATGTTTGATTTCCATAAAGGCAGTCCTGACTGTCTGCTAATCATTGCAGAGGCATTGCTTGCATCATACAAATGATAAATCCTTCAGGTCTTTATTGCATTTGGCTCTGAAATTTATAAGAAACTTTGAGAAATGATGATTACATTTTGTGGCCTTTGGGGGAAAGCAGAACGTTTTAATTAGTATTGCTGAAATATATACATAAAGTCGTATAAGGTTTTATGGCCCTCTCAAGCATCTATGCCGGGCCTATAGTCTTGGGTTTTAGTCCGATTTCTGAACGTGCTTTCTTTTTAATGCCTTCAAAGGAATCTTCTATGATCCAAAATGCTCCATCTGGAAGCAGGCTCATGCCGTTCTGCTGGTTGGTTTCGGGACCGAGGGATCGGAGGAGTATTGGACCATCAAGAACAGGTGAGCACCTATACTGTCTTTGTGGCGTAAATATTGTTCACTATGTTAGCGCACAGAAAGCTGCAGTAAAATGTATATTTTTGCTTAATCTATATCCTGATGAATATAACCATTTAAGACTACTACTAAACAGCTAAACCATGACCTGAATAGCAACCTTACATAAAAGAGGAGGTTGCGGAACCACAGGTTGACGCTCTTCTGTTGTGTCCCTGCGTCTGATCTCCAGCTGGGGCGTGTATTGGGGTGAGGAAGGATACATGCGGCTGGCCAAGAACAGACAGCGCCACTGCGGGATCAGCCAGTACGGAGTCATGCCGTTTGTGTAAAGCGACCGCTATTTAGCGTGACTAAAACAGACGTACATTTCGCAACTGGAAAAAAAAAAAATGGTCTTGGGTTTTTTTCTGCGTCGTTGGTGTAATCTACCATATTTGCTGATGTATATGATGTTAAACTTCTGATTCAAATAAAAATGACAGTTTTGAACCCGTGGATTGTTGAGTGTCGTGCAATGGCTGAGAGATAGATAATGGGATCATGAACCGATTGAATGAAGGTGGTTTGTGAAAAAGCTGTGTTCCCTTAAATGCTTTGAGGCTGGGGTCAAACAATATGAGAAATATAACTATGTATTAATTCACATCTTGTCAGTTGCTCTGGATAAGAGCGTCTGCTAAATGCCAAAATGTAAATGTACAACTCATGGGAAATAAAGCATTTGGTTTAATGCACTAGATATCTATGGATCAGTCCTGTGAGGGCGCTTGACTTGATGTGCCCTTGACACATTTAACTTAACACTTTTCCTAAGATTTGATTTAAATATATATATATATATATATTTTAATATACTACTACACTAAGTCATTTAAAAGTTTTAATTGTATGCTGTGAGTGTAGGGCTAGCATCCATTCAAGGTTGACAAAAATTAGCTTTTGTTTCTGTGGCCAGCTTTGAATAACGAGTGGAGACACAGGGGACCTCTTCTAGCTGGCAGGTGATTAATTAAACACATTGAACGTGAACTCATTTCTAATTCATTAATTAAGTTTTATATCTGACACTGCCAGACTTCATTTGCCACACAACTTCAAGCTGCTTTCTCATGCTAAAACGACCACCTACCGGCATCTAATATACAGTCTTCTCCTGGACCTTGGTACACTATACATTATTGATGACCACGTCAAATTAAAAAGTGTAATGCTATAGGTACAAGCATTTTTTTGAAGTTTCCGAGACCCTGTATCAAAGCACAGGTATTTCCATGGGGATGTGGGAGGCCAAACTGGCTTTATTCTGTCTGTTTGTATTAATCACACAACAATCACAGCCTTGGGTCCAGGTTGCAATTACAATCTTTCTCCCTCCTGCTGTCAATGTTTGTGAATGTCTAAGGGAAAAGTTAATCCACTCTCTTTTATACTTTGTATGTTCATTTTAATAACATACATATGGATTGTTTTTTTTTACTTACTCAACATTTTCGATAGTGCACTGGAATAATTTTTGTGTACCTAACAAAAAAAAGTTAAACTCACTTAAAAGTTGTTATAAAGATTTTTCTCACGGCACTGTGTTATAGGTCTTGTAACTAATTCTGTTATGTTGCCAACCACTGATGTTATTTAAAGTTGATGACAGTGGTCATCGAATGAATCTTATCACAACCGCTCAATGAGCACACCAAAAATAAATGCAAGCGGGACAGAACAAGACGGTGACTCCGCTTTGACGGTTCGGTCTGAGCAATCATCCTCTCCCTGTCAGACACGTGGGGAGGTTACTGCTGCATCTCCATGCAGTGTAGAAACTCTACTAACAAAAGGCAGGGCCAGGTGGTCGGGTCAGTTCCTTCACATCACCCCAGTGCTCTCAGTTCCGGCTCTGTGGTTCTCAACCGACACCACAAATCCCACTGAAGGCGTACAGCTGTCGCCTGTCTGTGAAACGCAGCCCCCACGCGGGCAATTTTCCTGATGGAGGACAACTGCAAAGTTCTTGTAGTTCAAGAACAGAAGGGCATCAACTCGGTCATTATTTTCCGCAAGTTTCTAGGCACCTTTCCCAACGGAACGAAGGCTGGAAATGGCAGAGAAGATGTTGCTGTTGTTGTTGTTCTGGGCCATTGCACTGAGTGGTAAGTCTTTCGGGAGGTAATGAGATTTTTCTTTTTACACCGCCTCTTCATTCGACATGATAATGAATTGCATTTTGAAATAAAATTAATGTTCTCGTTCACGGTTGTCTTGTCCTTAAATTATCTTAAAATAGCAATGGTCCTTTTCAACTTTACAAGACACATTATGCAGCGAGACGTCATGTACTGCATCTAAAACATTGTTTTCTTATGTTGAAAAGAAATGTTACATTTAAAGGGATTCTTCATGGCGTACGGTAGATTTTATAAACATTTGGTTTTGAGGGGGTGGTTGTTTAGTTTTGCATTCACACATACTTCTCCATTTCCAAAGTTGTGACAGGTTGCTGTACTTGTGTTGTATGTAATAACAAAATTGCATTAATAACATTAGTACAAGTGCAAGTACCAATTTTCACCGTTATCAATAAATCCAGATGAAACGATGTTTGTGGGATTCCAGGGGTGTGGTGTCAGGCTGTCCCCAGTGTGTCGGTGCCAGAGGGACAGAGGGCCGCTCTCAATTGCTCGCTTCACGCAGACAACTGCACCGGGCCTGTGAGCTGGTACAAGCAGAGTCCAGGAGCAGGGCCCCAGCTGGTTCTGAGCTACTACCCCAACAACACCGTGAGATACGGCCAGGGATTCGACTCCAGCAGGTTTACTATCCTGGTCAAGGGCAATGAGACACTCCAGCACCAGCTACTCATCACCTCCACCACCAAACATGACACCGCTGTGTATTACTGCGGGCTGAAGCAGTGCGCGCCCAGCACTTAAATAAATACAGCAAAGTTTTGGCTCGAAAGGCCATTTCAAGATACAGCACATGTACTAGTTATTACACTGCTGGCTGTACTTTTGTGATCACATTCAATGGATATGTGTCAACTGTATATACATTATTTTCCTGTACTGTTGTTCTGTAATAGGTGCTGGATTATTTCAAATCAACTGGGCAAAGTGGATGTAGGATTTGCTCATTAGACCTGCATGAGTATATCTAGATTTAATTTGCTGTTTTTATGGTTGATGTAGGTTGTTTTCGTGTCTTGTTTTGATTGGATTGTTCATGTAAGCAGGTGGCTGTTTTACCTGTGTGTTTATGTTTACCCCATACGGGCATTGTGTTCTTTTCTCTACCTTTTGTGTTTTGGAATATTTTATTATTATTATTAGCAAAAATGAGAATGACTTCCAGGTATCATTCCAGGTTTTCACTGTTCTTGTGTCATCTCTTCCCTTTACACCTTTGTCATTTTGTGTCTGTAGATTCCCCTTATAAACCATCAGTGATCTAATCTAGAAGCTTCCCTGAAAACGTGTCTCATGTCATGTCTCCAAGTGAAAATGCCATCATTCAATGTCCCTGCATCCATATTTGCTGTCTATCTACTTCTAAACAAATTCCCAAATACCCAAATAAATGTTTCTAAACATGTGTGGTAGTCTGTAATGTTTTTCTCCCAAAGTGAAACAGCTTTGAGGACCAAGGGAGATGTTCTGGTGTTATTTTCTGTGCACCACCATTTATTTGACACATTATCGTTATTTTTGATGTCATAAAATCCCATCAACAGAATTTCATTATGTCTAATGGGATGATAAAGCGTAGCAAAGCTAAAATGAATTGCCCAATTATTGCTAAACTGGTTAAAAGTATGCGGTCTCAACATTAACTCCTTAGAGGATCTTCACAAAAGTCCTTATAAATTACAGCAATCAAAGCGGCACTTAAACGGCTACCGCTGCACAAATCGTAAAACGTGCCAACCGCTCTTTCCTGTTTTTTTATTCTGTAAACTGAATAACTGAAATAACTGCCTGTTTTCGCCAGAAGGGCAGTTTGGGCCACTGGGAGACCAGTTCGGTTCCACATGGGTGATTTCTCACAACATTTCCCGTCAAAACAGGAGTCTTCGTTTATCTTAGATGACAAAGCCATGCCGTACATTATTTCTGTGGTGGCGCCCTGAGAAACTACCACAACAGATTTAATTTAAATGTTGAGGCTAATCGATACAACATTTTCCGAACGAAATAGTATAGAATACAGTAATATATAGTAATAAAATGCAAGTAAGCATTAGAAATGGAGTAGGTCTGCAATTCTAATTAAACTTTTACAAGCACTTCATGACACTTTTGATTTGAATGAATTTCTCATGTGTCTAGGATAGGTATATGATTAAAAAACTAAAATGTGAACAAAAATGTTTTTATTTATTTCAATGTCACATACTGTATTCACACCCTCATATCATGTGACATTAGGTCAAATGTGATTATTACTCACCTGCTTAACCTTATTAAATTCACAGCCAGATTATTGCAGTTGTCATAACCTCGTGGTTATTGTCATTATAGCGAGTTAGAACAATCATATTATCAAACTGCTCTTAACATATAATCCCAATTAATCCTGGTCACTCTACACCCCCCCTGCTTCAGTGAGGAATGGGAGCTGCACTATATAAAACGTGACAGCCGAATTTAAATATTTACACTCGAGAGGTTCTGGCGCTCTGCTAGTCTGCTTCTCATACGCCTGACTCATGCGCATCGGCTGCCAAACACCCAGATACAATGAGGAGGGCAGAAGGACTCTGGATTACTTTACTTTTACTGGGGTAAATTGAATACACTACAAATGATGATTGATACTACTGTTCCATTTAATTGCAGATTGTATGCGGCTGATCATGATAATGTAGCATTCTCCGTCTCTCATTCGCAATTATAATTATTAGCCCATTGTTATTGTTGTATTTGCCATTGTTTTTTAGTTGTTTTGTTTTTTACAGATTTACGAATGCGGGTAAACCAGACGAACAGCAAATTCTCTTCAGTGAGGGGCTCCAACTCTTTGTAGAGGGTAAGGCAAAACTCATAAGGCTAACGTTACCAGTGTTACTGATGCGAAGTTGCTGTATCACTGTTCACCTTGTTGCTTTGCACATACTACGCTAAAGTACATGGTGCACGAGTTACCTTCTATTAATTACACTTTAGAATAGTTAATGAGATTTGCCGTTGTGGCTAGAGACTCAATTAAAACACGAATGCTTTGAAGTTGAAATCTCCCGTTGCACACTGAAGTTTGTGCGCTCTACGCAGGTGACTCCTCGAATTCCACTGCCCCCGACGTCCTCGTGTTACTGCCCTCGCCGGCCGAACTAGCGACGACAGAGACGGTGACACTGGTCTGTTTAATCCGGGGCTTGCTTCCTGGTCTCGTGGACATCGCGTGGAGGATCAACGACACTGCGGTGAGCACAGCGGACAGTGTCGCCCAAGGGACCAGAGAGCCGGATGGCTCATTTAGCGCTGTCGGACTGCTCTCGGTCGCTACCTCTGCGTGGAACCCGAGGAATAACTACAGATGCGTGGCCAGTCAAGGTAGCAAAGTTTACGAGGGAAGCGCGCAAACTTCTTGCTATTATGGTTAAGACCTAAATAGGTTATTTGTAGTGATCTAAAACACTGGTGAATCACGTGTCAAACGTTTGCATCCATCAACGCTAGCTATATGTGGGATACGCTACAAAGCGCATTTTCACACAGACTGAATTTAGTCCATTCTATTGCACAACCTTGTGAAAACGGTCTACAAGCTGTTAAATGCATTTCAAATAAACAATGGAAAAATGACGGTTTCAAATCCTTTTATTAAAAAGAAACAAGTTGCACATGAACATGATTGATATGGTCGCATTAACTATACAATGTATGATTACACATTATGTAAAAAAGCAGTAGCATAAGAGGATACACTGCTACATATTTATATTTTAATAGCAAATATAGAGTTTATACACATAGACATGGAATGATATACATTCAAGGATTACACTTGGAATGGTTGAAGACAAAAAAAGGCAATTCAAATACAATTTTTGATGAATGGAGATCATGTACACTATTGGGTAGGTGTAGTGACATTCAATTGCAAGGTTTAAAATAGAAGGACACAAAAAGTGATGACGCATTACGTTCTATAGCAAATTCAGACACTTGTATTGCACAGGGTAAACGTATGTTCTCATTTATATGCAGAGCTTGCAAATACTGGACTTAGTCTATACAAAACCAGCCTTCTGAGTCTCTCTCCCCACCTGAAAACCGAATATCATCACACCTTGCAGCTTAGCGGTTCAGTGCAGGCGGACAGCTCGATAAACCGATTAAAAAGGCACCAAGTATGCAAGTTTACTTTCTGTGGGGGTCTCCATCGCATTATTTTTTTGCTTTGCCAGCAACTAATCATCCATTCACGTGTAATGCAAAACATGAACAGCCCATCAGCGACATGGCAGCTGATGACCAGGGTTGATAAGACATGCATATAGCCATTCTGCAAGCCCATAACACTTAATCTTATGCAAGCAGCGTATGAAAAGCGTGACAGACTAACTAGGCTACATTTCCTGACACTAGCTTGCGCGAAGTTAAAAGTTGGGAATGTTGATACGTTATATTTAGTTACATTCAGTATTCCCCTACTCACTACAGACCACTGTATTAGGGTGGAATTACGAATCTGCCAACATGTACGCATCTCATACGCTGACGTACGCGTAGGGGTTTGCTAAACCTTTCGCGTAGTTAACGCGTGCACTAGGAGGCGGTGTTGCATTTACTAAACTAAAGAATGTACAGAAAACGAGAAGAGCCTCCCGCGTGGTCTAACGGTTACAACATCCGACCGGGGTTCGATTCCACCAGGTCGCGCCAGTTGCGGCTCTGGCCGGGAGTGGCACTGTGGGGCGGTGATTAGCTGTCCACCCCAGGGAGGGGGGAAGGAAGTCGATATGAGTTTGCTGCGCATAGGAGTGGCTGTGATGTACCGGATGTATCAGAAAAAGAGTCAACAGTACATGGTCTCGGGGCTACGGCAGTGAACTTACATTGTCTTGGCCCAACCCTAATGCTACCAGACATACTTCCCTTTAAAACCAATCAGCGTTTTGTTTGACGCACACAACAGCTACGTGTTACTGGATATACTTCCCTTTAAAACCAATCAGCGCACACCACAGCTACGCGCTGCTCTGCGAGCCTCTGCGGGCCACAGCTACCCATAAACCCCTTCTCTGCATAGCTACGTAGAGACCTTTACGTGACCTTTCGCAGAAGCATAATTCTGCCTTTACTGGATGAGAGGTACTGTGGTGCACGTACAGCGACAAGGGGCAAGGATGCTTACAACGCCATCCTCTTGGCCTGGAATACCCTCAAACCCTTGCATAAATTAATCTAGTAGTGATTAGGTCTGTAAAACTATACGTCACATATATGTTCTTAATTCAACAAATTACTTCAAACAAAATTAGCTTATTGACAACATCATATAGTAGTTAAATATGAAAACTACTTGTCCCTGAAAGCCAAATTATTGCGGTGTTAACATATAAAGTTTGTCACAAGTGGAGATTTTTGAAGTAGAGACTCCACTGCAAAGACAGTGAAGATTTAGAACCCTTACACTGAATACAACAATTTAAATCACAATGTAGGTGGTCAAAATACTAAGAGGTAATCTCATAAAATATATGTATGTTTGTGTGTGTGTGTGTGTGTGTGTGTGTGCGCTCATCTGGGAGGAGTAAATATGTCGGTCTGAAACAGAGCACACGACAGGTCAGACCTCAGAATACAGTAAGTGCTTCCAAGACAAACTGAAGTCTTGATAGCTCCTTAAGGGGGTTGCTCTGCTCGCATAGTCGGGCCGTCTCATATATCAGCCAGACACGGGCATGTCGAACGACAGAGAGGTAAAGGAGAGCGAAGACAGGACTCGAGACATTCCCGAGAGGGTAAACACAATCAGCACATGCTGGTGCCGGACAGCTGGTCTGGGGCGAGCGCGTGCACCAGCTCCTCGACCCAGCGCACCTCGGAGGCGACCTGCGCGGCCAGCGAGTCGAAGCGGCTCTCCAGGCGGCCGAAGCGGCGCTTCAGGGCGTTGGCGGAGAGCAGGGCGGCGCGCACCTCCTCCTGGCTCTGGCGGCGGCGCGCCTGGGTGCGCTGCAGCTCCAGCCGGATCTGGCCCAGGTCGCCCTCGATGCTCTCGTTCTCGTCCTTGTACCAGCCCTCCTTCTCCTCGTAGATGGAGAGCAGCGCGGCGACGTCGTCGCGGCACGACCGCTGGTTGCGCTCCAGCTGCCGCAGGCCCTCCTCGGCGGCGGCGATCTCCTCCATCACCTGCGAGAAGCGCTCGAAGTTCACGTACGTGTTGTTGGGCGGCATGCTGGAGTGGGACTTGATGGTGTACTCCTTCAGACGCGTGGTCTTCAGGCGGCGGCGCTCCGGCTTGCGGCCGCTCTCCTCCTGGCGCACGTTCCGCCGCTTGATCACCTGGGAGATGGACAGACAGACAGACAGAGACGCAGTACAGGACGTTAGCAAAGCCAGACTCCTGGTCTGTCACCACACATGGGGTGTTGCAATAAGAGGAGATCTAGGCCCGTATTCATAAACTCTCAAGAGTAGAAGTGCTGATCTAGGATCAGTTTTGACTTTTTAGCTTATAACGGATGGGGTTGAGATATGGACAAGAGTCATTATGAATATGGGCCCTGGACTCACCTTGATCCAGGGATGCTGCAGACTGTCATCAATCGTCATTCTCTTCCTGAAATATAAAAAGATGTGAAAAAATGTATGGAGAAGCTGAACCAATACCACATACGTTGAACCCAAATCAAACATTTTTTCCCTTCTACATAGCAGTAAAAAATAAGCATTATTATTTTTTTATTTATTATTATTATATATATATATATATTTTTCCATCCAGTACAATTCAAAACCGCCAGTTAACGATGCTCACTTGGGGTCCTTGACCAGCAGTCTGCGGATGAAGTCCTTGGCCAGTTCGCTGGTGTTGCTGAAGTACTCCTCATCAAAGTCGTAGTTGACGGCGGAGATGTTGGTCAGCGTCTCTTGCTTGGTCTCTCCCAGGAACGGAGAGGCACCACTCAGCCTGAGGAAATGTGCCACTGGCTTCAATTCATCGGTCATTCACCACACCATAAACTACAGAACATTTGGGCACTAGGGGTGTAACGGTACACATGTTCATACCAAACTGAACCGTTAGGTACAGGACTTTTGGTTCAGTACGGGCTGTGAACCAAACGAACGCAATCTCGCTTTAACCACTAACGCATGTGTGGAACGTTTTTGTGTGCGGTTGCAGCAGTATTGACAGACATTTTTTTGGAACAAAGATAGATATGTGCCCTTCTTTGTTCAGTCAATTATGGGCGATTAACCACTGTTTACAAAGCTCATAATAAATAAAAAGCAATTTTATGTTTTGCATTTCTTTTTCCCCCGCTGCACCGAAAACGTATCGAACCGTGACTCCAAAACTGAGGTACATACCGAACCGTGATTTTTGTGTATCGTTACACCCATACTGTGCACTAACCCTGCTCATTGGAATTCATGTCCTGCAAGTATATTTTCTGTCCATATTCATATTGTGAGCATAAACTTAAAAGTTTGACTTGATTTAATGGCAGTATTAGGAAAGGCCAGAGTTATGTCAGAGTACTAAGTGGGGCTAATAAAAGATCCAAAAATCAACCCAAACTCTTAACTATCTGAATCGATACTCACAAGATGTAGGTGATGACCCCAATGCTCCTGATGGGGTAAAAAAGGAAATGATTACAGCAAATTTAGACATCTGTCAATTAAGAAGTATATTTCATCCTTCCATTTTCAACAACCTTTTGTAATACAAGCAATATAAAGTACCAAGCATTGTTTTATTTTTTGAGAAATAAGGTCAAAACCATACTGTAACCCAATATATCAACCTACATATCTACATAAAGCATCAAATTAACAGGTAGTCATGCACATTTTAGGCTTAAAACTAGCACTTTGAAAAGCAGACACACTAAACAAATAACGTAAAATATATACATGCACTTGTAATATCATTCAGACTATATTGTACTGGCAAAAATGTTCATGTTTATACATTCATCTCTCATACTCACCACATATCTGCTTCCAAACCCAGGGGCTCATAGTTCACAATCTCTGGAGCTATAAGACAGTCATTAAGGAGAAAGCATTACATCAAGCAAGTTGTGCAAAATATATAACAATAGCAATTCTCATTTAAAATGATACATTCACATGCACGTACACAGTGGCATATATTGCATGAATACATAGATGATAGTTCAAAAAGTCAATAAGTAGAACAATAATACAACCACACCTCCAAATGTGGCAAATGTTTCTTAAATAGAAGGTAAAAAAATAACGCACCTACGAACTCAGGGGTGCCGAAGATGTTCTTAAACTCGTTTCCTGCTTTGATCTGGTGTGCGATCCCAAAGTCGATCAGCTTGATCCTGGGGTTGGGAACATTCTTATCCAGCAACATGATGTTCTCAGGCTTCAAGGCAAGAAGAGCAGATTCTGTTATAATTGAGCTGGACACAAGTATGAACGACAAAACAATCGATTGTTTTTATATATATATATAAGCAAGCAAGTTCTGAGCTTTTGAAAAAGCATTTTTCCTGTTTTTTCCTCCCAAGTTGGTTGCCAATTATACCCTCTATTTATTTCAATTCACCCTCCCCCCACGAGTCCGCCGCCCATCTCTGGTTCGAGCCGGGACGGAACCCGCCCACCTACTCTTTTCACAGAGACGCCCTTCTGCTCGTCAACAAACTCATACCGGCTCACCCTCCCCCCTCCCCCCGGGGCGGACAGCCAAATGCTGTCCCCGTTCGGGGCTCCCCACCAGGGCGGGTCTGGTAGAGACGGGTTTCAAACCGCATCCCTAACGGGAAGCTCACACTCATACCGCACCAGCCACAATACGGGCAACGTTAGAACCAACTACATTTTTAAAGTTAGCAATGAGTGTAAACAAATTGGACACAAAGTCAAACGGAGTCCGCTTCCACGCTCACCTTGAGGTCGAAGTGGGCGATGCGCTTGGAGTGCAGGTAGTGGACCCCGTCCAGGATCTGCTTCAGGAACTGCGTGGCCTCCTCCTCCGACAGAGACTCCTTCTCCGCCAGGAAGTCGAAGAGCTCCCCGCCCGACACCAGCTCCAGGATGAGGATGACGTCGGTCTTGTTCTCGAAGATGTCGTGCAGCGTGATGATGTTGGTGTGCTGGATCTCACGCAGGATGTTCACCTCGCGCTCGATCTCCTCGCGGCTCACCCCCCGCCGGCTGGACGACAGGCGCCGCTTCTTGATGAACTTGGCGGCGTATTCGGATCCCGTGCTCTTTTCCCGGCACTTGCGCACGATGGCAAACTGCCCACTGAGAGAGAGGGGGGGAGAGGACAAAACGGTGAGATATGGATCCACACCAAATGGGTAATGAAACAATATTCAACAACAGACAAATATAATCTAGACCAATGAGAACACCTTGCTCTGTTTTCCCACAATTCCAACAACTTCTTTAAAATATAATTGGCCCAATTTAGTGGCCAATTATACCCTAGGTTTATTTCGATTTGCCCTCCCCACACGAGTTCGCTGCTCATCTCTACGGGGCAAGCTAATTTTCAGAGGGCAGCAAACTCCACTTCCTTCAAGACGGAATTTGCCCACCCACGTTCTGGAGTCACCCTTACACGCTTCTCAGCGAGTTCATGCTGGCTCACCCTCCCTCCTCCCCCTGGGGTGGACATCCAAACGCCGTCCCCAATCAGGGCTCCCCACCAGGGCCGGTCTGGTACAATCGGGTTTCGAACCGCGACCACGATAGGCAGCTCACACTCTTAAAGGACCAGCCAATACGGGTGTGTTAGACCGCTACACCATCGGAGGCCTCCTGAAGTCTCCATGCCATTTCACTAAAAAGCATGACTCCGTTCCACAATAGTTGGTCTTTCAGACAATTCTGTGAATTAATAGCCAGCATGGGGCCTGCCACTAACGTTATGCTTCACGCAGCAAACTGAAGTAAGCTACAGTACATTAGTATCAGAAAATAATGGCTCCCACAAGAGAGACAGGGAAACCTGAGTTTATTTGCTTTGTTCTGCCTGACGAGAGTAATAGAAAACCAACATGCTTGTCATGTACAAACAGTAGCAATCTTCAAAATAGCAAACATCTGATGACAGATGTGAAACAGCACTGCAGCTTTAACAACTTTCTACCAAACATTTGCAAAGAGAAAACCACAGGTTTAATTTATTCATACCATTATTTAGTCCCAAGAAATCCAGAGAACTGCCTCAATCAAGAAAAATGTAACAACGTCACTTTGTCTTGCATGACATCTTGCAAAAAGGACAGGGCTGACACACTTTCACAGAACCCAACCTACTCTGCTAAATATATGCTGTAAGTGCTACAGTATACAGGGTTCCCACTCAAATCAAATGTCCATTTTCCATGACATTTCAATGACAAATTGAAGGTTATCAATTACTTTTTTTTTTTGTAGAGCAATGCAGAATCATGCGTTTTATAATATACGCCATTTAGCAGTACTCAGAACATAAACTTGATGATGACGATTTTATATACGCCATTTAGCGACACTTTTATCCAAAGCGACTTACAGTAGTGAATGCATACATTTTCAGTATATGTGGCCTCAGTGGGGATTGAACCCACAACCTAAGCATTGCCAACGCTGTGCTCTACCCACTGAGCCACAAAGAACCACCAGTTTTAGCGTTGGGCTGGAACAAAAGCCTGTACCCACACCTGCCCTTCGCAGGTAAGACTGGTGACCCCCTGCACCAACACAACAGTAGATGCGTGTGCGCATGCGTTCATCGTACTGTCGAAAACAGGAAAACCATTCATTCTCCTGCTAGCTCCGATTACTTCTTCGCAGACCATTTTCCCTATCTGCTAATGGACAGCAGGGCTGCCAAAGCCAAGAAGCTGTTGCCTTCGCTGGTTGAGGGATCTTTCCAACTCAATCTCTTAATGAATATGGATTATTATGCAACGGCATATAACGACCTCCACACCCATTAAGAAATGGACTCAGATGTTCGTAACGGAAAACAGGAAAGATTAATATGCATCCAGCCGCAGGAACATAATTGCACTAAATGGTACAAATCAACAATGTTCACAGAAAAAATGAATGCGGTACTCTTCTATGAAGGTAAGATGCACGTTTACCGGTTATATAATAATATAATTTACTACTACGGCTAACAACAATCATAATAATAAAATAAAGTATACTTTTTCAAGCAAACCAGCAAAATCAGTACCCCCTCCCCATCTGTGGACATTTGTGTTTGTCCACAAGAAGGCATTCAAGTCTGCAAGACTGAAGGCATAGCCAAACGGTGATGTCATACTTGCAACAGTGTGCAGAAAACACAACACTTCCATATAAAGTTAGTCAATCTGGTTTTGACTTTATGCAAGCAGATGAATCACCTTTCACACCACGTCTATTCTTTCAATTGCAGGGATCAGCCTGATCCAAAAAGAACACATAACACTCCACAGAGCAAGAAATCGATCCCTCACACACAGACAAAGCAGCGAATTCTGTGAAATTCAAGAAATTATTTAAATTTTTGTATATTGTGCTTTGCATTGCATTTTGTAACAAACGTGTTAAATTGCTTCCTACACCACGGCTAACACAGCTATGTGTAAATAGCGCTTATATGCAACAGCCTCGCAGTCATTGCAACCAAACCACAAAAAAGCAAGAACAAAAATGACAACACGATTTATTATCATTGTGCCTTATGCAGTTTCCCAAATCCAGCATTCATTTCACTGTCGCTCATTCGCTACATCGTTTCCAAACGAACATATGTGACGGCAATGTGTCTGCAATTCAACAGCAGCAAGTATTGAAAGGCTTCACCTACCTTCCCAACTCCTCTCCCATTTCATAGAACACCTCCACATCCTCCTGGCGGAATGCAGCCATGGCCACAGGACGTCTCCTTCCAAGGTGTCCTGGATTTCCTACCGGCACTGTTGGCAACTTGGCAACTGGAAAATAACATTGAGTAATGGGCACACTGACACATGACTGAAAAAAATGTTGACGAGGATGATCCGAATGCAAGTTACCGGACTTTCTTGGAATTACCTGTGTTGCCTCGTTATTTTATTTGTATTTTGGGGCTCTTACAACATTAATTAGCGTCGGCAACACACGTCCGACACGTCCTTGTCATCACGATATTGTGTGCGCCTGTGTATTTGAGTTTTTTTTTTAAGATTATTATTGCAAAATATTAATCATACATAAATATTTCAACGCCTGTGTAGAGCGAGTCGTCCAGGTTTCTCTGACGTCGTTAGCACATCATTGCGGATGCCATATCTCTCTATCCAGCTGCTTTGCGATTTGAACAGCAGGTTGAGGTAACATTGGTTCCTTTCATGGACTCCCCGGCTACCTACGCAGGCTAACGATTTGCTGCATGCCATTCTCACATACGTCAACACCCACCAACCGGGTCAAATGAACTCATGTTTTAGTTTAGTTTCGTTTATTTGACATTTACCTTCACAGGAGTACAATACATGGATACATCCCAATGTACATTTTGTAAAAGACATATCAAGGATAACACAGAAAAGTCCTAGGACTATTTCCGTTGTGGTCCTTATTGTTATTATCATTTCTTATTATTATCATCATCACAATACACCGTATCCTTGACAAGAAAAGCGAACGTCGCCAACGTTAACTTTATTCATTTCCCTACGGGGATTAAGAAAGTATAAAGTATAATAAACTAGCTGGCTAACGTTAGCGAACCGTTCCCTAATCGGCGAAAGGTTGCGAGCATTAGCTGGTTTGTCACCCTAGTTAGCATAGCTAGCATAGTGAGTCAAACTATATCTACCCATTTCAGCTGGGCCTGGCTGTGTGGAAATACTACTGGGCGCAGTGTACTAATACGTTATGGCCATCGTTTAAGTTGAGTAAGTGAGTTAGTTTAAGCTAATGGCTAACGCTGCTTAGCTGAAAAGGTAAATTAACCAGCTCGCGAGCTAGAATTCAAGATAGCTAGCGTTACGTTAGCTTAGGCTACATAGCGAGCGAGGTGAACATTAGCCAAGTTACCGTCAGCCAGTCTAGTGTGTAGTTGGGGTCATAGCTGGCTAAACACCGGAATGTACGGAATTTGGACAGAGCGTATAAAGTTATAGGACTAACTAACTACGCTAACTCGTACAAAGTAGGTAACGTCAGTGCTAGCCAAGTTACCAGGTTAACCAGAACACGTACCTGGCTCTACTTCGATGCCCGCATTCCTTCACTGTTTCTGTCCACATCCACTTCCCTGATTCACTGTCTGCCCCCGAAAAGTTGGAATTACATCACTTGTCATTTAAACCCGCCCATGTGGGGGAAATGAGCAATTCTACGGGTTTATAGGCACAGCGAGAACAACGATTTACACTTTTCTGATTGCGCGAAACTTTACGTCAATCATTATAAAACGGAAACAAGGGAAATCCGATAGAGGGCCTTTAAAATACATTTTACATTGACATTTTAAGCAATTAGCAGACGCTCTTATCCAGAGCGACTTATAAGATGTGCATTAATACATGGTAAGAACAATCATAGTTAGCGCACAAGATCAGTGCAGTAAGTAGACATCATTGTAATACAACACTGGGAAGGAAAAGGTTAGTGTGGTTTTTAAAAAATAGTTTTTTGGGTTTTTTTGTGCTCTCGTGGGTGCCTTGGCCATAGATATAGGATACTCATCTTGTGACTAAACGCGCTTAAACTTTGATTTCCATTAAGTTCAAGGTCAGGGGTAGAGAGTCATTTAGTCAACGTTACATCTGATAACACTGTTAACGTCACAGGTAAATAAATGTTTTAACTTAGTTCGTTAAATTAACGTTTTTCTAGTTTTTAATACGTTGTGCTCTAAATATCTAACCGTGAATGATATTGACTAATTAGGCTGCTATAAAAATACATTAGGCCACACCCTCCATTTTCTTGATAATAAACCCCTTCTTCGCCTTCAGGATACACCTCATTTAGTACTTGTGACAACATTGGGGGACATTTAAAAAAACCCCAGCTAGGCTATAAACATATGATTTCCATTAAGTTTTCGAGTGTCACCTGATTCCATGATTCACTTCACTAACACACCTGATTCCACTAATCAACTGCTAGAATAGATCAGGTGTGTTAGTTTGCAGTCTCCAGGACGTTACATCTCCATGCATACATAGCTATACACAAGGGAACTATATTGCAAAGTTGCATATAGTTTGGGACGCACACACACACACACACAAACTCATTCCATCGAGGGCACTTTTGTTTGCAGTGGCCAGTTTATTAGGAAATACACCTGTCTCTAATCAGCCAATCATTGTGCTACTTTATATATATATACACACACACACACACACACACACACACACTCAGTGGCCAGTTTATTAGATACACCTGTCTCTAATCAGCCAATCATGTGGAAACCTTGAAGTGGATGGGCTACAGCAGCAGAAGACCACACCGGGTTCCACTCCTGTCAGCTAAGAAGAGGAAAGTAAGGCTACAGTGGGCACAGGCTCACCAAAACTGGACAGTTGAAGATTGGAAAAACATCGCCTGGTCTGACGAATCTCGATTTCTGCTGCGACATGCAGATGGTAGGGTTAGAATTTGGCATAAACAACATGAATCCATGCATCCATCCTGACATTCCACCACACCCCCAACTGAAACTGTGTGTATTCTCATATCTATAGATGACCATGTCATGCACTCCGTACAGTCTGTCAATTTTAGTTTAAGGAATAAAATTTCTGTCAAATGCAGATGATATGGCACTGCTGTTGACAACCAAAGAGGGACTGCAACAATGATGTCAGTCCTGGGCCTTGACTGTCCATCTCAGAAAGTGATGAGGTTATATTGATGTTATATAATGCCTCTGTCAGACTTCGCTTAGAATACTGTGTGCAGTTCTGGGCACATTTCATCTATTCAGGTTTAGTAAACAGACTAAGGGAAGATTTGACTGAGGTATTTAAATTTATAACAGGGATTTACAAAGTCAAATTCCACACAGACATTTGGAAGTATTTTTTTACACAGAGAGTTGTCAATGCGTGGAACATTGTGACAGAGACATGAGAAAGGCAGATCCCTGAGCCTCTGTATCTGCTCCACAGTTTGCATCTGTTCCACGGTTGTTTTTATGCATTTTAGAGGTAGGGTGCAACACCTATGTAAGCTCAGTTATCTGAGTGAGTGACTCTCTCATTTCCCTTTTTTTTTGCCATTTAGCAGATGCTCTTATCCAGAGTGACTTGCACAGTTTACATTTCTTTACATACAATCCATTTATACAGCTGGATATTTTACAGCTGAAGCAATTCAGGTTAAGTACCTTGCTCAAGGGTACAACAGCAGTGCCCCACCTGGGAATTGAACCTTGGAATCTGAGTTACAAGCCCAGCTCCCTAACCATTACACTACACTGCCAGCCGAGGTGCATATAATCCGTATGTACAGGATTACGGCACCACGTTTTAACAATGTATTGCAGTTACAAGTTTACCACAGGGGCTAAATGTTTCCCTTCAGCAGCCAAAAAAATGCTGCTGCTTCCCCCTTCTGGAGATTAACCTTATAGCATGCCTGTTCAAAGCCAAAGAACAAGAATGCATTTGGAGGCATGGATCTCCTAGTGAGAATATTCCCCATAGATATAGGTACACCCCATTTAGCATGGGGGATGTGTGCAAGCAGAACAAACGAGTGAGATGTAATAACTTATTTTATTTACTGTTACCCGTTTAATGAGCACAAACATGAACAGCATCAGAATACAATATGGGTGGGTAGTGATCTTTTTTTGAATAACTACATACATTTCATGAAACATGGAGGGGGGTATAAATTGTATCACCACAGAAGTATTAATATTCATAAAGGAAAGTACAGATTGCATCAATATATTTCCTCTATTGTATGTATACATGCACATATGTATAGACCCATGTAAACATACATACCCATATATATATATATATATATACATACATTGTGGTGTCCCTTGGGGTTGAGCGACACTCACGGACCTTGCAGAGGGCGTAGGCAAGTTAAATAACCCGGAGGAGGCAGTATTACAAACAAAACAACACTTTATTACACAAACCTTGACAAAACACAAAACAAAGGGTGGGTTATTTGGGGAATCCAAAACACAAACCCACAAGCCTACTCATCGTCGTTATCCATAATCTATAGTCCAAGTCCAATCCAGTTCCTTAATCCAGTCCAAAAGCCGATACACAAAGCGGGATCCTCAAACAATCCAATTCAAATCCAAACAATACTTTCCTTCTCACACTCTCCACAGCCACCAACCTACTCCTTCCAAGTGTGATAGGAGTCGGTCTCTTAAATAGGCCTCTGAATGGCCTTCAGCTGTCCGTAGTCCCAATCGCTTGATTTCGTTCAGGTGTGGGACTGCGGGCTGCTGGGAAATGAAGTTGTTTCCTCTCCAGTGGCTTGTATATGGAGGGTCGTAGCTCTATGGCTCTAATTAGGCTAATAAGGAATCAAACAAGTAGAAACTTTGTAGAATGTGGATATATATCGGGTTTCCCTTTCCTAAACCAAACACCACGAGGAAGGAGGACAAGCTTAAAACGGATACTCGGTAGCAAATAATTTATTAACGCTATGCCTCTGAATGTCTTGCTTACATTCCTGGGACATTGGGCAATTCTTGTGCACCTTGTACAAAGCCTTTATTAATTCGAGGGCTGTCTGAAAATATACTAGAATCTCATGGGAATTGAGGTCTTTCATTATGCTGAAATGCTGGTAACTTTGATATTGAAGTTCATACACAAATTTAAAAATTGTAATCCTTTATTATTATTATTTTTACATGAATGATAATAAGGAGCTTGATATTGATTAGGCATAATTGGGTATGCTACTTCCGCATTCTGTCGATGAGACTCCATCAGGTTCATATCTCAGGTTCTACTTGAGTTATAGACCTGTTTTTAATTTTGTGACCATTGGAAGTACAAAGTGTTAACATAAGGCCACCATGTCCAATGTCATTAATGCCCCCATTGGCATTGTGTATCTTGATCCCCTACCATTATCAGGCCCAGTATGAATTCAGTGTTGGCATACACCCCAGTTAATTTGGCCCATACACTTATTTATTTACGAGTGTAGAATTCCTTGATAACAACATTACATTAGTGTTGAAATCATAATGATTAGTTCAGACACAGTAATATCATTGGCTGAACTGCAATTATGAATTATGAATCCACTAACCTAAGAGAAATAATGAATACTGTTTTCTTTGATTTTATACTCTTAAAGGAACAACCTCATTAGGCATTCATTCAACGTCCATCCATCCATCCATTGTCTAAGCCGCTTATTCCTGGTCAGGGTCGCGGGGGTGCTGGAGCCTATCCCAGCATGCGTTCCGGGCGAGAGGCAGGAATACACCCTGGACAGGTCGCCAATCCATCACAGGGCACACACACCATTCACTCACACACTCATACCTACGGGCAATTTAGACTCTCCAATTAGCCTAACGTGCATGTCTTTGGACTGTGGGAGGAAACCGGAGTACCCGGAGGAAACCCACGCGGACACGGGGAGAACATGCAAACTCCGCACAGAAAGGCCCCCGGTCTGGATTCGAACCCGAGACCTTCTTGCTGTGAGGCGACAGTGCTATCCACTGCACCACCGTGCCGCCTCATTCAACGTTTAAGAATATAAAAATAAGGAACACATTATTACCTTGGGTTAGTGGATTCATAATATAGACAAGATCAATACATTAACATATCGGTTAATGATAGTGAGTAACAAATACATCAAGAGTAAAAACGCGATGTTTCTAATATCGTTCGCATTACTGGAGTTTGACACCGGGGGGCGCAAGTTGCATGTGAATCAGAGAAGGAGAGTTGTTTGTGTAGAGTGACGGAAAAGTTCATGTGCAGGGCATCCTGTGTTCTGCCAGATGAAAACTCCGAACAGCGAGTGAGCCCGACAGGTGTAGGAGCCGCAGAAATACAGACAAAATGAATTTATATTAAAAAGCAAAGGGTAAACATATGACTTTATTCGAAAGGCAATATGAATCGTTGTGAAATAATTCAATATATTTGTCACAGTTGTGATTACCATCGAAAAGTAAATATTAATTTGAAACGATTATCAAAATGCATTATTTAGTAGATAAATAAACAAACAAGAATCAGTTATAGGTACTCTGACAGACTTAGGGAAAGCGAAAGGGCATGTGTGTGCTCTGTAAACTCACAATTGATTTGGAATTATTGAAGACTGGATGTATTGTCGATTCATAAAAGTTGTAGCTGTAGTCACACATAGTTGATTCAGCAACTGCATCTCCAAAATAAATAAGACCATATAGAAATTTGGTGTCGACAAAATATATTTGAGCAGTGATAGTGGAAATGAAATGAAACCAATAGTTCTGTATTTAATACTTCTCTCTCTACCTGTCGATGGTCTGTTTTATTGCTGTGATCTTAGACCTGGGTAAACAATAGCTGTCTTAGCTTAGTGTATGGAAATGTGACAGGTTCAGCCGCACAATGAAACAAAAAACATCACATTATACACGCACACACCCACACACTCACACGCATACACATGCACATATATGCGAATTATTCTGTTTATTTGTGCTAGTACTAGAAAGATCTGATAGCCTTCAGGTCAGGAGCGCTTGTGTTGCGCTGGATTAGGTTGGTGAAATGCGGTGTGCAACCATTTCTGTGGCTTTACGGTCAACCAAAAAAAATGTGGAAGCGGTTTCCGAATTGCAATGTAAATTGACATAAAAAGCCCTGGTGTAAAGAGGGCCCATGTAGAGATTTTGTAGCAGCCACGAGCAGAACGTGACCTTTCAGTGACTTCTGACACCTTGCTGTGTCAGTATCTACAAAATCTGAACCACTTGTCAGGGGGGGGGCTTGAGATATAGCGGGCGAGGGTTAGGGGAGGTGAGAGGTTGGAGAAATGTGTGCACAGACTGTGGTCTCTGTGGCACCTTTCCAACTGGAAACGCAAGGCAAAGAAGGAAAAACAACTTTACTGTATGTTCTCGTACATCAAGCAGTAGGGGGAGATGAGGAGTCTGGATTCACATTTACATTTTACGGCATTTAGCAGACGCTCTTATCCAGAGCGACATACAAAAAAGTATACCGATCAAAGTTAGTGCTAGTCGTAACACTGCGACAGACATCGTCGTTGGCAGCTGCACATCAGAGTAGCTGAAAGACAGGCGATTTACTCTTTTCCCTTTCAGGTACTGCATGAGGTAAGCGTGCTGCACTTCTTAAATCCTACAGAGCTCATCCTTGACCCCCTCGCCGCCCGGGGAAAATGACATCGTGCGTGAGCTTCCTCGTCCAGTCGTGACGTACATTTCACCACCGACGAGTTCCTTATGAAAAAGGTCGTCTAGAATGGGCTTCGCCATCTTGACTCTGTCGATCAGTTAAGCTTGTCCCCAAAAGTCTGGCCCTCCGTCTGTGTGAACCCCAGAGGCCGAGGCTCATCCTCCGGCGTCCTCCAGTCCCTGCCGCACTCGATGCTCCCTGACCAGCGTTCGCCTCTTCTGATTCGTCCGCTTCATGGTTTAGGTCAATTGATCTTAACGCCCCGGCGGTGGGCGCAATGGCGTGCCTTTTCGTGAACTTGCTAACTATCCTTCTCATCGTAGACATGTTCGACTCCTTTTCAATCAGGCCACAGCCGATTTTCTGTAGTGTACTCACTTTGTGCTTACACTACCGTTCAAAAGTTTGGGGTCACCTTCCATCTGGACTATGGCTAATCAGGCACTCCTTCATTCTTCAGCAAGATAACGACCCGAAACACACCTTGAAGTTGTGCAAGAACTATCTGGTGAAGGAGGAATGTGAACAACAACTCAAACTAATGACCTGGCCTGCCCAGTGTCCAGACCTCAATCCCATAGAACTTGTATGGGACAAACTGGAAAGGAAGAGTCAAAGCAAAGCAACCCACAAGTTTCTCTGGGAATTGCTGCAGGATAGCTGGGAAAACATGTCGGGTGATTTCCTGCTAAAACTTATTAATCGAATGGCCACTGTTTGTGAGGCTATTCTCATGCCAAAGGGTGACTATTTTGAGGAATCCAAGATTCAATTTTCAATATAATTTTCTTGAACATTTCTTTGATGTTCATTTTGTTCATTGTTACATGTGTTTTTTGTCATTTTAAAGTATTTACAGAAATGTATACGGTGTAAAGCATTGTCAATTATGAGATCAAAATAGTTTCCAGCAGGTGACCCCAAACTTTTGAACGGTAGTGTAAATCTATCCAACTGATCAGCAGAGAGATTGTCCAGCGCACCAGGAATAAAATTATCTCCAGTTTTTGCCATACTGTACTAAAAGTTCAGCCGTGTTTCAGCTCAAAGGAGTTGACGGAAAAGTTAATGTGCTCAAAGAAGTCGAGCTGAGCTGATGGTGTGGCCAACGGGAGCAGTGGGAGTCTGGCCTAAAGAAGAAAGTCTGCAACAGCAAAACAAGGGTTCCTGGGAGTCTCTGCTGTCTGGCCCTTTGCTGTCTGCTGTCTGCGAGCAAAAGCCCTTTGTCTCTTGGCCCTTCAAGAGCTCATATTCCTTACTTCCTTTGTTGTGCAAAAACTGCAGTGACAATGAGGTGGTATTGGAAACGTGTTAAAACGTGCATCGATATGGAACATTTTGAGCAGAGTTCATAGAAAGAGTATACAGTAACAGTAATGGAGTGTTGTGCCATGGTATCGGCGGCCCTTTCTGCCCGTGCTTCGACGTCACGGCTAGCCCCCGCTTGCTCTGACTCAGCAGACGCCTTTCTATAAGCGCAGCGGTAAATAAGCGCCGCTGGGGTAGGGGGCTGCAGATGAGAAGGGGGCGGAGGAGGACCTTCTAAAAAGGGAAGCATGCTGACTATGTTGCCTTGTGACACTGCAGTCTTTTACGACCCCCCACCACCACCACCCCCTTCCCCAACATGCGCACACACACATGCCCACCTTCAGGCTCACTTCTTCACCCCTCACAAGCGTCAGCACCATCAGGATGGCCTTTCCAGGAATGAATAAATGAATGTGCAATTGCCATCATTGTTCTGAGGTGCTGACCAATGAGAAGAAAGGCAGTATTTGGATAAATAAAGTAGAAATACTAAATCCAAGCTCCAAACTGAGCTTTGCAACCTAAAGTGGCACACATATACACAAAATAAGTAATATTAGGTCTAAATGAATACAGACACCAATGGGTTTTTTAAAAATGTGTTTTGTGGCCATTTTAACCAAGATAACCAGTCTGGTAATGCAAGATGGAAGACAGGCACAGTCGCCCTGGGGATTAATGGATTAAGCAAAAGTGTTACAAAAAAGCATACACTTTCCATACACATTAACGCCTCAATAGGTTTGGGGGTTGGATACAATTGAAGTGGTTTGTGCCTCCGGCCTGCCCAGGCGACGAAGCAGGAGCCTCGACAGCTGAGCGCCACCCCCGAGTGAGATATGTACCCGGCTACGGAGGGTGCAGTGAGCCGAAGAATGTGGTAAACAGATGCCAGTCATATTTCAGCATTAAACTTAATATAAATGGAATGGATTGTGGGTGCGGGGGCGGGGGCGGGGGGGGGGGCGCGAAGGTGTCCCTATTTTGAAGCTGTTTTGATTGCATCCCTCGGCTCTAATCATCAGGTCCCTGCAGCTCCTTTCTGCCCGAACAAACCTGGTGAACTGGCATCCCATTTAAAGCCAGAGAGAGAAAGACCAAGGGGGGGCGAACTAGCATGCCCCTGATAACAGACCGAAAAACAACTGTGTGCCATCGTTGCCATCAAGTCTCTTAAGGGAAACCGATTGCGTAAGGAACTGTTTCCTTGAAAGGAACAACAAAGGCACAAAGAACATTTTATTCCCAATACAAAGCAGTATTGCTGCATTGTAATGCAGCGATGCGCTGGAAAGCACCTCCTGTTCTGTTTGCTCCCACTGCTGGACTGCCTGCCTCACCTGTCGGCACTCTCGCGTTGTTTTCGCGCCGCGCTTTCAGTCAGACGCAGAGACAGGCTCAGACTTGCCCCTGGGGCTGGAAACCAGTTTGGTTGTTTTGTGTTTCTGACAATAAAAGGGGTGGGGGCAGGTGTTTTACAGAGCCCTACATGCTGAGCATATTTGACCTGACGTAATGCACAAATCACCATCAAATTATTTACCCAGCGAAACTGTCATAAATGTGTCCACAGTATCGCTAAGACTTCCGGGAAAAGCTTTATGTAACAAGCTCACAAGCTCCAAAACAACCTAAAATGTTTCCAATTGAAAAACAATTTGCAAAGGAGAGGAACAATAATATGTACATACAGATAATCCATTTCCCGATGTTGATCATATAAGAGTTTAGACTGAAAATAGGATCAGTGGAAAGATATCTTCACAAGGCCTGATATCAAGTGATCAACATGGCATTGGAGGATGTACTAAACATAAAATACTTGGACGTAATTCACATGGGGATGTGAAGGCCTTAATTTGGGATTGCTCACACGTGTCTGGCTTATCAGACGTCCTTTGAAATCTATTCGCTGGATTTATTTAAGCCTGAATCGTATTAAATTGCTGCCATTTTAATTGTCAATATGACTAATATGGTGTGGTATTGATTTGTTCAGATCATTTTTCATTCAGATTTAGTATGACACAGATTTGTTTGCGCTATATTTATTATCTCTTGCATATGATAAGGAATTATTATTATTATTATTATTATATGAATATTATTGTTGCTGTTATTGTTGATAATAATGGTGATACATACATACATACATAAGCATATTCAAGGGGACAAGCATTACAGGGTAACATATATCATATGCCCTATGGCATATATAGATTGAACAAAAGGTCTGTACAATGATTTACTTTCATGGCTTTAGCTAAAATGTACATTTTGGACCATTTAAAAAAGTCTACATTTTGATTGGCTTGTAGTGGCCATTGTGTCCAATGTATATCCAACCTGAGAATGTGTCTTAAATAGAAGCATTCAAAAAAACAAAGTCTAAGTCCCTTGTTGATAGCATTACACCAAACAGACATCGAGGTGATGTCACTCAAGAGTTTTTTGATAAATTCAAGTTTGAATATGGTAGATGTTATCCGTCATATTTATTAGTGTAAATCACATGCTTCTTGCGATATGATAAATGTGCGTGTTTAATAGCTATTTAAGTAAATTCCAAAAATCATACCATATCATAACATCAAATGTCATTAAATCTAATTTGGTGGTAATTCCGTACGACTAGCCTATGCACTGCTTTTTGGAAAACCTTGATTTTACAATGATTTCAGCCATAAAAATATGTCTGCAATTTGATTTCCTTATGGCAGCCATATATAATTTATTAGAGTGCGTTTGAATAAGTTTGAATAACAAATTATTATGAGTTATGAGTCTTAAGTCAAATGGTTTAAGAAGACATAATTAACTCTGTGTTCATATTTGTTTTGGTAGCAGCTGTTCTTTCGAGCATCGAAAGAACAAATCAGTTGCATGTTGATATGATAAATGATCCCAGAGAACATGTCATTTAAACATTTGACAAAAAAGCCAAATTGCATAAAATTCAATTGCACAAATTTTTTAAATAGCCATTATGGGGCCACAGCAATGCCATATCAGGTGTGTTGGCAACTGCCGTAGCCCCTACAAACCTGCCACGTGCACTGAGTTTAAAATATACCATGTTGATTTTATAGCCAAATTCCAAAGTGACGGAAGAGATCAGAAATAAAAATCAGATTTTGGGTGAATTGGGTGCTTGTGTCAGCAGTGGTGCCTGGCCCCTTACAAATGCCCAAATATCATCAGCACAATGGCAAAGAAAAATTAAACCTACACATAAACATCAATATCAGCCCCTGTTCCTTTCAATGTAGTTCATGGGTAGAGAGAGGAAACGGCACATCGAAGAACACAATGTTTCTGTACCCAGGCCCACTTTGCTACCTGGATCTGCTGCCTCAGCTACACATTCCTGCCTGTTTACGTCTGCCCTCTCCTCTGAATGCCAGAGACACAACGGCCCTGATGTCTCGGCGGCCTCCGTTTGGAAGCTGTGCCGTCACTGTGCTGCCTGGCGTCGCGGCCAAGACTGTTCTTGGAGGCTCCGGGAAGCTGTTTGTGTGTGTGGGTGTAGCCTTGGCAGTCTCTCGCTAGCTCTCTCTCTCTCTCTCAAGACTGAAGGGTGACTAATGCTGGCTGCAGTCCAGGCCTGTATTTACATGTCTGTGAGGGGGAAACAGGAACCGGTCTAAACCAGCGCACGCCAACCCTCAGGGCTATTCCAGAAGTTCTCTCTCTCTCTCTCTCTCTCTCTCTCTCTCTCTCTCTCTCTCTCTCTCTCTCTCTCTCTCTCTCTGTCTTTCTCTTTCTCTCTCTCTCTCTCACTGAGTCATTCAAAGGAGCGCTGGCCGAAATTTCCCCAAGTCGAAATTAACCCCGAGTGGCCCATCACATTCTCCGAGAAGGGTCTCAGGTATGTGTTCCTGGGAAGTGAAACTGAACCATGTCTCCTCTCTCATGGAGACGTTCAAGGAAAATTAAGTATGGCGAAGTAAGTCGGGGCAGGTGATCCCTAAAGTTGTATAAGACACCACAAGATGTCACGAGGCAATCGTATGTATCGATTGCCGCGTATTCAGACGCACACGTATACGGTGATAAACATAGTTTCAGTCGCATAAGGCATTGCTGGGGGAAGGGCTGCCATTTAGATGAGAGTCCCCCCATTTAGATGAGGGGGACTCTTAGTTTTAATAGTGTGTAAAGCCAACCAGCATCGCCCAGCTATTGTGCATCTATATAGAGAGAGAGAGTATGTGTATATGCTATTCACAATGGCCAAATAGCATATATACATGCATTATACAATACAAATAGATTGAAATAAACAATATAGGATAATAACACTATACAGCATTCAGATGAGGGACATGTAAAACATAATAAATGCAAAACATTTAATTATGTTGTTAAAAATGAGCCAGAGGTACAAGATCATTTCATTTTTATCGTTTTTGTGGAGTGTTCCCTGAGGGAGGAGAAAAATAGTACCAATTTTTGCATCTCCATTTTCTCGGAAAACTTTTTCTCAGAAACACGTGATGGATTATTTGCTTACTTCATGGCTCATGACCATTTTTACACATGAAATCATATCAAATCTGAATTTATTCATTGCGGTCTAACGCACCCATATTGGCTGGTCCTTTACGAGTGCGAGCTGCCCATCACGGTTGCGGTTCGAAACCCGACTGTACCAGTCCTGCTCTGGTGGGGAGCCCTGATCTGGGGCGGCATTTGGCTGTCTGCCCCAGGGGGAGGGGGAAGGGAGAGCTGGCACGAGCTCGCCGAGGAGCGGTAGGGCGACCTCGTAAACAGGGTTGGGCGACTTCTGTCTCGGAAGAGACGAACGTTGCCTCTAGGTATTAGCTCGTCCCGCGGAGGCAGGCGGTGAGTTTGTGGGGGAAGGTCAAATAGAAAAAAATAGAGGGTATAATTGGCTATCAAATTGGGAGAAAAATGATTGAAATATATATATATTTCAATGAAAATAAGTCAATTAAGTTATAAAAAAACTTTTCTTTCTCCAAACATTAGTGCACATTTTCAATCCTCCATTTCCCCTCTAGACCATGTGATGAAGAGGCTTGTTACAGCCAGATGACAATGACAAATGCTCCTCAGGTAAGTGAGTGTCTTCACAAAAACAATAGAAACCGATATGGGGTAAGAACATGCTGGTTTGCTTGTGTCTGCAGGGCCAGGTACAAACACAAAGAATAACCTCACTACATTTTACATTTACATTTTAGGCATTTAGCAGACACTCTTATCCAGAGCGACTTACAGAGTTAACTTTACATTCAATCCATTTATACAGCTGGATATTTTTACTGAAGCAATTCAGGTTAAGTACCTTGCTCAAGGGTAAAATGGCAGTGTCCCACCTGGGAATTGAACCAGCAACAAGCCCAGTTCCCTAACCAGTATACTACACTGCCAGTATACTACACTAATAAGCAAAGTTATGGCCTTTTTTAAGCTTGACATCAATATACTTTACATGATGTTAAAGGCAAATTCTGCACAGATATTAGGAAGTTTTTCTTTACACAGAGAGTTGTCAATGCCTGGAACAGCTTGTCAGGTCGGGTAGTAGAGGCAGAAACACTTGGGCTATTCAAGTCCAGGCTAGATGCAGTACTAGATATTCTTTAGATTAGGACATGACGAGCCTAGATGGGCTGAACAGCCCGTTCTCGTCATTATGTATTCTTCTTATGTTTAATGTTGTCATTGAAGTTGCTGATTGGAGATGAATGTCATTTCATCCAATGAATGAATGATTAATACAATCTTTTGAAGGCTTGAGGGCCACATTGGAGATAGCTGCAAAAACACAAACAGATCCAACAGGTAATTTCCAATGAAGTCTCCACAGTTCCTCGAGCCAGAGGGGTCTAAATCTTCCATCATGCGCCCGTCACCTGCGCCGGTCCAGCCGGTGGCCGACACAACACCACAGAAGGAGCAGCAGCCCGCGCCCAACCTCAGGCTTCTACACGTGATTGCATTAGGCTTACGGTTACTGTACTCTCCCAGTCAACTGAGTGCAGAGGGTGTGCGCGAGTGTGTGTGTGTGTGTGTGTGTGTGTGTGTGTGTGTGTGTGTGTGTGTGTGTGTGTGTGTGTGTGTGTGTGTGTGTGTTTGGGGTGTGTGTGTGTGTGTGTGTGTGTGAATTTGGGGAATTGAATTCTCTCTGGAATTCGCGCAATGACACAAACTTGTCAAACCTCCTCATGAAATGCCATCCCGCTGCTGAGCCCCAGAGGAGGGCATGCTGGGTATTTTTGTGAGCGCCCCACGGCTGATCAGCCTGCCGGGAGCGCTCTGGGAGAAAAGGGGCCGTCGCTCTGCCGTGTCTGTTTCCAGTTTAGCGCTTCGGGGCCGGGGGAAAACACAGCCATCCGACACGACACGGGAGGAGGGCGTATTGGAGGGAAATGTCACGACCCCTGACCTCGGCTCGTAAGTCACAGAAGCTTACTGGTGCGGAGTGCATTTATCATCCCTTTACGCGGCGGGACGGCTCCGGTTTTGAAACGTCTTAAGAATTTGAAAATCTTTCAGTGCATGTGTTTTGCAACCTATGACCAAATGGCCGTACCGCGAAAACAAAGCTCCAGCAGGCATACTTGAAGAGCACACTTTCTTTTCCAGTTTTGCAGTCTGCTTTTGCCGCCCCAAAAAAGCTTGAAATCATGTAAATATGGTATCTATTCGTACTAACAAATCAATAACACCTGTAGAGTTTTCCAGAGCCATTTTGAACATTTTAAGTTCACGAACCAACTCTTAGTTTTTCCACCACACGATCCAAGCTGCGGTTTATTTATGGAAAACCTTTCAAAGTAGATTTCCCTTCTGCAATACATAATGAATGAGGCTCAATCCATTCGATTGTTCTCATTCATCCTGCTCTAAAGGGTCTTATGTAATACCCAGAAAAACTGCATTTCTACTGTATGTCACAGCTGAATTGTGCACGATAACAACCCAAACAGATATTCTTGTGGACACAGTTTATATTAGAAGGAAAACTAGAAGGAAAATGAATTAAACAAAAAAAAAGGTACCCTCACACTGCTCCTCTGAATACTGCAGCCCATAGGTGTAACAAGTGGGGGGGGTACATGTCCCAATATTTAAAACAGTTGTATCTGTCTCCCCCAATTTGTAGATATAAAACATTCCCTTTCATTATGTCCCCCCCAATATTTAATATGTGGTTACGCCCTTGTTGCAACCCTACAGATCAGCACATTGCACATTGTACACACAAATTCACAAATTATTTTCTATTGATAAAAATTCCAACTGAACACAGCCCATACAGGGACCAATGTTGTAAATAGCTAGGATTAAAGGTAAATAGCACACTGAAGATCTCATGCAGCTGGATTTTAGGTACATGGTAGTACTATCCTCTTTCATGAAAAATAGACATGTAAGTAAGTAATACTTACTGTATATTATTGATATAATATTAATAATACTCTTCAATACATGCAGCTTCCTAGAAAGAGGCATAGTCTTTATATGTGTATGTATATATTAGTCTATATATGTGTCTGTGTGTGTGTATGTATACAGTATATATACAGTGTATACTGTATATACAGTCAACTCAAGTTGAGCAAAAAAAGCTGTATAAAATAAACAATACAGGTAATGAGCTTTATTGTATGGTCAAAAGAAATGTAAATTATAAATGATACATTTCACTTATATTGATTTATAGTAATAAGTATATATAGTGTTTTAATTTTTTTACAACATCTGATAATATGAAAACACTACATATATATAATGTTATTTTAATAATGTGTAAGGCTAGCATCTTCCTATTTTAACTTATAATAACTGAAGATGATACCCTGGTGGCCTCATCAACGTCTTTTAGGTTGGGTTTGGGGGGGGGTTAAATGATAAAACAAAAAATGTAATATGCTACAGAATTTCTAACATGCATTATGAATTTCAGTTCCAGTACAAGGAATGTCCTCCCACCTTGGATGAAGTCTAGCTCCAGACAGGTGGTGTAATGCCATAAGACTGTCCAGAAGCAGTCATGGAGCATGATGGTGCAAGCTTTTGTTCAGCTGCATTGATGTCCACTGTAGGTGGGGGCAAGATGCACTTGTGTCCTCTACCAGGCAGGTTTACCACTGTCCCAGTGGTTTTAAACTTATTCCATGAATAGTGGAATGTGGTATCTTTCGTTTTTTATTTACTTATTTGTAACTATCTCCTGATTTGTGAAGGTCAACAACCATTTTTCTTCTGAGAGTTCTTTGTCTTTCCCATAGTGATGGATGACAAACAGATTTTACATGAGGTGTGTTACGTCATTTTTATACCCCAGTGAAACAGGAAGCCATGGGAGAACACAATACAGTTCCTTAAGATTGAACTTAAAAAGGGAATGCAGATTTATTTTTGTTGGATTTTATTTAATATGATTATTGTGGGTGTGAACAATTGTGACACATTGTGAAAAAATGTGCTTGTTTAACAAAATATTTTTCTCTGGACAACTGTATTAGTACAAAATTATATAATTTTCCCATTTTCGAGCTTACAGTATAGCTCATTACCTGTATAATTTATTTTATACAGCCTTTTTTTGCTCAGCTTTATCAAAGGTGTGAATCATTTTGGAGTTGACTGTATATACAGTACCAGTCAAAAGTTTGAGTACACCTTCCATCTGGATTATGGCTAATCGGGCACTCCATTCTTCAGCAAGATAATGACCCAAAAAACACCTTGAAGTTGTGGAAGAACTATCTGGTGAAGGAGGAACGTGAAGGACAACTCAAACTAATGACCTGGCCTGCCCAGTGTCCAGACCTCAATCCCATAGAAATTGTATGGGATGAACTGGACAGAACAGTCAAAGCAAAGCAACCCACAAGTTTCTCTGGGAATTGCTGCAGGAGAGCTGGGAAGACATATCGGGTGATTTCCTGCTGAAACGTATTAACCGAATGGCCCATGGATGTGAGGCTGTTATCATGGCAAAGGGTGGCTATTTTGAGGAATCCAAGATTCAATTTTCAATATAATTCTCTTGAATATTTATTTGATGTTCATTTTGTTCATTGTTACATGTGTTTTTTGTCATTTTAAAGTATTTACAGAAATGTATACGGTGTAAAGCATTGTCAATTATGAGATAAACCTAGTATCCAGCAGGTGTACTCAAACTTTTGACTGGTACTGTACATACACAATATATGAATACAACTTTGTTGTAACCAATTCCTTTATTAAAAAGTAGCTTTTGTCAATATAATACCTGAATTAAACTCGATAGGACAAAAATGTCAGAAGTGTTAGCAATCCTTTCACCTCTCCACAAGTCTACTCTTTCAGACAAATACCACTTCCTACAGGAGTCCCAAACGACTGCTCACAATATTTTTCCAAGAAATATTTGTGCTGAACAGCTGTACAAAACCCCGTCATGGGATCCTCTTTCGTAATCCCAACTTTTTTCCCAGAAAGAAAACAGAACTGACTATAATACAAAAAAAACAGAATCCGGAGGGCCTCGGCATTGTCTTCTTGTGCACAGCGGTGCCCGGCTCCTGTCTGTAGGACTATACAGTAACACGGCTCCTCTTGGGTTCCTAGAGCACTGTGTCTCAGCTGTGTGTGGCAGTACTGTACATCCCTGGAGATAACTAAGGCCTCGCTATGAAATCATCTCCAGAAAAGTTGCCCCCGAGTCAGCGTGTGATCACAGGGTTTGTCAGATATAAAAACACTAAAACCCATAAATCCTTATATGCCAAGGTGCTTTGTCTCGCAGAGCTATGGATAGTTCACCTCCAACCCTATGAATCATAAATTGTGGACTATAGTCTTCACAAAAAACCCCACAATTCTGCAGAATCACTTTATGTTCCTTGGCACAGCGTGATCAAATAACAGTTTGCATGGTGCCAACGGGAACGCCTGATACGGTGGGTCAAGTGGCCCCCCTTCCCGGCGTAGAGCAGTGTGATTCACCGTGACCCGGCGCCTAAACTCTACCAGCACACAGAGGACATGCACCCGTGAGTCCCTTCGCACAGCGGCAGCGGGGACTGTCGACGTGCGAAGGGCAAACGACGGGGCCAAGCAACCCTGAGCCACCCTGCGCTAACTTCCCCACCTCACAGTGGCACCATGCCAGCTAAAAGCAGTACAAACCGGAGCAAGCCAGTACAACACAGATGACTAACCTCCTCCTCCGCCACCCCCCTCCCCTTCTCTCAACAACCCCGATGCACGCACTCACACACACAGTCTCAGGCTTTCACTTCCTCCTGACTCTCCTCTTTCTTTCCAGTGTTTCTCTCGCTCTTTCACCTCGGTCTTTTCGATGGCTTTTGACTTTTATCTTCCCCAGTTATGGTGTGTCCATCCTGGTTTTTAGAGAGAAGTACATTTTTGGGTAGGTGGGCGGACTGTTTATGTCCTGCCTTTCTAGTTTGTTTGTTTTTTCAACTAAAAGAAAATGTCAAACAAAGACATCAAATCTGTGTCCTCCCGTTAGTTTTTTTTGTGTATGTTGGTGACGAAAGCTAAACATGATTAGTCTTAGAGGAGATAGTTTGTTGTTATTCAGTCTAATTCCCTTGCAGACAAAAGGTCCTCTTTCTATCCTGAGATCCAAAGCAGATGGAGAGTTCATTCTTACCATTCAGCTAACAGAGCATGCGGCCGACATTCTTCACATCGGCAATGAGCCTTAATAGGTGTACTGTCCAACATTAATTTGTTGTCCCTCCAAAGTAAAGATTGATTTTCCGCCTGGGCTTGGTTAAACTTTGATGAAAGCCACTGGTTTATTGCAGTGTTTTTTGTCAGCCCGAGAATTGCCTCACTCTCATTTCTTTCCCTTGCAATCCTCCGTGGGATTGAAGCTTGGCGGAACACCTGTTTTCAATCAGTTCCACAGCTGGAGTGATTGGAAAACAGGCCCCTAACCGTTTCCCAGAATGCCCCAGCTCTTCGACAGGGGTCCCAGGGCAGGGGGCTGTTACATGGCGCGTACACAAACACAGACTCCCGTCCCACCTCTACCACCTCCAGTGCCTCAAGCAGTAACGGGCTTACTGTCCACCTGCTGATTGCTCTTTACTTTGTTTTATGAAATTAGTTGGCAAAATATATCTCTCTTAACTGAACCTGAAGCCTAAAGTGATGTGCACAGTGTTAAGGCATAAGATATTGTGAACATAACACATTAGCAGTGTTAATATAGACTCAAAGGAATATAGATACCATGGCTTGAATCTGCTTTTCAGGAAGGTTATTCTTGTTATGGACTGTATCTTGTTATGGACTATGAACAGCTACTCCATACCAAAGCTAACACTGTTGTAGTATTGTCGACTGTTACTGACAACTGTTGAAGTTCGCTTCCAAATGAAGCATGGGGCAGAGTAAATGAATCTATTCTTTCACTTTTTACATGACTGCCTGGGTTCGCAGGACTGAGCTGCAACCCATCTTCGTCTGCCCACTCTTCTGTGCTGTGGGGTTTGATTCTACTGAGCCACGCTGTGTGACTGCGCTCCCCCGGGACGTTGCCCCGATGACCTTCTGTCCGCGGGCTGACGGATGGCCCGTGAAGTCCGCCCGGCGGCCCAGGAAAACAGAGCTTCTGTAGGGGTTAGCGAGCGCCTGACAGAGAGAGCACTGGCTCACCAGCGTCCAAACGCGGGGGAGGGAAACACAGAGCCACCCCATCCCATCGCCACTTCCCCCTTAGCAACAGTTGTAGGGGCCCTGGCCAATGACTCTGAGGCAGGAAGGAGTGACTGACAGGCTGAACAACCCCCCACCAGCCCCTCCCCCACTGAGGGGGGGACGATGGCTTCCTGTGTTCTCGAGCTCTGGTTTCATGTGACAGATGAACCACAATGATAAAAAACACCTTATTTTTCCTAATCCTGTCACAAGACTTTGAAAGAAAGGCAGTAGAAAATGATAAAATAAAGGTCAAATTAAAAAACATATGAAGCTTCATTAGTGTCCAAACTGTCACTGTGTCAGATGTCAAAGAGAGTGCTATCATATGGACAGAATAGGGTAAAATGTCCTTAATAACTGAAGGAATCACACTACTTCAGGCTGCCGTGTGACACTAACAGGGAGACTTCTCCACAAACAGCCCAATGCTTCACTTCTACAGTGACTACCAAGCACAGTCATACTTGAGGAGAACATTGTGCTTTGTTGTAAAAAAAAAAGCTTCTGGGAAATTTAACAGAGGGTTTGTTTGGCCAATATTAAATTGTTTATCCTCGTGCAAAAACTCCAAAGTACACAAATACAAACAGTCTGCTTCTCCAACCCCCATCCTCTGCAATGTTAAGTCTCAGAGGCGGTGGTAGCTAATACTGGGGGGTAACAACAGGAAATAAACGAGATGCAATTACCATGTGAATTTTCCAGTGACCTCGTTGTTTACCAGCCCTTTCAAACTGTCAGAGCCACGGCTAACCTTAGAGCCTGTGCTCTTATTAACAGTTAGAGATCAACAGGAAAGCGTTATATATGATATGGGTTTGTGTAGGCTTGTGTTTATGTTCTACCTTTGATGGTAGCGTGCCTAAACGCATTCTCAATTATCGTGCCCAGCATGACCTACCCTGTTTACCTGAAGGCATTCCATATTCAAAGCAAAAATACAGTGCAATGCCATGAACCAAAAATTGACCGTGCAAGGTTACTATTCTCAAGAGCAGGCGTATGTTGGCATGTGCCACGCATGTTGTGTGGTTCGCCTAACCTTTTTGATAAGTGTGAGAGATAGCTCCCTGGAAGCACAATGCATTACTGCAATTTTGATCCTCAATGCCTGCCCTCAAACAGGTCAAATGCCATTGTCTGCAGAAACTCCTGCTAAGAGCAACAGCAAGCCTAGCAACAGGCTGTCTGCAAGAGCGTCACCAATCATGATCAACTTGCCCTTTAAACGCTTGTTTTTTTTTTGTTTGTTTCCTTTTAAATACTTGTGGTTTTCAGTGTAAAAGCCAGATGATGTCATCACACACTTCACTTCGGTCTTAAAAATAGGCGTTGGTGAACCGGGGGAGATTTCCAGCGCTCTCCTATTGGCAGCAGATAGCTTTGTTCTCTCCTGAGACATGCCTGACGACAACAGAGCCAATCAGAAGAGGCTGCAGGAGGGGCCATCGTGGTGCACTGAAACCGCTCGTCTGATTTCTGAGAAACCGCAGAGCTTTGTCTGAGCTCTTTAATCACACGTGGTGTGTTCCATGCATTCAGTAGCTTGTTTGTTAAGCCAATATCAAGTTATTTTTCTATGTAAAAAATGTGTATGCATATGCAATATTACAGTGCAATGGGAAACCTTCAGATAGGAAATTATAAACATAATTCTTCCAAGTTTTATTTATTTTAGTTATTTTCGGTTTTAACTTTCTGTTTTTGTTTTGCTTTGTTCTGTAAACCTGAGAATATGGAGGTTTTTTGTTGTTGTTGTTGTTTTGTTGTTTGAACACATAAATCCCTCATTGAATGTTGTATTGCACTTTGAAAGAGCCAGAAGTAATTTATCCTACAGGATATAGCACCTATTAGTAAAAATATGCCTATATGCACAGTAAAATGAGTTAGTAATCTGAGACTCATGCAGTCCACACCTCACCGCATTTCCTCCAGCTCATGACAACGTGTGTAGACCCATGTGGGACACAAAGCTGGCTATCAAATCAGCAGCAGTCACAGCAAAGGTGAGCGTATGAAACGTGCAGTACGTGTGAGGCTGCATGAGAAGGAGTGTGCCTTCTAATCCACATCCAGAGATTACCAAAACTGCCACACACAGGCAGTCACATTTACACAGACACACACACACACAGGCAGTCACATTCACACAGACACACACACACACACACACACACACACAGGCAGTCACATTCATACACACACACACAGGCAGTCACATTCACACAGACACACACAGGCAGTCACATTCACACAGACACACACACACGCACACACACAGGCAGTCACACACACAGACACACAGACACACAGACACACACACAGACACACAGACACACACACACACACAGGCAGTTACATTCACACAGACACACACACACAGGCAGTCACATTCACACAGACACACACACACACACACACACACACTCTCTCTCTCTCACACACACACACACACACACACACACACACACACAAAAAGGCAGTCACATTCACACACACACACATCATGTATGCTTTCCATATGTTGTTTTGGTTCCCTGCCTGGACTCATTCCAGAGCTGAGACTGTGTAGGGAGCGGAGCTCTGTGGTCTGCGTCTGGAGGCTGTTTAGCGATGCGCGCGGGGCGGGGGATAGCTGGGGGTGGGGCGTCGCACGCGGAACAGATGTCCTTGGAATGATGTTGTGGAGCTTAAGGCTCCTCCACAGAGTCCGTCCAGCGGTGTTCAGAAGTGACGCTTTCAGAGAGGGTTCCTGGTGGTGCCAACCTGGAGCTCATGGCGGGGAGACAGGGGCACAATGGGGCCTCTGTGCCACCCGCGCTCTTGCCCCAGATACCCTCTGGCGCGTCCTTCCTCAGTTGACCGCTGGCCCTGGCTGCACCCTACCTGGCCCGTCTCACTCATCACGGGGGGCTGCTTATCTGATCCCAACCCCTGTTTCCCCCCCTCCTGTGCCAAAATCCACGATCTGATGGCCGATAGAGGACAGCACATAACAGAAATCCCTCTTTCTTTTCTGCTCTTCTATTCGAAGTCTCAAAGAAATCAGTTCTTTCTTTATTTATTTATTTACCTATTCATTAAAATAGGATGCTAAGAGCCACATTATTTATTAACGGTGGATGATATCACCATGAAATCAAGATGTGTTGTATAAATCCCATCAGCAAGCGCCGTGCTTAATAGCATGGTGTTGAACTCTTTCTTTTCTGTGTGTGATTTCTTTGTTCATCAAAAGGATGGAAAAATGTTTAGTGTGAATGATAAACTGACTGTGCATGCTGCTGAAATAGCTGATAAGCTTACATCTGTTTATCTTTTCCTTTTCGTTGTTCCGTGCTGCGAAACTGACAGATTTACATTTTATGTACAGAAATTCAAGCGTCGGGACTGCGCTAGCTGAAAGCGTGACCGTCTGCGTGTAAATGAACGGGACCTGAAGGTATTCCGCGGTGGCGGAATGCAGAAGATGCACCACCTTGGCATTGATTGGTCCCCGTTTTTACACAGGGGCCAAGCAGCCAATCACACCCTCCCGCATCTCCCGGGCCACATTTGGTCGACACATCTCGCACGTGTTCACACTGCAGTCACACTGATTTCAGTGCTCCTGATCTTATCTTCCTCAGGCCAGCACAGATAACCTGGGGCCCTGGTGGAGCTTGAGCAATGCTCTGGAAAGAAAGGCTTGAGTTAATATTCTTAGAGCTGGTAGAGAGAACACACCAGGAATTTAGTCCTAAACACTTTCTGCACCACTGTTGTATAACTGATTTTTTTTAAGAGAGTGATTTGTTAGACGGAGAGACATGAATTTGAATATGCTGAAAGCTGCTGGCTTGACCTGGTGTAACCTACTGTCATGATCCAATCCAACAAACCCACATGCTTCCTTTGACCTTCCCTTACAGGTCAAGAAATGTTGCACTCTCGTCCGTCCGTCATCCCCTTCTTGCACACACACACACACACACACACACACACACACACACACACACACTCTTATGTTTACATGCGTACTGTATCAATAATGGAACAACATTGCGAACATGCTACTATTGGGTGTGGGGTTTCCAACAGATCGTCTCATTGGCGCAATATTCCCGCTACTGCCTGATGCCAAACATGGCTGCCTCATTCTCCCTGTGTGCTGTCCCTCATCCCACGAAAAGCTCTTGGACTGAAAAAGAGAATCTGACAGGCAGTTAGTGGAGTGGAATCAGAGCGAGACTAAGGGAAAAGCAGAACACAAGTTCCTGGAATCACGAGATGAAACGAGGATGAAATGAAATCAGGTTACTGTAGATTTCACAGTTTGTGCAATAATAACATCATCAGCCCTTGAGGGCATAGGCGAAATACCTAAGAGAATGGGAAAATACCTCTGTCATCATCAAGGGCTGGCAGGAATGTCACATGCCAACAAATATATAGACAACGTCAGAGTTACGAACATGGATCTGATCTGTGTGGTTGCATGTTGAATGTGCAGAAAACCACCTAAAAACCATTGCAGCTCACTGAATGACTATCGCTCAGGTACAGGAGATGTGTCGCGTTTGAGCATGCTCCTAAAGGCTCTCACGAGCAGAAGTGTCCGGCACCTTTTGATTTCTCGGCCCTGACCTTTTCACAGCTGACCAGGTTGTGTCAGCCCTTTTGTAACCCACAAAGACAGGAAAAGCAAACTCCGGGAGTTTCAGTTTCCTTTTCGCTTGACAGACGCAAACATTGTGCCTGTCCAACGTGGGGTGGAGGGGGTTCCTGTGTTTGGACAGCCTGACGTCAGAGGGCAGCAGTGGTGTCCCGAGACGCCAGCCTCTGCCAAGCTTTCCCAGAATTAGCTGTTTTCTGTGAACCTGTGGAGCTCGAGCTACACCACAATGTTTGCCATCCCCACATCTGCTTCCCTCCCCTTGCAACGGCTCGGCCTCGATCGCATCTGTTTCAAAATTCTCACACCCACTTTTTCAATCAATATCTTATTCCCTCTCTAATGAATCATATTTAGCTGAGGTTAACATTGTTCTCTCTCTCTCTCTCTGTTCTTTTTGCTCAGCTATAAAGTTGGGTTGGAATAGACAGCTACTTTCAGTCTAAAATCATTGAGTTTCTTCCCAGCTGAGCTTCTTCCAGGACATTACAATTTAAGTGCAGCAGAACACAACAGGAGACACAGAAATTCATATTTATTCAAGACAGGCCTGGAACCTTGAAACTTACTGAGACGATAACCACTTTGTTTTATAAATATTGCTATAAATATTTTCAGTGCTGAGTTTGCACACAAAATGCTGATGCGTTACTGAGACTGCTGAGGCAAACAGCTATTATTTTTATCGTATAAAGCTGATTACCCTGGATAGTTTATAATTTACCTGTTGATGTCTTGTTTTGTAAATTCAACCCCCCCCCCCCCCCAACAACCCCCCAGATATTCTTCTCTGTGCCATTTTGAATGTGTATAATGTTGAGCTGTGTCTGTGATCAGCTCTGACCTACATTGAGAGTGGAACCTGTTGGACCTTCAAGGCTTAATTTAAACAGCCTGGATTGTGGAACACATATAGAGTTTTACAGCAAGAGAGAGAGAGAGAGAGAGAGAGAGAGAGAGAGAGAGAGAGAGGGCAGCAGGGCCCTCCTATTTTATATCTGCCCATTCATTCCCACAGGCAGGGCCCCAGATTCCTTCATGTCTGGTCATGATGGAGAGAGTTTATTGATGGTCTGCCAAGATGAAATCTTCCCCTGATGCTGAGAGGAGCTCTCAGACCAGACTGTCCCAGGAGCTTAGACCTGCCGCGGTCCATGTTTTTCCCAACCTTCCGCAGGGTCGGGCCTACCAACTCCTTTTTTGGTGGTGTTGTTCTGGCTTTGTTTGGTCTGCTAATAGTTCAAACTCATTTCAAGGGTCAGGGCTTAATGGCTTCAGCGACTCTTCTTGTTTTTCCCATTGTGAAAAGGGCAGCGCTTGTTTTCTCACAGAAAACAAGTAGGCCCACATAACCTTTCACACATGCAGAGGCAGATTTAGAACCGTCGCACATTAAAAATGATCATCTGGGTTGAATTTCTTTAATGTTATTTGAGTGCAATGGTGCGCTTGATCTCAGTGAGCCATATCAGCATGACAGCATGGGAAGTGTTCCCATGCATTATTTATTTAATTTCATATGTCATTCTATTTTGGACTCTAAATTGAACTGAGAGGTTTAATTGATACCCTTAGTTATAGCTCCCCTCTGTTCAACATGTTCCAATGGTTCATTGATGTTTCGAGGCATTGCGTCTCCTGAATTCTAATGTTTCTAATGTTCGCAATGGGGGATTTCCTTTGTAGGACAGAACATGTGAGATTCATTCATTCATTGTGCAATTTGGTTCTGTACTATTTTGATATTATGTTTTACTGTAACATTCGTGTTTACAGATCACATTCAACTGGTGCTCAATACGGTTTTCGTTACTATAGGTCTTCTTTTGCTTTTGCTGAATTTTGCTTGCTAGTTTTGTTGATAAAGGTGTGCCAAACATAATTACACCAGTAATACATATATCACGGCGATATGGAGACATATTAAATCTCCTTGAATTCTGAGCCCACGTTGGTAAAGCGGCCTTTCTTATAAACAATCTCGACTTTTGACATAACTTTAAGACACTGTTTGTGCCCCAGCCCAGGAGATGAACACAAACACTTCCACATTCTACTACTTCAAAGCAAAAGAGACAAAACGCGCAATAACAGCTGTGGTTAAACAGGGCCTGTTCCAAGTCACAGTGCCTTCTAGGACATGTTGTGCTGAACACCGGCTTTCTTCACTGATATGTAGTGGTAGTGTAGTGGGCCTAAAATGAATGTACACTACCAAGCTGCTAATTTAGGTCCAATACAAACTGTAAAACGGCTGTGTACAGTATGTGCGGAGAGATAGCCACAAGCCAAATATGCTGACGGCAGAATGCTTCACCGGGCTTCTGGAGGTGGACGGACGATGATTAACCTACCAAACATCCAGTTCAGCCCTTTTTGCATTATATTTCGTTTTACAATGTCACCTATATAATTAGGCGCACGTCCTTTGGGCGGGAGTGGCACCAGCAATCTGGGGAACAGATTGGGAAATGCAAACAGCACAGTCAACTGCTGCTGTGCGCAGACCATTGGGCACGAACGCTTGTCAAAGAGACACGGTGATGAAACAGATGTTACAGACCGTGACCACAAAAGCCTCTGGAGCGATCGAGCCACCCAGCCGAGCGAAGGGTCAACAAGAGCGCTGTGATCCACAGCACAGACGCAGCGTGGGTCTGAACACACAGCGCACTGCAGGCCAGGCCGCTACAGTCACCCCTTGCACCCCACAGGAGTTTTGTTCTACCGGTGTCCCCACTCTCATCCCAGCTACCGATACTGTAGGGCAGGCTTACTCAAATCTGGTCCACGAATCCAAATTCGGTCCTGGTTTTCTCTTCTCTCAGGTGGTGAATCGATCAATTGGTGCAATTGATTGGCCAGAGTGTCTTCACACCTGACTCCCAGGTGAAGGAAGGGTGGAAAAACAGCAGCGCTCGGCCAACGAGGAATGTGATTTGAGTAACCCTGCTGTAGGGTAATAATATAACAATCCTGTGCAGCCATCTCCAATCTTACCCAAAATGATCAATCTTTAAGACTGCATGTTACAGTAATCTTTAAGTTCTGGTGTAAAGCACTTTTGGATTATTGAAATCGGGTTTTATCGGTAATGTGCTATTTTACAGTAAATAAAAGCTTTGTTTAAGATTACATTTTCCCATACACTTTAAGCAATGCTAAACCATTACAACTCAAAATAGCTACTGGAATCATGTTCAGTGTTTTACGTTAATTACTTTCTAGAGTGGTAAATGGATAGATTGCATTGTTAAATTTAGACTGAACAATTTTCCCTCTTCTTCTGAAGGAAGTGAATGAAGTAATTGTCAACATGTTTTCAATCAGTGAAACCATGTGGACAATTGCAAAAACATATATACTGTATATTTAAAAAAAGAAAAAATATTTTTTGCTTTGAAATATGTTAACATGACTTGCTGAATTACCGACTGACTTGTAACACTGGCATGATACTTTATAAATCCAACACTGGAAAAAATATAATAATAACAATATAATGGGACTTGGATTGTAAGATAAAGCTTTGAGAGGCATACATTTGGCTTTCTCAGGTTTTAGTTTTTTTTTCAGATCAGGGATGTTTTATTAGACTTTGTCAGTTGAACCAGACTCCAGAAGCCCTATACTTAACTAAATGCTTAAAACACGGGATCTGAATGACTAGATCTAACCACTTGTTATTTGTGGCTTTCAGGGAACACCACAAAGAAAATGTTAGATTGCTATCAGCTCTGCTAGTTCTGCTTTGAAATGATCCATTCCACACCTCTCTCAACTGTGTGCAGTATGCGTGGGAATAATCCATTGAAATTGTTGCTTGGCAGGTACAATGTCCAGATGTAACATGGCAAGTTGAGCAGATCCCTCCCTTAACTGGTTTCACAACGAGTTTCCTGAAGGATGGAACATGGCAATTAGATGCAAGCACATATATGATTTTAAATGACCAGAGGGAAGCCCTGCCCTAATCGCATGCCATAAAAAAACTGTGTGACATTACACAACGAAAGCTTGAGAGCTACTGGGTGATGTTAAAGGCACTTGCCACGAGTGCCCTATCATCGAGACGTCAAGCCTGGATTATATCGATAGCCACCTATGAGCAGTGGTGTACGAAGTACACAAACCCTTTACTTGAGTAAATGTGCAGATACCCTGATAAAATATTATTACAGTAAAAGTTAAAAAGTCCTACATTTAACCCCATTTGCCTTTGAAATATAGGGGAGTGAAAGTAAAAAGTAAAGTAAAAATGGAAATACTTAAGCACAGATACTTGAAAAATGTACTTAAGTAAACTAATTTACTTAAGTTAAAAGTAAAGTAATTTACTTAAGTTAAAAGTAAAGTAATTTACTTAAGTTAAGTAAATGTACTTTGTTAGTGTCCACCACTGCTTATGACCAGGAGGGTTGTTGGCAGAAGGACAGTTCCACGGATTGGGGGGGTGGGGTGTTGAGGTTTCTCCCAAAGAATATGCAGGGTGCCAAGACTAGCAGTTAGCAGATAAGCTTCTCCTTGGAGCTCTGGATCTTTATTTGTACACTTAAATGACTCCAAATGGTGTTTTGAAGCTATATAAGGTCAGATTTTCATCCACAGCGCTGGTGTTTGACAACACTGAAATTATGTAATGTAAAAAAAAATTGAACAGTGCATGTGTGATATAAAATATAAGTACAATACATTGCTCTGAAAAGTGTATCTATGAAGAAAGTGTCACTTTTTGCGATAAGTTCCAGTAGTTGTCTAAATAGTATAATTGGCCACGTGTAAACATATTATACAACAAGTCAGGTGTACCTATTTTCTGTATGCAGAAGCGCTCTGAAAAACACCATTGTTCTTTATATAAATATGCTTCCTGACAGCTAAAAGGCTGGAACACAGCCCGGATGATCACTGCCAACGAGGAGGAAAATGAGAACTTGTTTGTCAACATTTTCTAATATGTGCATCTCGAAGGTAAACCGGCTGCCAGATGCTAAACGAGTAGGGCCGGCCGTGCCAGGATGTCTGAGTTGTCCCTGAAGCCCCATATCAGGCTGACGGCCGATGATTGACCGCTCACTGGGGAGCACGGGAGCACACCTGTGAAACACACTGACCCAGATCCGCTTCCTCCCCCCCTGCCCCGGCCTCCACCGGGGAGAGAAGCGCACAGGTTAGACCAGGGGTGGGCAAGATGGGCCGTATCCGTTTCTGGATTTCATGTCAACTTCAGCTCTTCATTATTTAATTAGCCCAATCATTTACGTGATCCGACATTTTAGCTACATTTCTTGATGAATCCATGAACGACAGCTGAAGACTTGTGTTCCTGTGGTCTGATCTACAAGTGAACTAGCATTGGCGTATCCAACTAACTAGCTAATTGAGTCAGGGTAATTGGTAGAAACAAAAACCTGCACACACACTGGCCCTCCAGGACCAGAATTGCCCACCACTGGGTTAGACCTTCACAGTGATCCATTTCCCTCACTGAACCGAGACACAAACTCCCTTTTTATCAGTCTCTCTTTCCAGCAAATCTGCTCTTTTGTGATACAAACACTGCACTGTTTTTTTTCAATTCTCCACACTGGACCGTGTCTCTTTCATTATAGAGGTTCAACAGGAAGGCTCGGAGGGAAACTTAATGTCACGATGGGATGAACAGGAGCAGAGATCATTTCACTATGGCTTGATGCAGTAATATTACTTCACATTGCTGTCAGCGGTCGATTCAGCGAAACCCTCCCTCTGCTCCCGTCTCACTGTGAGTGGGCACACAGAGGAGGCTGTTATGACTGTGATGGAGGGAATCTTCTCCCACAGCCAAGAGACAAGGGCCTTTCAGAACTAATATTCTGTGTCTCTCTCTCTCTGTGCCTCTATCACTGTCTCCATCCTGCCATTGCTGCCTCTCTTGTTAATCTCTCTCTCATACTCTTTCTCCTATCTCCTCTCTGTATCTCTCATTATCTTTCTTCACAAACAGAAAGAGATACATTCCACCCCCACTTTTTGTCAGCGTTACCAAATATTGTTGACATTGACGACATGCTTGTTTACAGCAGTCGTCTCCCTCCGCTTCACTTTGTTTACATCTCCGTACTGAAAGACGTCAGTGACCAGGAGAGCGCTGCCTCCCCAGGGATTGCTGTCAAACGAGGGACTCTCAGAGCCGAAAGAACAGAACCCCACTCCCACCCCCAGGGCCCGTTTCATAGTCCTTTCTGTTCCCTTTCTCAGAAGTTCATCCCGAAGCACTTATATAACACACTGCCCAACACAAAGCGACAGGCCTGCACTCAGGCCCAGTGGCGACATGCGTGGAACTCCCAGCCAGATCAAGACAATGATAATATTTTTCTAGTGTGGACTTGACCCAGCAGAGAAAAAGAGAATACTTGAAATTGTATGGTTTTAAAAGTTTGGTCAAAGTTAATTAAATAAGGAAAAGTTTGGTTTTGTTTTGGTTTTGGTTTTTTGGGAGGGCAGTCCTGGTTTGCATCTCAGGCTTACTAATATTACACTGTAGGCTGAAGTGCTTTGAGAGTCAAGTTTGCTCAAACTGTACCCATTACAAATAGAAAGCTTTAAGAAAAAAGCAGTAAAGCCCAAGAAGCCGTGGTATGTCGCCAATGTAGCTGTGGCTAAAGGGCATTGTTAGGCACAACGCGCAGCTTGAGTTGCCAAATGTTTGATAAATGTTTGTAAGTAACAGAGCTGATCGATCAATATGGCTTCTACTTTCGAGGTGCATGTATATAGCGTGTGTAAACACCACAGAAAATGATACACGGTGCACAACTGTGACGCATTCTTTACATCGGCTTTTGTCAGCTGCATTTGATACCGTGGACCAATAGATCCTGCTCTCATCTCTCGTTGAAATGTGAATCTCTAGTCATACCTGGCGGACCAGTCCTACCAGGTGGCCTGGAGAGGATACCTCTCCTCTCCCCATACCCTCTCCACTGGAGTCCCGCAGGGCTCGGTGCTAGGCCCCGTCCTATTCTCCCTGTACACCAAGTCAATTGGTTCTGTCATCTCTGCTCATGGTTTTTCTTATCACTGTTATGCCGTCGACACTCAATTCTTTCTCTCCTTCTCTCCTTCTGAGACCCAGGTCCCGGCGCGGATCTCTGCATGCCTGGCTGACATCTCTGCCTGGATGTCCACCCACCACCTGAAGCTGAACCTGGGAAAGACTGAACACACCCTCCACCCTAGCCAGACCCCTCCGCTCCGCCTCCTCTGGCAAACTCACTGTCCCATCCCTCCGGGCGCCCAGCAGCCGCTCCTCGCAGTCTCGCCTCTTCTTTGTCCTGAACCCTCAATGATGGAACGATCTTCCGTAATCGGTCAGGACCGTGGAGTCACTTGCGAAACCCACCTTTTCAGACTCCACTACCACTGTGTTACAGGTATGTTACAGGTGCAGCTGCCAACAATGATGTCTATCACTGTATTACTGCACTGATCTCTTTCGCGAACTATGATTGCTCTTACCATGTATTAATGCACATCTTGTAAGTCGCTCTGGATAAGAGCATCTGCTAAATGCTTAAAATGTAAAATGTAAATGTACACCAAGTTGCAGACACTGTCATGTAATTCTGTGCCATTCCTCTCCCTGGGTGATTCATACCACACATCGCTCTAGCTCTCTATCCCACAAACGTTCAGGGAGCACACTTCTGGTGAGAAGGACGTCCATGGCATAGCAGGGGTGTTCATGTTAGACAATGCCGTCTGTGAACACTCCAGACAACAAGCAGTAGTCATACATACGGCCTCAAACATACTGACGGCACAAAGGTATCGTTCTCCTGTTTTTTCTGTCTTGATCTTCACCTGGTTTAACAATAAACAGGTTAAACCACCTCATCACCTGTGTCCAGTCACCTCTCTATTGAGATGATGTGTGTATGCAATGGCCAGTCGCTCAAGCATATGACGGTTAGTCATAAATGATAAATGAATCAAACGTGCTTTATAAATATTTAATCAATATCCAAAAATCCATAAACTTTATTCATATTTTAATATATACGTGTGGGAGTTACCGATTTATGTAAATGCTCAATTGGCTACGAAGATGCTGCATTGTACAGATGTTTTGCACGTAAGTCTGGCATTGTGGCTTTTTGCGTTTGTGTTCATGTCTTCTTCAAAAAGCATGTACCTCTGCGGTCCTTGAATTACTTTTGTGTCTCTCAAGTCAAACGGAAATTTCAATCATTCTTTTTTTTAAATGATATTGCAGAGAAACTGCGCTGGGATCCCTATTCCCCGGGGAAATGTGCACCCCCCGATGGTTAGCCGTGGAACTGCTGGATCACAGGGATTTAAAAAAAGGAGGAAAGCTTTACTTGTCCTGCTTTGCGAAGTTCCCCTTTGGGTTCAGGCAAGGCCGGTCTACGTCCACGACTGAACTAATGCGGTCAAGTATTCATTCACCGGGAGATTGACTTCTTGTTTTTGTTCCTACAAGAACGCAAGCATCATGTCATACGATTGAATGAAAGGCCCAAATAACAAACGAGCCAATGAGGAAGAGAAATCACCGCACATGTGGATGGAGGTTAGATTCTCCGAAAACGTATTATCACGTGTGACTAGTGTAGTTAATTTGATGTGACAGCCCAACAGGGATAGCATGCCCTTATTGTCAGAATTGACTAAAATAATTCCTCCTAGTTCAACCAGTAATATGTGTAATTGTTTACAGAGAACAGAGAAGAGAAAATGTTTCCAAACAAACTAAAACGTGTTTTGCTTATTTTGTTGTTTGGGGTGGGGTTTTTTCTTCACATTCCCTCCTTATCTTGAAAGTAAGTGTTTTAACTATTTGGAATGATGCCAGTTGTAAATAAATAAATAAATGTGGTTTGACATGTTTTGTACAAAACGTTTTGTACAGTCGAATTAAACTTCCAATTTCCCTAAAATAACATCAACATGCGTGATGTGCCTTTTTGGTTGGGCCATAGCACTTGAAAAAAACATGGGATATTTTTAGATAATTATTCCCATTGCCTAGTGGTTTCGGGGAACGATACATCTTGTTTTTTAGTTGGTAACGTATGGCTGTTGTGCAATACTTTCAAGACATAACTGACATGTCTCATCAGCTTACCAACTGTTCACTTTTTCAGCTTGCTTGGGGAAAATAAGCACTTTTCTTTTTTTTTCAAAATCCATTAATTCCCTTCCCTTCAAACGTTCGTCACATAACTCGGCACAGGGCTAAAGCACATGAAATAACACAAGCACGTGTCGAGCTCTGAAAGGAACGAAAATAACGTCTTATAATGAGTCAGGGAGAAATGTATTGAGTCAGGGAAGTATTTTGAGGTGTTCTAGGAAATTATAACTATTTCTCGCATACTCAGGTTATCGTCACTTTTGCATATGCCCGCAATGGCGCAAATGAACATTTTATATATTACAGAAAAAATATATATATTTTAAGACTTTTGTTCAACTGACAAAATTATTGACGAAAACTTGTACTTACATAGGCATTATGTGCAATTAGCCTCAGCCAATAATCTGAACGAGGACTGTAGCTACACTTGTTTCCTGAGTACAATGAAAGGTAGTGAACAACCAACAGAAGGGCTTCATTTGCAAGGTGCAGTATTTTGTGGAAAACCTTTCCAGCAAAACTAAAAATAAGATGGCACCAGTCATTGGTAAACAAAACAAAATGGGGGGGGGAAGTTTTGTTCTTTACAAAAAAACAACCCAGCTTATTATCTTCCTGGCCCCCAGGGAATATTTCTGGGTACAGTTTTCCAGAATGCAAGGATCCAGCTCTGGTGGCTGTGAGCTGCTAAAAGAGGCTCCTTGTCTGGCTGGCCTTTCTCTGAAGTCACACTGATTTCTGTGAAACTGCTTCGGACAGCTGATCCTCCGCTGGGTCGCGGTCAACAAGTCCTCTCGTACAGACCCACAGGCACAGCTTTGAATGTCAGGTCCTCCAGAGAGAAACCCGAGTGGGGAGGAAGTGACAGACTGTACTCTGCAGGGAGCTGTGGGAAAGGTGACTAGAACACATGTGGGGGAGGGGGTGGTGGGGGGGGGTCTGGGAAGTTCTGGCAGATTTCATAGGACCTTTTATATGAGATGTTTACACATCCACACCCCTTGCCCTGGAAAACACGGCTATCCTTCCTGTACTTCTGAGAACGTTGGAGTGTAAGTGATTAGACCATACCTGGAAGAGAAACGTGAAGTACCCTGACTGGTCAGTGGTCTTTTTGATGCGTGTGCTCCAGACCACTGGATTCGTCAAAGGCACTTCTCAAGCACAGCTATTCCAGTCCTGATCACATTGCATTACTGGGTACGCTGACTCTGCATGAGAACACTCCACTCTGTTCTGCAGATCGCCGGACGGAACTGCTTGAGCGGGATTAAAACTAAAGCCCGATCGCCCTTCAGACCTCACCGAAAACAACGCTGCTGAGTACGATGAAGTCGGTGTGAAGGGTTCCTCGCAGCGGAGTCCTCCGGCACCGACGGGCACAGAGACACACGCACTCTTTAAATGACAATCACTCTTATTCCAGTGATGTCATGCTTTTATGTAACCCGAGTCTTGCAAATGCCTTTGGCATGCTCAGAGCAAACAACATTTCTCCAGACATTAAGCAACATAGCAACAGATATATTCAGTATCAGTCGAGCGCTCTGGCTTACGGTGACACGCTTTGACCCAGGAAGTGGGCTTGCTCAGGTAAACAGGCCACAGTCCCATGGGGCAACGACACCACAGGTAACCTCCAGGGAACGAAGAGGCAATGCACCATGAAACGGAAAGACAGAATCACAGAAACAGCAGTATGCACCTGGGAGATAGCACAGCTAATTGCTTTCCTGCAAAGAAGAAAAATAAATTATTTCCTTGTATGAAAATGTGCAGGCATCTGCCAAAATGAAGGAAACACTTCAGTAAATGAAGGTTTCTGGTGGCTCTGTTATGGTGTGGGGTGCATTTTCCTGGCATGGTTTAGGTATGATCAACCCTATAGAAGGAAAGGTAAACTTCAATAAATACAAAGCCATTCTGAGTGATCAGCTTCGATCACCATGTGCTGTAAACCGTATGCCATGGCCGTCTCAGTCACCAGATCTGAACCCAATTGATCACTTATGGGAGATTCTGGAGCGACGCTGGAGATAGCATTTTCCATCACCATCAACAAAACACCAAACGATGGAATTTCTCATTGAAGAATGGTGTTGCATCCCTCCAATAGAGTTCCAGACACCAGAATCTATGCCAAGGCGCATTGAAGCTGTTCTGGCGGCTTGTGGTGGCCCAATGCTCTATTAAGACACCTTAGGTTGGTGTTTCCTTTATTTTACCTGTACATGCTCCTTCTAAGTAAAAATGCACAAATGCAACATAACAGAACTAGGAAGTGAGGGACTTTAACTGAGGGATTGTTTTAGCAACTTTGTAATGCTGGTGTGTTTCTGTGACAGAAACAGATTTTGTGAGCTCTCCACTGAGCTCACAGAACTGTGGTTTCAGGCTCCGAGCAGATACAATATATATATATACACTACCGTTCAAAAGTTTGGGGTCACCTGCTGGAAACTAGGTTTATCTCATAATTGACAATGCTTTACACCGTATACATTTCTGTAAATACTTTAAAATGACAAAAAAACACATGTAACAATGAACAAAATGAACATCAAAGAAACGTTCAAGAAAATGATATTGAAAATTGAATCTTGGATTCCTCAAAATAGTTAACCTTTGGCGTGAGAATAGCCTCACAAACAGTAGCCATTCGGTTAATACGTTTTAGCAGGAAATCACCCGACATGTTGTCCCAGCTATCCTGCAGCAATTCCCAGAGAAACTTGTGGGTTGCTTTGCTTTGACTCTTCCTTTCCAGTTTGTCCCATACAAGTTCTATGGGATTGAGGTCTGGACACTGGGCAGGCCAGGTCTTTAGTTTGAGTTGTTGTTCACATTCCTCCTTCACCAGATAGTTCTTGCACAACTTCAAGGTGTGTTTCAGGTCGTTATCTTGCTGAAGAATGAAGGAGTGCCCGATTAGCCATAGTCCAGATGGAAGGTGACCCCAAACTTTTGAACGGTAGTGTATATGTAAGAAAAAAAAGGATAAGGGACTTCCTGCCTGCAACCTTGAGGAGCTGCACAGCTCCTCGTAGCCTACGCGCTCATCTGCAGAGTCTGCCCTGCTGCATCTTGGTCACTGTCTCATTTCGAGGGGGTGAAGAGAGAGAAGGCACGGAAAATGCAAATGCTGAGATCCTTGACAAGGTGATAATGGCGAACAGGTCGCAGCGAACCACCAAGCAGAAAACGTGAAGGAATCGCCCCACCGCTGTTCCACACCGTACGCGTATTCTTATGTGTGGAAACGTAAGAAGCATGTTTGTGTTGACGGTAAGTGTGCAGGCAGGTCTTCACATTCCTGTATGGCAGGCAGCTGTATGTCTATGCACACCGAGGGACATTGAAAACAACATAGCGGGAGGACCGGTGTGTGCTTATCAACGAGAACATCGTGTGTACGTCCAGAGTCGCCCACAGGCACATGCGTCAATGTTTGCACCCAGACGGGTAGTACTTCTTACAGGATACACAATCTCTCTCTCTCTCTCTCTCTCTCTCTCTCTCTCTCTCTCTCTCTCTCTCTCTCTCTCTCTCTCTCTCTCTCTCTCTCTCTCTCTCTCTCTCTCTCTCTCTCTCTCTCTCTCTCTCTCTCTCTCTCTCTCTCTCTCTCTCTCTCTCTACACCACTTCTCTCATGACCTAGTCTGTTGCCTTTGTTCTCCTTCTGACTCGTGTGGGGTGATGTAGAGGCACAAGAGGGATTCTATTCCCCATCTCATTATTTATAGTATATGTTTTTAAAAAACAGACTCCACTACCACTGATTCTCTACATTAATTACTGTCATCACCACTGTTTACATGTTTAGAAATGTAAAGAAAAAAACAAACGCTAACTTTTTTCCCATGTGTTACAGTCACGATATGCAGCTGCCAACAATGATGTCTGTTGCTGTGTTACTACACTGATCTCTTGCGCTCATTTTGATTAACCCTACCATGTTTAAACACACTTTTTGTAAGTCGCCCTGGATAAGAGCGTCTGCTAAATGCCGGAAATGTAAAAAATGTTAATCTTCTGGCCGCATCAGCATTGCAGGGGCATCAGGTTTGTGCGTCGCTCGATCCAGCCAGCTCACCTGAGTGCCTGAGTTATGATGCTTCACCTGACAAGCTAGGTCCTGTCTGGCCCACTCGTGATAGTATATTATACAGTGCTTGTGGAGAGGAACATAAAATGTGTCCTCAATATGTGTGCCGGAACATGGCTGTCCGCTTTGGAGGGTTTCCTTTACCAGGTATGGCAATGGGGTCAGCAGCAAACCGACGAGGCATTTGGGCTGCGACGCGACACAGTGCTGCACGCGTGTAACAAAAGGCGTGTTCAGGGCGTGCCGCTGTACATCTCACCTTTCCAGGATCATCCCAACGTGAAGTTTTTTTTATTCCAATGAAACTTCCCACAAATATTTGTCTGTGGGGAAAATGGGCTCACTGCAGTTCTGCACGGGAGAAGGGCCACCCACTCAGATAGACACAGACAGTGAAAGCTGGTCTTTTGTTAATTCCTCACCCTGCAGTCAATACAATCATCATGTCCGCAATCATGCATGAAATGAATAGGATATGAATGAATTATGTTGTTTTAATGGCTGTTTACGGTCCTGTGTGGCTCAGTAGGTAGAGCGTGGTTCTGTGTGGCTCAGTAGGTAGAGCGTGGTTCTGTGTGGCTCAGTAGGTAGAGCGTGGTTCTGTGTGGCTCAGTAGGTAGAGCATGGTTCTGTGAGGCTCAGTAGGTAGAGTGTGGTTCTGTGTGGCTCAGTAGGTAGAGCGTGGTTCTGTGCGGCTCAGTAGGTAGAGCGTGGTTCTGTGCGGCTCAGTAGGTAGAGCGTGGTTCTGTGCGGCTCAGTAGGTAGAGCGTGGTTCTGTGTGGCTCAGTAGGTAGAGCGTGGTTCTGTGTGGCTCAGTAGGTAGAGCGTGGTTCTGTGTGGCTCAGTAGGTAGAGCGCTGACAACGCTTAGGTTGTGGCTTCGATTCCCACTGGGACCACATATACTGAAAAATGTATGCATTCACTACTGTATGTCGCATTGGATAAAAGCGTCTGCTAAACGACATATACTATATTATAATATTATGGGCTGTAAATAGGGCTGTTGGGACATTCTATCAATATTATTAAAACTCGAAGAGTTGAAAATTGTGACTTTTTTAACTTTGTTTTGTCTATTATCAGTTGAGGCACAGCAGGTTTTATTGGAATGTGTCAGGTCAATCGTGAAAGTGGAGCAACTTGACACTGCAGTGCTGACAGGATGAAATATTGGTCAGTCGCCATGGCTACATCAGAACAGATACCCTTTTAATAATGCACGCAAATAAATAATTTAGCACAGCACCTCGACTCTGCGTATTATGACCGTTTACTTTTACCCCGTAGCTCGTGTCGAGTGCACGTGTTTTTCTCGTGTAGAAAGAACACAGCTCTTTACACTTTTACTTTGGGGGTGCTCGTTAAAATTGTAATTCTGCATGCAGGTCTATGAGTCTTATTTGAGCTGGAAGGCTGATTTAGTGGCCCTGGAACAAGCCTGTGGATCAAACATCAAGAGTGCCATAAACGGCTGGGGGAAGTCCCTTGACATTAAGCATACATACAGTACGTTGTGGGGAGGTCAAAGTGGGCATTCTTCTACATGTACTTCGTATGGAATGACACCTCCAGCGATTCAAGAACAGACAAACACATGAGAGAAATGTAGGAAAATAGGACTCGATTGTGTGCGCACGCCCACACAGCCGAGTCCTTTGTTGTTTTATGAATAGCGCAAGATAGATAATCAGGAACATCAGCACACCTGTGGCAGTGAAATAATTACCTCTGGTACTATACCATACTATACTGGCACTATACCAGAGGTAATTATTTCACTGCCACAGGAGGAGAGTGGAGAGAGGAGAGGATTTTCGGAGGTGTCTGAGGTTCATCGTTATTTCATCCTTCCCCTTTTTGAGGAAACATGATCCCACCCACAAGTCTGAGCGCCGCACTGTTGACGCGCACCACAATTGTCTTATCTGTGTGGCTCTCAGTGAATCACCCCATCCTGCTCTGCATCCTTACACACACTTAGTCACCAAACCAGCACAACAACAGCAACAAAAGTCCTGCGAATGCAACAGTCAGGCCCTCCCCATAGCAATGCTGCCTTACGTCAGTTTCTGAAAAATGACAAAAGCACCCTTCTCTTTTGTTCTTTCAATCTGAATGCAGATGTCATTGTGTGAGGATTAGCTGAGATTGAAAAACACGCAGGGAACGCCTGTTTGATATTTTTTGTTCAGTTCAATTAAATTTGATTTGTTTAGCACTTTTGCAGAGCTCTGTCACAAAGATGCTTTACGGAAACATGTGAAAGCACAAAAATACCAGGCCTGAACCTCCCAAAAAAGCAGAAATGAGGCACAAAAAAACTCCCCAGTGTGAAGAAATCTCAGGAGGAACCAGCCGCTGAGGGGGAGCCCAGCATCTGCTGACCGGCCCGGGTTTATAATAGTTTATATAGGTTTAATGTCCTTAGAAGTTAACAGGAAGGTCTAAAATGGGAAGAAAAAAAAATATGGCGAGGGTGAGAGGGGTCAAAAGAGTGGCGGCGTCCGACGCTGGCCACGGAGACCGGGGATCAATTCCCTGTCGGCTCTGGCCGGGAGTGCCACCAGGGGCGACGATTGGCTGTCCGCCCCAGGGAGGGGGGAGGGAAGCCGACATGACGTTCGCTGCGCATAAGAGTGGCCCTGTAGTACCGGGTTACAGTCGACGGCTTGGCGAGTGCCGTCTCGGTCACTACCGGTCGCAGGACTACGGCAGCGAACTCACATTACTAGGGGGATTGACATAAAAATGGCTACCAAATTGGGAGAAAATGGGATAAAATCAGAAACAAAATCTTTAAAACAATGTTTAAAAAAATATTTGTGGAGCAATTAATCCAGGCCTCCAGTCTGTATCATGTTCTGGGCAGGAACTAGGAGAGGGTCGGTACTGGAGCGGTCTGTAGTCTCAGGGACGAAGAGTGTAACTTAGGACAGCCCCGGAAGGCTATGCTATGTCAGCATATCTCTAAGGTTTGCAGAAAGGGGTAACTGAGGTGCAATTTGCCTAGTGTCTCCTGGTTGTGCAACTTACTGCAGACTGAGTTGACTAAAAGTGAACTTACTGTTCCTAAGCCCAGATGTGTACAGTATTTTGCCATATGCCACACATCCACCATCTTGGATTAGTTTAACTGGGTTTCTTTGGTTGAGGGGAAAGACACAGTGGAAATACCGGATATATACAATATGTGAAATAATAATATAATGTAATATATGCCACTTAGCAGATGCTTTTATCCAATGCGACTTACAGTAGTGAATGCATACATTTTTCAGTATATGTGGTCCCAGTGGGAATCATGGAAATAGCAGTCCTCTCATATACAGCTTGCTAACAAAAATGTATTTTCTATTAGTGTTGTTTTTTTACATTTCAATAGATATTTTGCTAATTATTAACAAATTTAGTTTCCATAGGATTTTTATATTTTCAAAGTGGTAAACATACACATTTACAAATGTCTGCTCAAATCCTTTTGGTCTTTTTTCTTAGCCAACCAAGGTATTTGTACATTAGTATATAATATGTAACTAATGCAGTGAGCAAGAAAGCAACTAAGTGACTTCTCATGTGGGTAGTCAAGCTGGGTTCTGAAGACAAATAATGTTTTTGGAATATTATTTGTTGTATTCACTTTCCTTTCCAATAACAACTTAGTTTAGTTTTAACGTCAGCTTATTATTGAATGTCTTTGATGTCTTCCTTATTTTCCATCTCAAAAAGCCTACGTACCACAAACGATAAAAGACTGAGGCTGGCAGTGTAGTGTAATTGTTAGGGAGCTGGGCTTGTAACTCACAGGTTGCAGGTTCAATTCCCAGGTGGGACACTGCCGTTGTACCCTTGAGCAAGGTACTTAACCTGAATTGCTTCAGTACAATATCCATCTGTATAAATGGATTGTATGTAAAAGAAAATGTAAACTGTGTAAGTCGCTCTGGATAAGAGCGTCTGCTAAATGCCTAAAATGTAAAAATGTAAAATGTAAGACGCGTGACAAAAATACATTTTATAGCATTTATTAGAAAAACGTTACAAAAAATACAAATCTTTGGCAAGTTCAGTAATTCAGCATAAACAAGTATATAAAAATACATTCAGTTTAAGATGAATGCCATGCATGTCACAACAGGTGAGTGTTGGTGGCCACAAGTCACATCTCTTGACTACGTGGCAAAGAGGACATGCCTCTCAGTATTGGAATGTATTGCAGGAACACACTTCAGTGGCATCACCGTCAAGTTAAAGCTTTGTGAACCATCGAACAACTCGACTGTACAAGTCAATCCAATCTCTGTAGCACATCGATAAGGCACTTGGATCAAATCAAAAGCACCAATAACACGGCTCAGATATTTCCTCTTCTGCTGCTGCAAATGGTAGCTTCGCTTTTGTGCTTTCTGCAGCATCGACTACAGTCCTATTCCGTTCCCCAGTGCTGAGAAGTCTAAAAAGTGATTTATTAAGCTAGCATCTTTGGCATGTCCAAGCAGAGGATAGGAAAATCTGAATTCCTCCTTATCTGAGGAAATAGTATTGCATGTGGCCATTTCTGCATAGGCATCATTGTGTTTACAGCTTTTCACACAAGAATAACATTTGTTTAACACATGCTCAATCTTCAACCTCTCTTTCCGTCACGACGGTTTACGAACAGGCATCTTTACAGATCGTGTCCCCTCGACGGTGACAAGACGGACACGTCTCAAAAAATCCCATGCAGTGCTTTCCATTAACTTTCAGACGCTAGAAGCTTTTTGAGGTTTTCCCTTTCTCTCATTTTTACCCGTGTAGCCTACCTTAAATGTCAAAACCTGCTGACTGACTCTACTGATCGGACGGACTGCCTCGGCATCCAATCAAAATCACGTCTCTCAGACGCGTAACCCATTCTTCAATTTCTTTACTTGCATGACCCGTTATTAGAAATTTCCAGAGGGGCTACAAACTGGGACATTTTGAGTTACAAATGCAGGTTTGGGCATTTTTTAGGCGGTGGGATAAGGTGGAGGCAGTGATTATCTATGTTGAAACCCTGGATAGGATGTCGTTTTATTTGACCAGCAAAGACAAGCTGGCAATTAAGTCTGCAGACAGAAAGATAGTGAAAGACCGCAGGCTTTTAAAGCACGTTTACCACCTCCACCCATGAAAGTGATCTAACCCAATGTTTCCTGACCCCCACACGCTCAAACACAGCACTGTGTCTGGTGGGGGGTGGGGGTGGGGGGCCATGGACTGGAGCTCATCACTGAGGGAGATGGGACAGGACGAGGGGGAAAGTCCATTTTAATTTGCTGTCCTTTTTCCCACTCAAAAGGACTTCCCACTCTCCGGTCCTGTCAGCTCTTCCCTCGACTCCTGGCTCTGTGGCGCTCCAGCCCAGACCCACGGCTGGGGCAAATTTCCCGGGGGGGCTCTGACTCCAGGTTCGGAGAGGTGTCCCAGGAGAAAACTAATCTCTTAGTTTTAATCTCTGCTTAATTTCTTTCAGGTCATCGCGTGCCGCTCAGGTGGGGGCCGTTCGTTCAACACGTCATGCAGCGGGGTCTCATGTTGAGGGGCTGGGGGTGGGGGTCCACCTGGGGGGGCACAAAAGCACACAGTTTTACAAACGGTAATAAAAACAAAGCCACTTCATCACAATTTATCAACTCGCGGTTAGCCTCAAATTAATGTTTGACTCCTTGTCGCACTCATCCATTTCTGTACTTCAAAACGTTCAACTTAAGGTTTTTGGAAACGTAAGCATATTTTTGCTAAGTTGGTTCATTCCAATGAACTACAATTAACGCGTGACCTGCGGGTCCTGGTGCTAAGGGCAGCCGGCAGAGTGGGCTCACCTCACAGTACAATGGAGGGGGCCGGAAGCGGAACTCCTGGACGTAGGTGAAGAGGGGCCGCTCCAGGATCCCGCTGAAGTCCTCCTCCGCCTCGGGGGGCGTCATGTTCTGCTCGGCCTCCTCCTCGGAAATAATGCTGCTGTAGTCTGGGGGAGCTGTGTGTGGCAGAGGAGAGGGATCAGACATTAGACGGTCTGTTTCTCCTGACTGGAAAACTCTCAAAACTCATTTTCATACATCGAGCGGAGGGACGCTGCTTACGTTCGGGCTGTTCCGGGATGGCCATGCGCAGCCACTCCAGGTTGACGCTGTACTGGCTGCTGACGCTGGAGGTTCGACTGCCGAAGGGATGGAGGGGGATGGTGCCCATGACCAGCGGCAGCTCCAGGCACAGCTTGGAAGTCCCGGGCACGTCCACACACACCTAAGAGCGAGGGGACGCAAAGTCAGGTTAGGATTACGTGCGATTCTTAACGGGCTATTACTGGAGACAACATCCACGTGGTGTGTGCGGCCTTTTTCAGCCCGGCTTCGCTGATCATCTGGGATTACAAAACTGCGGTATTGGATATTCTTCGCAAAATCCTAGTGTAACAGAGTTGGTCTGCCGCTTAGTTTCGAACCAAGGATCCCAACGCAACAAGAGACACGATTAGCTCGCATTAGTCCTCAGCCTATGAACTAATCATACTCTTATCGACGTCACATTCTTTCAGCGGACGCTCACGTGTTAACGCACGCACCTGAGCTCCACCGCTACACTAGCGTGCACTAGTATGTGTATCTAAAGGACGGGAGGGACTGGGGACTGACCTTCAGCATGTACTCCACTTTGATGATGCGGCACTGCAGGATGGAGGGTCCGACGGGAGGGATCTTGATGGCGCGGCCGTGCCAGGTCTCCCTTCGCCGAGCCCCCACCGCGTCGCCGGACAACGTGGCCACCACCGAGCGCTTCTGCTTCATGGTGCCCCGGGCGATGAAGGTCTGCGTCTGCGTGATGAAGGCCTTGGGCATCACGGAGCGAGAGGTGGCGTTATCGAACTCGGCGAAGACGGGGATCACCTCGCCCGGTGTGTATCCCTGTCGGTCAATCTTAGCGGTCACCGACACCTGCCCGAAGTTGCGGTACCACACTCGCGCCATCTTGTCTTTGGTGCCAGCCTGCGGGGCCTGTAAGGGCGATAAAAAGATGCGCATGAGTGACCGTCCTATGAAACGGGCATAACGGTTAAGGAACTGGGCTTGTAACTCAGAGGTTGCAGGTTCGATCCCAGGTGGGGACACTGCCGTTGTACCCTTGAGCAAGGTACTTAACCTGGATTGCTTCAGTAAATATCCAGCTGTATAAATGGATTGTATGTAAAGAAATGTGAAACTGTGCAAGTCGCTCTGGATAAGCGTCTGATAAATGCCCGTAATGTAATGTAATGTAATGAAACAGGCAATGAGCACAAAACACAGTGTATGAAATGAAGCAGGAGTCCTGCATTCTTACCAGCAGGGTCGGTGTGTTGATGTCGATGGGCTCAATGACTGTGAACTCCGTCTTGATCTTCCGTACTGTGGTCCAGGGTCGGTGTAGCTTCACTTTCACCCAGTAACGAATGCTGCCATGCTTTCCTTCGAACGAGGTCACCAGCGTCCTGTTGGTGATCACAGGAGGAAAGTCAGAACCGAATTTCACCCTCCGGAGACTTAAACTTCCTACAGCGCATTGTACTATAAAGCCATCAATTTTTTATGCTGCCTTGAAGACATGAAGAGTGGTTTTACATGCAGTATGAAAAGCAACTTTTGAATTAGAAAGTTATGTCCCTTCAATCAATCAGTAAATGCAAAATAAAATGTAAAGAGTATACTTACTCTTCAGGCAGCTGGAAGCTGAATGGGAATTCATGTCTGCCAGCAGGTAGAACAGTTATATCTCCATTATCTAGAGAAAAAGTAGTAACATTTCAACCATTTGCAACTTCATTCATAGGTCAAGCCAAACTGGGTTTGTGCTCCAAAAGGACTACTCCATTGTAAAGAAAGAAACAAAGATGGTCTCCGTGCACAATTCACTAACAAGGGACTAGGTCAATACCTATCGCACTCACTGTATTTGGTAGTTTCAGTTCTCCATTGTTTTAGATATTAACACATGGCTGATCTTGTCTGTGCATTCGCATTCACGGACAGTTCCAAACTGTACACTTTCGTTTTGTCACGGAGTCACGAGAGCACGTACTGAAACATCTTCCCAACACCCCAGATATTTTTATGTAACTTCACAGTAGTGATTACCTTAAAAATGTACATAACTTAAGGGCAGCTTTATTTCAATAGAAAAGCAGTTACTTTTCATTATTAATTTAGAACATTTACAATCAAAGTAGTTTGAATGCTGGACATGCATGAAAACGTAACACACTGTGATATTTCTCTGCGTTCTCAGTCAACAATAAGTTTCAATAGCTGTTTTTGATGTGTTGTACATGCATAATTATAGGATTTAATAAAAATCTGCAAAGTGCTGCAGTCAACAGATAATAGAAGTTTTACTATAATAACTAATAGAAGTGGAAAATATATATATACGAAACGCAACAAAGCATTTCATTCAAAACTATGAATTTGCGAGAAAACAGGAAGAAGCGTTGTTATGTTCATAGCATAACACCATCCAATGTAAACTCCTTAAAACTTTTCATTTGCAGCTAAATCCCAAACAAAAACGAAGTTTTTTTTAATCGAACTACTTCATCGGCTCGTCTCGCTTTCAGCTGTCCAGGAAAGGTCTCATTGTGGGGCTGTCTCGAAGCGACAGACAGACAGACAGACAGCACACGCCAGCTGAGCTCCGGGGCGACTGGATGACTGACCTGCTTGCAGAAGCACCTCTCTCTGGTTGAGGTATTCCACCTCGTCGCTGTAGTTCTGGGTGTAGGCAGTGCTGGCTCCGGCGCTCCGAGACTCGGTCCAATGCACCTTCGCGAAACCTTCAGCGTGCAACTTCAGCGACTCCACTTTACTCTCCCCGGCGAGCTCCAACACCACTTTGCCCGACACCACGTCCCCGCTGCTGAACACGGGAGGCGAGTCGATTTCGGGGGAGTCGAAGAGGACGTAGAACTTTTTCAATTTGTCGAAAATCATCTTCATGTTCGATATTTATGATATACAAAACAGATGCAATATCGTTAATAATTTTTTTTCCTTGCTTGCAATTAAGTGGTCTTAACTTCTTAAAGCAGTCTCGCAGTGTTAAGAGAGTTCTCTCGTGCCCAATAGTTGCAAAACAAAAGTGCAAGAGCAGACTTCTCTCCAAGCACCTTAAACACGATGTTAAAGGGGGCGGTCTTTCTGAATTTATTATGTAAGGGCTTAGATTGTTGCTCGCTAATAAACATGTTCTCTGGGTGTGGATAGCGAGCGGGACTAGCGCTGCGCGGTGGTGATTGATGGTTACAGGTTCTCAGACGAAAACAAGCTGACTGAGCATGCCCCAAGAAGTTCCTCCCATTTGGAAATTTAGCACAACAAATAGTTTCACACTGTACTCCGGTGCGACTGGTACTGTTTATCCCAAATTTATAATCACGCTAGAACTTTGTGTTTTCAAGATATGTAATGTATGCAGGAAATGAAACAGACTCGTCTTACACAAACACAGTTCAAATAAGCGGATTTAGGTTTTGAAACACAAAAAAACAAAGACGATATCATTGAGCCATAATAATGCCATTTAAATTGATTCCGCGTTAAAAAAAAAAGTCAACTAAGTTCAAAGCCAGCAACAACAACAACAAACAAGTAGGCTTCACAAATTCTAAAAATAAGTTTACTCAACTTTACTGGACATGTATGTGTATGTAAGCCTATATAACGTTACACAACGTTGTGTATTTATGTATTTATTATTATTTATTAATTTCGGGTTTTTTCTCTAGATAACTTTAGAGAAAATTCCTACAATTCCTTTATATTGCAAATTGGAGGCTAATATTGCGAGAGAAAAAAAAACTTGTTTTCGTTCTTTGTTTCCTGAAAGTACACCAAAATAATGTGTCGCCTCCCTCTGGTCAAATGTGACAACTGCAGCCTTTCTTTTACTTTCGTGCGCTCTGGTCCGGTCTAATCAGGCCTGCCCCCCAGTGGCTAACATGGGCGGTGCAGAGTGCTGTGAGTCTCGTCATGTTCACACAGGAGCCGGACAAAGGAACATCATTTGGACCTCAGAGCCGTTTTGCGGGTTGGCCACGTAATGACCGTAATATGTTAGTCAACAGTCAACGATATGAAAGTGGCAATAACGCCAAGGCCGTAACCATGGAGTCAACATTGGGGGGGACATTTTTTTTAAAATATCAGCTAGGCTATATATTGGGGGGGACATTTTGAGCATATCTGAATATTGGGGGGGATGTGTCCCCCCCAATATATATGGTAATTTCGGCCTTGAATAACGCCAAAAACAGACAATCGTATTATATCAATCATATAATATTGCCGGGGTCAATACTACTTTTGGGTAATAAAGTAGTATTCAGGAATTGTTTAAAACCTTATAAACAACCCTTCAAATTTCTCAATTTTCACCCTCAAACCATGAGAAATTGTAAAGAATTGAGTTCCTTTACAAGAGAGAGAATTGAATTTCCTGCATTTCAGTGTAGCTATTCTTGGGAATAAAATAACCTGACAGCTCTTGTCATCACGCTGTGCACGGTACGATTATGTAGCGATTCACAAAGAGGGATCAAATAGCATACCATAGCAGGGCCTCCAGCGTGGTCTAGTGGTTTCAACGTTCAATGCTGGCCACGGCGACCGGGATTCTATTCCCTGGCAAATATTGGTTGAATTGGCAGAGCCTTCTTCCTGTTCCCTTTTCAGGGGCGGCAATTGGCAATTAGTTGACTCAAAATGGAAATGATAAACAAATATTACTCCATGTCAAGTCTCAAACAAAATACAGGGTTTACTTAAGACAAAAAACAGTTAATGAACACTCACAGGTCTTCAAAGCAATATCAAAAAGAAATACATAAGAAAACAAAAATCCAAGGAAAAGGCCAACAAGCCAGTGAGACAAAAACACCTTCAAGTTTTACCAAAGGCACGGCTGTATAGCATAAAGAAAATCACAGAAGCCAAAACTGTGGCGTTTTTCTCTAAACTCCAGACAGGGGCGTGGCCCGGCGAGGTCGAGGACAGTGCAGTTGAGGATGGTCCAATCAGGTCCAGGGTCCAATCAGGTCCAGGGTGATTGGACAGTGCAGTTGAGGATGGTCCAATCAGGTCCAGGGTGATCACGCAGCCCAAGCATGGCCTCAGACAGCAATCAAACACCTGTCATTCTCAAGGTCACATAAGTTCAACCATAACACTAGCTAATGCCCATTGATTAAAAATGAAAGCCCCCTCGTCTTACCTGTAAATGCATGCATTTATTTTCAATAAACGCAAAGCCATTTTGAGTGATCACCTTCATCCTATGGTGAAGCCATGGCCGTCTCCGCCACCAGATCGCAACCCAATTGAACACTTATGGGAGATTCTGGAGCGGCACCTGAAACAGCGTTTTCCACCATCATCAACAAAACACCAATGATGGAATTTCCCATGGAATAATGATATTCACCCTTCCCATAGAGGTCCAGACACCAGAATCTATGCCAAGGCACATTTAAGCTGTTCTGGCGGCTCGTGGTGGCCCAACGCCTTACATTGTGTAGCGGACACTCACGTGTTAACGGACGTATCAGAGCTCCACCAAATATTATCTCTAATAAAATGTACTATAATGTAACCCCCAAATATCCCATATCACATTGGTCTGGATACAATAATGCTCATTTGTTCTATGAAATGTTTGTAATAGTTTTTTTTCATTTTTAACACCTTTTCACCTTAATATAAGTATTATAATTATTTGATTTTAATTCTTACTATTCTGTGCCTATATTAATGTTCTTCTGATTTCCACTGTGATTTATTACATCATGCCGTATTAGCCTCTTAAGTTGCTCTGCATGGGGTAACTGGCACAAATCTAGCTCGCTAACAACAGGATTTTCACTGGATTAAGATGGGGTTATTTAAATCACAACAATTGTGAGCTAGGACTTGACTCATTCCTTCAAACAAAGAGTCTGCAAAACCTTGTTTACATCATAGAGAACAGTGCACTACCCTGTGCCTTTGAGAAATGAGACATAAATCTTAAATGTTTTTGGGACACTTATAGGCAATACAGAAGAGGCTATGATCACTGTCCCAAACTCAGATTCCCTGAAAAGCTGATCAACAATGTCACTGGCTTAGCTCATAGGTTTCAACTATGAGAATGTGATAATATTTCTACAGGAAATGTTAGGTCAACATTTTATCCAGCATTTAACTTTGTCTCATTTTGTCAGAGGTCCTTCCAAAATGGTCCTGAAACTCTCCACTCTTTCTAAACCATGTAATTCATAAACTCTCCACTCTTTCTAAACCATGTAATTCATAGTGATTTGATTCTCTCAGGGACAAAATTCAGATAGTTTTGTCCCTGAGACTTTGAATTTTGACAGTTGATTCTCTCTGTGGTTTTGTGTGGCTTCGTAGGTAGAGCATGGTGCTGACAATGCTTAGGTTGTGGGTTTGATTCCCATTGGGACCACATATACTGGAAAATGTATGCATTCACTACTGTAAGTCGCTTTGAATAAAAGCGTCTGCTACGTCTGCTAAATGGCATATATTATTATAAAACTGGGAGAATGTGCTAGACATGAATCTGTGGCATAACTTCCTGTGTATTTGTTTTGGAAAAAATAAGGAGCCGTCATATTCTCCACAATGATGAGAACTTTGCTGAACTGAAATAAAAGGACAGTTAAGACGAAAACATTTTAGCAAGGGTTTCTGTGAATGCGGAAAGAGCGTTGTTAGATTATGACAATAAGAGTTTTAATTAAAGTAACAATAAAAGGCCCTGTGGCTGACAAACGGTCAAGGTCCATGATCCAACATGACTGCGTAAAGAAGCTTTGGCTTCGGCCCAAAGGAGTCCAAGGTTTGCGGAGCAGTGTTGATGCTTCCGAGGAGCAGCGGGGTGGCTCTTCTCTCTAAAAGGGCATGTGACTGACAGTTTGCACTGTAACAGCCACCACATTCCGACTGGGAGGCTTCGGAGCATAAAACTCTTCATAGGATGTCGTGAAATATCCTGCCTTGCTGGGAACAGCAATGTGGCTACTTTTAAGCTGTGAATGGCAAGAGGAGTTCATTAGCACGGGACAGAACCATAACAATACGAGAGGAGAGCTTGCTAATCTTAATAGACAAAAGCACCAAGCCCTAAAGTGGGCAGCTGACCCGCACGTAGAGGACCACATTGACAAAATGACGGTGTGCGATAGCGAACATCATACTGCACTGAATGTGGGACAGTGCAAGAGGGAAACACATAATCCTAAGGACTCAGATTGGCTGTGACTCCAAATATTCGGTCAGGCCCTTTGTCAGAGAGCAGACTGCAGAATGTGAGAGAGGAGGTCACAATTTTATTTAACCTATAAATCCTTCAACCAAACTGCTCACTGTTAATGACTTGAATTGATGAGACTGGGCTCCTTAGGTTGCCTTTCACAACCTTGGGTTGCCCCTTTACATTCAACACATGTCCACTGAAAGCGGTATAAAGGTACGAACATGCGCTATTATGTTTTTTGTACAGGCACCAAATTAGGCGGAGTTTGTATTTTAGAACAACCGAATAACAATGGAAAGCGATTGGTGAGCGCCGTACCTCCTCCAGCTGTTCTGGGTTAAGTTTGTTCCTCCTGCCATTCACTGGGGGGTAGTCTACTTTCATGGTAGTCAGATTTGGTCCAGAATCTGGGGAACAATACATCATTAGCTGCACATCTCTGGCCTTTGTTCCGCATCAAACACCCCTTTACCATGTCTCCTTTTAAAAAAAACACGTATTGTGTGCATCTCTGTGTGGCTCAGTAGGTAGAGCATGGCACTGACAACGCTTAGGCTGTGGGTTCGATTCCCATTGGGGCCACATAAACTGAAAAATATATGCATTCATTACTGTAAGTCGCTTTGGATAAAAGCGTCTGCTAAATGGCATATATTATGTTATTATTATCTCCATCTGAAAGGCTGTTTGCAAAGGTGTCCTTTTCTTGCTCTTACCTTGGATGTTCAGTCCATAGCCAGGGACTGGGATGAACGGCAGAACCCTGACTGCTGCCCTGCGCGGGTAGTCCACACTCGCGGTGGTGGCGTAGTTCTGGCCCTCCTTGCCGACCTGCCCCAGCATCACGTTGCTCCTCGTCATAGCGCTGGGCCCGTCGATGCGCACCAGGGGTTCAGTGAGGCTCTTCTGAAAAGGGGATGCCAACTCTGCCTCGTTAGCACTGCAGCGTCCACGCGTGGGTCATCGAGGAGTACACCACTTAATTAGCCAGTGTTGCTTTTCACGTTTGATGCATGGCGTCGAGGGACGAATCAGCAGGCCCTTGATCTCACCTTGTGAAAGAAGAGCTTGTACGTAGTGGCTGTCATCCTTTGCCGGTTTCTCTCAGGATCAACGTCCCCCCTCGGCACGGAGCTGAAGTTTCTGTCTCTCTTGGCCAGGAGGACAGGCTCTGGCAGAAAAGGGGCCGGAGGCAAGCATGAGCAAAACGAGAGTACTGAAACAGACACGCGAGACACAACTTCATCATGTACCGGTTTATTTCAACAACTCATTTCAGTCACCATTTAAAGAATGTGCACCTATAAATAGTACGATATAAAGTTCAAAGTGAAAAAAGTAACTGGATGTCCGCCCCAGGGAGGGGGGAGGGAAGTCCACAGGAAGTTTGCTGCGTACAGGAGTAGCTCTGTAGTACCGGGGTTACGGTCGACAGCAGTAAAATGCTCACCTGTCTTAACTGCAGAATGGGCATCAGAGGCTGTGGTTTGCCACTTCTTTGACCAGTTCCCGAGATGAATCAGCTGATGTTCCTCAGTTTGATTTATTACTACAGAGCTGTCACATATAAAAAAGTTACTTTTGTTATTGAGCCAAAAATACATCAGATTATTCATTCAAAATGATTAAATCAGTACAATTAATGCAATTATTGCAAATTGTCTAATTATTCAAATGAGTGCATAGAACTTTTCCCTTTTGTTTACTCCATGGAGAGCAAAACTGTTTATTTTCTCTCCTCCAGTCACCCAAAAGTAATTGACTTAGATTGACTTACATGTACATGTCACATACCTTACACTGTCTTTAGGCTTAAAATGAGCATTGTAGGTGGTTTCACGTTCATTGACTATCTCAGGGTCACCCATTTTAAAAGCAGCACACTATGTTGGAGGAGATAATATACAGAATGTGTATTACCAAAGCAAATATAGCTCTTTGTGGCAACATTTTATGACTTTCACACCTACATACACACACACACACACGCAAACACAAACACATGCACAAATACACAAACACACATAATACAAATGTTGCCTGTTCCAGAAAGAACCTTTTTAAATGATTCCTCCTTTTGGAATGTAATCATTTATGTAATCACCTAATAACATTTGGCCCATAACTGTTCATACATACTAGTATCTGTCAATATATTTCTTGTCAATAGGGTTGTCAATATATACACATTTTTGTGGTTCTGTGTAGCTCAGTAGGTAGAGCATGGCGTTGGCAATGCTTAGGTTGTGGGTTCAATTCCCACTGGGACCACATATACTGAAAAGTGCATTCACTACTGTAAGTTGCTTTGGATAAAAGCATCTGCAAAATGCTATATACATACATTTGTGTCCAGAATTCAAATGAAAAAGGAATTGCCTGTAGAATTGAATTACCTGCATCACAGGTTTTGGGGGAGGGCACCATCTGAACTGGTACGTCTCACGGTATGCAGACCTGAGAGGGAGGCTGTGTCTATACCGTTGGATCCTTCTACCATCTTAAGGAAGGAAGATATACAGATAAAAGCCATTTTTACAATCCAGACAATTCAACAGATTTCGGACCCCATTTTGTAACTTTCCATTCCACAATGCTAAGCCATGGAAATAATTGTGTCCCTGTTGCAAAAATAAAATGGAAGTAAAAAATCATGAAGTTGTCATGAGAAGTCTGCTCGTCTCATACAAATATGTCTCACCTTCTGGGCCACTGTGTTTCACAATTGAAGATTTGTGAGTGGAGTCAGGGAGTTTCTCCCCCTGTTGGTCCTTGCTGGCCTTGACTGGGGCAGTTTGTCTGTAGACGTCACCAAATGAAGGGGGACTCTGAAAGTGGTCTGCATACGTGGTGCAGTAGTTAAGAAGCCTTGGGTCTCCGTTTAGCTGAAAGTCAATGATTTGGCTGGCCCAGTCTTGGAGGCAGCAGCGAATTAAGACTGGATAGCTATGTGGTTTGAGTTGGTCCTCAGAGAGGGCAGCAAGCTCGCCCTCAGGCACCTCAGATGTGTCTTCAGTCATGATGGACATGTGACCTCTCAAGAGAGTGGTCACACCACCCTACTTCAGATTGATCTATGGAAATGCTTCACTGCTGCCCCAGCATCTGTTAAAGGAAATACAGTGAAAGTGTTTTTTGGAGGGGTTTTTGCAAATGAGAACAATGGTGTATGATATATTGAAAAGTTGAATTTCCAGAAGCACTTTGGGCATGCAAAAATGTTTAGCTAAATGCACTTAATTGTCTGTTCTATGAGTAAAATCCTTATGAAATGGGAAACAGCAAAACCACACATGAAAATATAGATCTATAAATACTTTGTATATCTATGCATCTACCAAAAAGTAGAGGTTTGAAGCTATCGATTATTTTTTAAGTCAAGCTATAGTTTTGCTGACCTCGTTTGGTTGCAGAGGAGAGAAGCGAACTACTCACGTTTTCACTTGACTGGTACTAGCAAGCTAACGCCCATCCCCAGAAAATTTGAGACCAACAAAGTCCAGCTTATTTATAACGAGGCGAGTTCCAGATTTCGGAAACGTAACAGTCGAACTGGAAGTAACGTCACAGAACCACGTTAGAGAATTGCCAATGGTTCTAAATGAGTAGACTACTGAATCCGTGTCACCCAATTACAGGCGACCGCCAATCAAGCAGTTCCCGTGTTGACGTTTCTCTGGTCTTCCCCGATCGATCCACGAAAAAAACAGGGATGTTCCTATTACATAGGCTTACTACATTATTTAAAGAGCAGTATAATTTCGGATATTTTAATCTGAAAATGTTTTGTCTTGTCATGTATGGTTGTTGTTGGTGTTGTTGTTTTCGGTCATTATATGCATTGATTTAAAACTGTAACAATGTAATTTTATTGATTAGTTGAACTATCAACGCCACATCAAGGGACTGGTGTTGGAAATGAGCTTCGGCCATATACACATGTACAGTACAAATAAACGAATAAATAAAATAAGTAAACAAAGCTGGCCTCTTATCCACATATTTCAACCGGTTACAAATAAAACGTGTCTCAAAAAAGCATTAAATCGAATTGGCCAGCCAGCGCAATGGATTGGCAAGCGCTTTTGAAGCTAACTTCAGCCCTTACAGGTTGTTGCTGAAGCTAACATTGCCAAATTAAATATAAAGTTATACATGTGGGAAATTTAAGTAATATTATCTTAAAGGAGTGACTTAAATGTATTCAGTTCAGGGAGGATTCTCTCACACACACAGTGGCCCCTGAACAATGGTTTTCACTTGTAACTAACTAAACTGCTTTGGGGCATAAATAAGTCAATATTCGCTAAAGATCCAACGAGTCTTGGCAGAATAATATACATGCTATATTTATTAGGTTTGATGGCGGAAATAAATAGCATTGACCACTATTACGGTGCGTGGCACGCGACGAGAAAACACGTGTTTTTTGCGCAGGGTGTGACGTAAAAATGGGATTTCCGGTTCCGGTGAGCTATTCGCGGAGCGAGCCACATTTCCTGTTTTCTGTCCGCGGCAACTGGGTGGGTAACTTCCAAAGCTATGTTGTCGGCTTAGCCGGTTTTGTATCTAAAATATTGTACACGCGATAGCTGCTTGTGCGCTGTACCGTCTAATAAATTCAGTTAATTTAATTAAACGACTGCCTAAGATATTTTACGTTTCATGTAACGTATTGCCGTAATGCACACGTAGTCCATGCTCGATGATAAACATGACGCAAGCTTGCTCACTACCTACTTACTTACTAGCAGACGTTAGATAATGCATGCTTGTGGTCCTACACGATTTGGCAAGTTGGCAAAAGTTTCACGTCAGCTGCATTCATTGTCCGTTCCAATGTGTTATTCTGTCTAGCGCATGTGAGTTGGCTAGCTAAGATAGCTTCATATCTAGCTAGGTAACGTTGGCTATATACCGTACGTGATCGCAATCCCATCATGGTTGGTTGCTTTCTAAGCAGCGACGTTAACTGGTTTTTCCAGGTTCATTAACGTTAACAACTTACCATTTAACTTAGTAGGCGTCAGCTACAAACAAAGCATGCATTTTTAACTTAAGACTCATCGGTTGGCTAGCTACAGTAGCTACTCATGAAGTAAATGTAACTCCTTTTTCCTCCCCAACGTACAGCTTGCAAAGATGCAGATATTTGTGAAAACCCTAACGGGGAAAACCATCACCCTCGAGGTGGAACCCAGCGACACCATCGAGAATGTGAAGGCAAAAATTCAAGATAAGGAAGGTAACACTCATTTACAGTAGCTAACAAGCCTAGCTATCTAGATGACTAGTGATGATTTAACGTAGCTTTTAGTGTGTCTGAACCTGGTGCCTGCCTCGATCCTAATTATGGTCGAAAATCAACATGCATGGTGTCTCATGGTCATCCTCAGGACCATGTGTGAGGATCACTGACTTTCGTAATTAGATTATGTCTTTAAGGTTTGTAATGGGAGCAGCACGGTGGTGCAGTGGATAGCGCTGTCGCCTCACAGCAAGAAGGTCTCTGGTTCGAATCCAGGCCGGGGGCCTTTCTGTGCAGAGTTTGCATGTTCTCCCCGTGTCCGCGTGGGTTTCCTCCGGGTACTCCGGTTTCCTCCCACAGTCCAAAGACATGCACGTTAGGCTAATTGGAGAGTCTAAATTGCCCGTAGGTATGAGTGTGTGAGTGAATGGTGTGTGTGCCCTGCGATGGATTGGCGACCTGTCCAGGGTGTATTCCTGCCTCTCGCCCGGAACGCATGCTGGGATAGGCTCCAGCCCCCCCCGCGACCCTGACCAGGAATAAGCGGCTTAGATAATGGATGGTTTGTAATGGCCCACTGTATCCCATTGTAATGGAGGTGTTTGTTCCAGGCATACCTCCAGATCAGCAGCGTTTGATCTTTGCTGGCAAACAGCTTGAAGATGGACGCACACTGTCAGACTACAACATTCAGAAAGGTAGGAGCAACCGTACCGTTGTCAAGAGTGTTTCAGTTGTTTAAAAAAAAAATAACCTCACAGTTCTTGGTCACAGGTTCACTCTCACCTGTTAAGTTCTGTCTCTAACCTGCAACAATGGTGGTGTGTCCTTTTTAGAGTCCACTCTCCACCTGGTGTTGCGCCTGCGTGGTGGAATCATTGAGCCCTCTCTGAGACAACTGGCTCAGAAGTACAACACCGACAAAATGATCTGCCGAAAGTAAGAACGCCGTAGAACTTATAACACTGTACTTTGGCAACAATGAAATGCACTGGTTCTGTGGGGCTCAGTAGGTAGAGCATGGTGTTTGCAATGCTTAGGTTGTGGGTTTGATTCCCACTGGGACCACATATACTGAAACATGTATGTATCCACTACTGTAAGTTGCCTCGGATATAAGCGTCTGCTAAATGGCGTATATTTTCACTTCACAATTGAACAGGATAAAAAAAAAAATATAAAAGTACTTTTATCTGAAAGTGGAAATTGTGGCTCATTGCTCACGTCCTTTCCTCCTAATTGTTAATTCCGGGAGGGTTTTTTTAACGCTCCTGCGTCATGCATAATTGCGACTAATTGTAGTTGTGTGTCTCGTCTCCCTTTGGCACCGAGTGCATTGGCCTGCAAGCTAAACGGAGCCACAGCTGGCAGGATCACTTCATGGTCCAGCTCATCTTCACTGTGAATCGGGCATCTGATAAAGGGCTGATGTAGATAATAGATTTTTGACCGTACGAGCTGGTTCAGCTCAGCCCCTTTGTGTGGAGGGATAATTGCAGTTTGCATTTGTGTAAGGTTGCGGTTGATTGTTCACGCGCTGCTCTCTCTCTTTTGTGCTGTAGGTGTTATGCTCGTCTGCACCCCCGTGCTGTCAACTGCAGAAAGAAGAAGTGTGGGCACACCAACAACCTGCGCCCCAAGAAGAAGCTGAAGTAGAAAAGTAGGATCGTTGCAAAACCATTTGTTGGAGGTGCTCAATAAACGTGATTTAAAAAAGTGATAAATCGGTGGCTGTGTTCTCTATGCAAACCCTGAATCCAGAAGTGGAGGTGACTGCGAGACTCGCAAGCGCGTACATGCATCAAAGCCCTCAGTGAAACAATCCACTGTAGTCGTGAGGTGAAGGTTGTTTTGAGATCTCATTGCCACCAGGGGGAGGCAATGCCTTTAGGGCACCTCTGAAAGTCAGTATAAATCAGGGGTGTCCAATCTTATCTGAGAAGGGCTGGTGTGGCTGCAGGCTTTTGTTCTAACCCAGCACTAACACACCTGATTCAACTAATCATGGTCCTGATTGTAGACCATGACTAGTGAATTAGTTTAATCAAGTGTGTTAGTGCTGGGCTACAACCAAAGCCTGCAGCCACACCGGCCCTTCTCGGCTAAGATTGGACACCCCTGGTATAAATGCTACCACTATTTTGGGGGAAATGTTGAACAGAATGGATCACTAGCTGGTTTATTTGAGTAAAGCAGAATATAGGTGTATCTTTGTTAGTGTGGAGGGTCGCAGACATGAATGAAAATTGATTAATAAAAATGTTCCTGAAGCACAGACGTACCTGCACACCCACTTTCCCTTTTTCTGCTCTGTAGAAATATTAGAAATTCACTTTAAACTTTTTACTTTCAGAATTGGAATGAGAGGAAAATAATTACCTCAGATAATTCATTTTCTACATCAAACATTTTTACAAAAATTATCTTGTGTCAAACCAGTTTTCATGTATTTGGGCAACTCATGTCATCAAAATAAATGATGAAATACAGAGAAATGGGAGCCAAGTCACTCAGAATAACAAAGTTTGCACTTTTATTTCAAACAAATTGTGCCATGTTCAGACATTCTGCTGCGATCAATGCATTATAGGGAGGGATAAACTTTACCTTCTAAATGCAGACTTTTTTTTGCCTGTAGTTTTATACAAGTAAAAACTAAATTCTAATGTATATGGACTGCATATATTTTATATTGGGAGCGTAATGTCAATACAACCAACGTTCACACCTTCCTGCAACATGCAGTCTTAACTTCTGTAAATGAATCAGAGAAGACTCGGTAAAATAAAATAAAACATTTTCACATTCACCGGGTAAATAAAATTACACAAGACATGAATTTGTATGTTTGATTGTTAACATAACCAAGCTAACAATACGTGTGTGAGGGCTGTTATCATTGGTTGTTATTACACATGTAGATCCCATTGTGTTAAAATTTAGGGTAAAAGTTTGACGATAACATGACATTAACACGATACTAAAAATAAACTGCAAATAAAAAGTAGGTATACATTAGATTATGCTAATTTAACTAATATAATGATTTGATATTTGCATAATAGTGTGTAGGGTTCTACACAAGTGGAAGGATACATTGAAACATTTTTGACCTAACAAACTGAGTACTGAGTAAGTTTTCTGTGCGAAATCACAATTTTACCTCAAATTCATGAAAAACAAAACATTAAAACAGCTGCATGTTGGTGACAATACAACTACAAAATGGCAGCTTTAGTACCATTCTCATTGTTTCAGAAGTCCTCGTGAGCACATATAGGGACTTGTGAATCATTGGCTGCAATAAAGCCCAGGTAAACTGCACTAAAAACGGAGTGTCACTAAATCGAATCCTTTGGGGGGAAGTGCAAACTGACAAGTTCAGAGAGAAGAACATCCACAGGGTGCCAGACCTGCTGACAACAGGAAGTGACATGTTGGTGCACTCTAAAACAGCAGCTACACTTGCTCCCATTTTACAATAAAGCCAAATAAGTAGAGTTACCACTGGAAAATAAAAATGTAACGCAGATAAACGCAGGTCTAGTGTCCTATCAAATGCTTTCCGGTACAACAGTCAATATATCTGTACATATACACTGAAAAACAGTTACCATATATTTATTCAAAACATGTTTTAATAGAAAATACAAGTGGTGAATTGAGCTAAATGTATTATTCTGGATTTCATAAAAAACAAAAACATGCCACTGAAAGTCTTGATATTGAAAAAATAAAATAAAAAGGGAACTGAAGATTCTTATTGTACTGCATGTAAGCCATTCCCAGATCTGAATGTGTCAAAAAGGACAAAAGGGCAAATCAAAACGTTTCTGGTTTTATTCTTTCCTTTTGAATCTCCCAATACTGCACTAGAGAAAGTGGACAAAATCATTTGTTTCTTCCCATACATGTATATTTCTCCCATTTCTCTTGAATAATATTGTTTTTTTATTTTAAGAAATATATTTTCTTAAACCATTTTTAAGATCTTGAATAATAATAATTTTGAATTACCAATTGTCATTAAAGATAATTCATTTTTGCAGCATGGACTTGCTTTGCATGACCACAACACCCCATGTGTGAATCTGAATTTTTTAGATAAAAAAAAAAAAAAAAAAAAGTTTTTATTTTTATTTTTACATTTTATTTTTGTTACATAGCTATGTACTCACGACCATACATACGTCATACACTTCAATGATCTATGCTAGGTATTATAGAATGGTTATGGGAGTGTACTGAAGTGTTTAGAAAATAAGAACACCAAGTTCTATTGAACATTATTCACAGGAAAATGAACAATGTTAAATCTGATGATTTAATCCCTGTAGAGCAGCTTTATTCATCAGTGTAATGTAAACTCATGGGAGTACAGGTGCACTAATCACACGTGTACAGCATGAGTGTGTGATATACCAGCATACAATAGCACATTATTAATCTATACTGATATAAGATTAGAATACAATGATTTAAGATTATGGCACTCTAGCTAACATACTAGTAAATATAAGTATAACCCATTAAAGAGCTCCAGACGTATGCTTTCCCAGGCAAAATAAATAAATGTGCTGAATAGTATTAGAAATGTTTACACAATACTGTACAGCCCTTTCACATTATAGTACAGAATGTTCTATATTTAGTCATACACAGCTACCAGGGCAGAGAATACAGCAAGTGCAAGCCGTCATCTATCCATCACATTCTAGCTAAAAGCTTCCTTGTTTAGAGGCTAAAATCTGTTTGCAGAGGTTAACTATATATACGGCATTAGCAACTCTGCAATATCTAAGGGAAATGGTTTACAAGCCACAAATAATCAGCTTAATGTGGACAACAAATCTATTTTTCATTGTTTCATGTGGCTTCCATTCATTGATCTAATTAGCTGTGAATTGTTCTGTGTCGTTCACGTCCACAACATTCCTACATGCACGATGAAGCAGATGGGAATGTGCTTTTATTGTCTAGTTCTATAAGCTAGAAGAAAAGTTGCACTTCTGCGTACATCTTTGGTATGTTCCGAACTCTGAGAACTATGGTGATGCATGTAGCATCTCTCTGTGTGCTGGTACCTCACCACTCAACACCGGTGGTAAGATTAATCTTAATGTTAGGACACATAGATTTGAGAACAGTGTTTGAACCCACAAGCTGTGCACGTTGTATTTTCTTGTACATCAGAGTAATTAGTTACAAAAAGAAAGTGAAGATGACATAATTTTACCATTTACACTTTGCCAAAGGTTAAACTGGTGCTTCCTGTTAAGCAGGAACCGTGGAACAATATTACAGGATGGGTTCTTACAGTGGGTGACAGGTTTTGATAAATTAGAAGGCATTAAGTCTACCATGATTGTCTGCTGCTTCCCCCTAAATAGTATTCAGAATGTTCAGGCTCGACAGCTTATCCAATATACCTCATCACAGAGTCTTCCCTGTGCAAAGCATTTTAACATGTACCTTAATATTTACTGTAAACTGGTAGTCGATCATTTACCACACATTCTGGCCCTACATACACACCTTGTAGAACGTGATACTGTACGAGGACCATGAGGGCCTTGCGGCATGTTAGCGGGAATTAACAAGACAAGTTTTGTTTTTTGTTTTTGTTTTTTTACATTTTAAAAGACAGAAAGTTTGAATCGTTTTCAGATGAAACAAGAACCTCAGACATTCACCCCACATAGCACCATAATACCAAGCAAGACACAGTCTGACCACGTTTAACTCAACCTACCTCAGGAGTGGTTTCTTTTGGTCTCGGACGATAAAAGTAGCTCATGAAATCTGCACTTTCCAATTTAACCTTGTATCTACCAATGTATCAGATATGCTGCCTCGCCTTCTGATTTTAGTTTGTATACACCTAGATAAACATAAGAGACAGAACAGTGCAAGTACCTGTTGTGTAACAGTCACCTGTGATTGATAATTATTTGAAAACATATTGTACATAGCAACAACGTTTATTATTCTCATAACGTGCCGCGTTTTCTCTACTCTCCTGCATTTTTTGTTATTCACAGGAAGAGTGTGAGGGCAGGCGAACACCATTGTAGGTTTCCCCTTCAAAACTGCACCCATGGACACTGTTTCTGAGTCTCCAAATCTCACTCTGATTACAGCACTTGCAGAAACAATGTGACTAATTGCAGTCAAAACAATGGCAACGGTAGGAACAGCAGCGATAAAATAAGCTTGCATGAAAGTTTTTCTTTTTTTGATAACACTGACAAGCGCCTTAACAAATCACTTTGAACAGAACCATTTGTAAAGCTACAAGAAAAGGGAAAAAACAGTAGAATAATGACAGACTCCCTTCGTCACCGAGGAACAAAGAGAGAAAAAGAAAACACAAAGAATGTTTTACCGTACCGAAGGTTCACCACGTTGAGAAGCATCTAAGTGGCTCGTAAATGATTTGTGCTGCTGCAGAAGGATCCAGAGAGAAGGGGAGTCTTCCTCTCTGTCATGTTCTATAGAAATGTAGTGCTTGTGCAGTAAACCTGGACCTGCTCTCTCTCCCTCCCTCCCCACCCCCTCCCGTGTTGGCCGCTTATTTATCGACCAGCTTAGCCAGGCTCTGGCGCAGGCCGTTCAGGTCGAAGATCTTGGCGTCCAGGATGCCGATGACCCTCTGGAGCTCGCGCTCCGCCTGGTCTCGCTCGCGCAGAGAGGAGGACAGCGTCTGCTCCGTGCTCTGGACCCTCTGCTCCAGCTCGGCGTTCCTCGCCTCCAGCTCCTGGCGACACAGGGAAGAGGAAGGAATCCCTCTTTTTTAACAGCCAATAATCAATACACCTGCATTTCAACATTTCAGCTTACCCACCCACTTTCTCTCACTTAAAGATACAATTCCTGTGTTCTTAGTGGTTCTGTGTGGCTCAGCAGGTAGAGCATGGCGTTGGAAATGCTTAGTTTGTGGGTTCGTACACCACCACATATGCTGAAAAATGTATGCATTCATTACTGTAAGTCGCTCTGAATGAAAGGGTCTGACAAATGGCGTATATTACTATACTATTAACGTGACCCTGACTTTACCCAGCCCAGGATGAGACACAACCACCCAAAGCTGCCTCCCTTGTTGCGCTGATTGATCGTCTGACATAGTGAAAGAGTGTGGTAAGAAAAGCCTGGCTTTCACTGCTCCAAGCTCACCTGTAGTCTGTGAACGGCCTCCTCTCTCTCCTGCTCCAGCTCATGGAGGTCGGATTTCTTGCCCTGCAGGATGTGGATTTCCTGCAACACAACACAACCACACTGGAGGTTCAGCTCAAATTCGAGACACATGGCTGCATCTTCTTTTTCCTTTCTTTAAGACCAGACACCGATTACCAGTGTAGCTCTGTTTTGATAAACTCCCCTACTTCCCAGAAACATTTGACGGCAGACTGACAGAGATACCCCAATCATCTCTGCCCCCTGAATGAATAAGAATGAATGAACATTTGAATGAACATATTATTTATATTTTTTCCAAGGAACTGTAAGTGCTTTACAATGATAGGGGGCAACTCACCTCAACCACCATCAATGTGCAGCACCCACCTGGCTGAACGCGACAGCAGCCATAGTGCGCCAGTACAAACTCACTACACATCAGATACACAGTGGAGAGGCGAGGAGGGAGGGAATGAATGAACTCGATTGCCTTGGTTGGAAATTTGGTCAGGACAACAGGTTTTTTTCACGATGGGATCTTTTATAACCAGAGAGTCAGGACCTCAGTTTTTCCCCATCTGAACAACGGACATGTAGTCCCGTGGGATCAAACCCACAACCTTGGCATTGCTAGTGCCATGCTCTTCCAGCTGAGCTATGGAACTACACTACCAAACTCATAGCTGACCCGTGTCATGGTGAGTCATCTCTAGACTGGCATTGTTATATTTTAGTCTCACACAAGCCTTCACTCTCAGCACAGCTGTTTAAGGAGGGAGCAGAGCACTGAATCACAGCTCAAAGGTTATTATTCCATCACTTCAACACAGCGCACAATACAGCAGGGAGCATTGTGGTGAAGATCGTGGCACATAACGTTGAAACTTTTCAGTGAGAGTTTTGTACAATGGGTTCAACAAAGGCTGTCATCGTCTGTTATCTAAGGTACAATGAGCACTTGGTAACAGTTATGAAATTCAGTAGAGCTGCATACTATCCTTCATTATGCATATAAAGGTAACTGCCAAAATTAAGAAAACACTGACCTAAAGTGTCTTAAGAGGGTGTTGGGCCACCAGGAGCCGCCAAAACAGCTTTAATGCACCTTGGCATAGATTCTACAAGTGTCTGGAACTCTATTTGGAGGGATGCAACACCATTCCCCCACAAGAAATCCCATAATTTTGTGTTTTGTTGATGGTGGTGGAAAACAGGAGCTAAATTGTTCCATTAAGTTTTAAATTAGGTTGAGATCTGGTGACTGAGACGGCCATGACATGTGCTTTACATTGTTTTAATGCTCATCAAACCAGTTCAGAAATCAATACGTAGTGTACGTGACCGTATAATCATCCAAATAAAAATAAAGAGTGTTGCTGGGGAAATCGTTTTTCCAGTGGACCCAAAACTTTAATCAGGGGATGAAAGGAAAAATAAAGCAAATATTTAATTTCTCTCAGTTTGTGAAAATCTGACCAAACTCCTACACCCCTAACAGCATGCCAAGCTAACAAGCTCTGGTTCCCAGAAGACAAGTTAGGTTAAACCTTTCCCACGTGTAAATATTTCCAGTTTCCTGGATGTCCCTTAAATAACTTATTTAAGTCACAAGGAACATTCATTCATGTTAATTTTATCAGAAAAGTCTTAAAACAAATCTGTGATTTCAACATTTACATTCAGTGCATTCTTACAATGTCACTGACCCCCACAATGTTTTTTTCATGACGGAATGATAACCATCAGTGGATGTCTCCAGTAAGTTTATGTGCTACATGCCGAGGAATGTTTTTCTGTGACTTTGACAGAACTCGTTTGGAATATTAAACACGCTTCAAGACTGTTTGGGGAACGTTCTCATCACAACCTTACAGCCTTAATGGGAATCAGATGGAACAGTCGGAACATTCCCTAGCGCTCTTGAAACGTTTTGTGCTCCATTTCCTCACCTGGTCCTTCGCCTTGAGCAGGGCCTCAAGCTCTTCCAGGGACTGAGTCAGTTCGTCCTTCACCGTGTCACTGGGGCCCTGCCGTGTTCCATGGGCCTCCAGGTCTGCCACCTGGGGCAACAAACACATCCCAGAATGAGCCATACAACCATCCCACTTTCACACTCAGAAGGACCTTCAGCCCATACCGGTAATCAGTGGTGGATGAAGCACACAAGCCCTTTACTTGACACCTTGATAAAATATTACTCCAGTAAAAGTAAAAAGTCCTACATTTAGCCCCATTTGCCTTTGAAATGTAGGGGAGTGAAAGTAAAAATAAAAGTAAAAATGGAAATATTTAAGTAAGCACAGATACTTTAAAAATGTACAGTAATTTACTCAAATAAATGTACTATTGTTAGTGTCCACGACTGCCGGTAATACTGATATTCCTGAAGTACAGATACACACATTTGCGCCAAGGATACTCTGAGAGACACAGATGATAACAACTCCGTCGTTATGGCACAGTGCCCATGCAATGCTCTCCTCCATCTTCCTCTACTAACAATTCTTCAAATGCCTCAACCACTCACAGTCCTGATTATCCCCGAACCTCAGTCCAGCTATGGGCTTTTACAGACCAGAACAACGCAGACAAACTTTGACAGGATGACACTGATTGATTTGTGCCCTGATGTAGAAACTGCCATATCTCTCTCTCTCTCTCTCTCTCTCTCTCTCCTCTCTCACTCACTCTCTCCCTCCCTCACTCACTCTCTCTCTCCCTCTCACTCACTCCTCTCTCTCTCTCACTCACTCCTCTCCTCACTCACTCACCTCCCTCCCTCACTCACTCCCTCCCTCCTCACTCACTCTCCCTCCTCACTCCCTCCCTCACTCCCTCACTCACTCTCTCCTCACTCCCTCTCACTCTCTCTCTCTCTCTCTCCCTCTCTCTCACATTCTCTCCATCTCTCTCTTTAGAAGGAATTTCAAAAGAATAGCCTTAGGATTCCATTGCATCGACCAATCAGAGTCCTGGAAAGCTGATGCAGAGTATCAAGCTTTCCCGCAGGACAAACCCCCTTCTCACCAAACACACATGTGACAGCAGAGCCCCTGGGAGATCCTATTCTACGGAAAAGGACAACCACACCACAGCACACAGCACACAGCCAAAGACGCAGCATTCAGCATTCTGTTCATGAACAGAAGAGAAACACAACGGCCTTCTGAGGAAAAAAAACGACATTCTAAATCAATGAATACACTGATGTCATAAATAAAAAAGTCCAAATAAGATAACCTTGAAAATGATAGTGACATCAGGAAGCATGTCGACTGGTTTGTGCAGAATGTCTTTTCCTGCTGGTATCACTAAATTATCTCTGCCATGGATTATGCTGCTATTGCTTAGACCTTCCTCTCACCTTCTGAGGACATTAAGCCTATCTATCCCGGACACCTGGCCCGGCCAGCGGAGGATGGGCTCCCCCTCTAAGACTGGTTCCTCCTGAGATTTCTTCCCACTGGGGAGTTTTTTGACCACACTTTCCGGCTTTTTGGGGGTTCAGGCCTGGCATTTTTGTGCTTTTATATTTTCTGTTTTCTGTAAAGCAACTTTGTGACAGTGCTCTGTAAAAAATCACTATATAAATACAAATTACAGGGGCCTCCGATAGCGTAGTGGTCTAACGCACCTGTATTGGCTGGTCCTTTACAAGTGTGAGCTACCTATCATGGTCACGGTTTGAAACCCGACTGTACCAGACCATCCCTGGTGGGGAGCCTCGATCGGGGGCGGCGTTTGGTTGTCCGCCCCAGGGGAAGGGGGGAGGGTGAGCTGGTATGAGCTTGCCGAGGAGCGGTAGGGCAACCTCCTAAACAGGGTTGGGCGAGTTCCGTCTCGGAGGAGGCGAACATTGCCTCGAGGTATTAGCTCATCCCGCAGAGGCGGGCCGCGAGTTAGTGGGGGAGGGTAAAATCTAAAAGAAATAGAGGGTATAATTGGCTACCAAATTGGGAGAAAGAACGGGGGGAAATCTGAAACAAACATTTCAGGCAAGATGTGAGCCAACACAATGAAGTGGCTGGGGCGAAGCAGTGCAATGTCAGACAGGCCCCAAAGCAAAATTAAAAACAACCTCTAAAATGTTTGGTTCTTCTAGAGCCCAGAGAAGAAGGGGATTATATTTAACAGTGTAAAGGTTATGTAAATTAATATCTTCCCTTCGGTCATTTTTCATTTCTCCTAACTAGGCCAGTGGAGGTAGGATATCACTGTCCTATATACCCCTCCATCTTTTACCCCCCAGGGGAAGTGAACTACTTCCAGCCACCTGGTCAACTTCTGTGCAAAAGAGAGACAGCCTTCCTCCTGACATCAACGCCTTTCTGGACTTCAATAAAAAATGATGACATACAGAGTACCTACAGAAGGGCACGTTATCAAATCTGAATCTAATTGTTTTGATCAGCTTTATCGAGGATGGATGAAAGATATGACAGCAGAAAGTCTATGGAAAAATGAAAGAAATTAAATCTTGAATTTAAAAAACGTAATGTTGAACTCTCTTGACCTCACTCATGTGCAGGGCCGTAAATGTGTGGATTGTTCTATACCCGAGAGAATGGTGGGGAGTGGGTGGAACGCTGAACGAGATTTGTTGAAGCTATGGCTTCAATTCAAAGTCAATAAAAAGCATCCACAGACTTCAGAAATACCAAGAGGTACGGCCTGCCGGGTGGTCTAGCGGTTACAACGTTCGACGCTGCCCACTGCGACCGGGGGTTCAATTCCACCAGCCGCGCCAGTTCGGCTCTGGCCGGGAGTGTCACTAGGGGGCAGCAATTGGCTGTCCGCCCCAGGGAGGAGGGAGGGAAGCCACTATGAGTTCGCTGTGTATAGGGGTGGCTTTGTGTACCAGAGTTACAGTCGACGGCTTGGCGCCTTTGTCACAGTCTCAGGGCTACGGCAGCGAACTAACAATATGAGGGGGGATTGACATGAAAAACAGAGGGTGTAATTGACTACTAAATTGGTAGAAAATGGGAAAAAAACTGAAACAAAATCTTTAAAAAATTTAATTACATTAAAAAAAAATTATACCAAGAGGCAGAGATCCCTTGGTGCAAACCTCCTCCTGCACTATCAGTGTCCCCGTTTCCCCTCAGCGTCTCCGCGTCCCCAATTGCGAGCGTCTCAGTTTCGTGTCTAAACTAAGGCAGCACAGTCAGCGAGCTGCTCCGCTTAAGAGTGTAAAATGTGATTAACGTCCTGCGCAGAAGAGCCCCGGGGTGTGATCACAGTGTCGCTCACGGCGGCCCCCTCGTTGATCCGCGGTCGCTAACCTGATCGCGCAGTCTCTCCGTCTCCTCCTGGTACGCGGCCAGCTGCTTCTTCCACTGCTCCACGTTGCCATTGGCCTCCTGCAGCGCCGCCACCAGCTTCGAGTTGCTGTCCTGCAGCGTGAACAGCTCCGCCTCCATGTTCATCTCGCATATTGACCTGTAGGACGGGCATTAACGCGTGAGGAGGAGTATATTGACCTGGAGGACGGGCATTAACGAGTGAGGAAGAGTATATTGACCTGGAGGACGGGCATTAATGAGTGAGGAGGAGTATATCGACCTGGAGGACAGGCCTGAACGAGTGGGGAAGAGTATATCAACCTGGAGGACAGGCCTTAACCAGTGGGGAAGAGTATATCAACCTGGAGGACGGGCATTAACGCGTGAGGAAGAGTATATCAACCTGGAGGACAGGTCTTAACGAGTGGGGAAGAGTATATCGAGCTGCAGGACAGGCCTTAACGAGTGGGGAAGAGTATATCGACCTGGAGGACAGGCCTTAATGAGTGAGGAAGAGTATATCAACCTGGAGAACGGGCCTTAACAAGTGAGGAAGAGTATATCGACCTGGAGGACAGGCCTTAACCAGTGGGGAAGAGCCACTCCATCAGAGGACTGGGCTGGTCTTCGTGTCAGGCGTTAGTGGCAAAATCTACTAGTACAACGATTCAAGTTCTTGATAAAAAAATTGTGATTGATTTATTTATTATTTATTTATTTGACAGGGACAGTACCAGAGTTAGCTATAAAGCTAATTTACATCTGTAGTCCCTGGGCAGGAAACAGATAAAAACATCTCTGTTAAGAAAATTAACACAATTACAAGACAATACACAAAAATTAAAGCAAATACTGTGTTATTGTGAACTGACATTTACAACATTAGTGTAATTACGACCCTCTCTGATAATGGCTGAAAAAGTAACCATTCTCAGAATTCGTAGTATCTTTTGACTGTCACATAGACACTGCAGCATGTATCCAAGAACTGTTTTCACCGCAGACACACTGCTGACAGTAAGAGACCCCCGCCACACCCGCACCCACACACACAGGAGTCTCATAAGGCAGAGCCAGTGGCCTCCATATTAAAGTGCTCAACCACAGCCCACAGTATGCAGTGAGATCCTCACTTTCAGGTAATGATTTTATCAAAATCCTGCGTGTGTCACCACGTTCTATTTTCTCCTGCATCTGTAATGAGGCACTAGTGCGTAACCGCTGGGCTGAAGTGTCAGTGGAGAGGAAGGAGGGTTTGGGTTGCAGGAGGGGGGGTACACGACCGTTTAGCTACTGACTCACCATGGCAACCTGATTACAAGAGCTGTGATTATGGGAAAAACAACAACTTCTGTGGAGAAGAAAGAGCTCGATGTAAAACTCTCTGCAGGAGGTTATCATAGAGAAAGCTGTGTGTGTGTGCATGTGTGAGAGGATGCGCCATAGGGCATGATGGTGAATGTGTGTGTGTGTGTGTGTGTGTGTGTGTGTGTGTGTGTGTGTGTGTGTGAGTTTGTGTGTGTGCGTGTGTGTGTGTGTGTGTGAGGATGACCGTATGGCATGATGGTGAATGTGTGTGTGACAGCATACATGACTGGGGCGGTTTATTAACGTGTGATTCGTCATATCAAAGTGGGATAGTTTCTCCTCCTTCAGATGAACTTCACCTTCCCACTCGTGCACCAGTAGGTGGAACAACGAGGCCCAAATGAAAGATAGTTCAGTAAAGGGAGGTAAAGATGTGTTTGGGGGTGGGATGGGAAGGATAAATAAGGATGACTAATGATGTAAAAATAAAATGCACAAGGTGTACTGGGGCCTCCGATAGCATAGCGGTCTAACGCACCCATATTGGCTGGTCCTTTACGAGTGTGAGCTGCCCATCACGGTCGCGGTTCAACTGTACCAGACCAGCCCTGGTGGGGAGTCCCGATCAGGGGCGGCGTTTGGCTGTCTGCCTCAGGGGGAGGAGGAGAGTGAGCCGGTATGAACTCGCGGAGAAGCGCGTAAGGGTGACTCCAGAACATGGGTGGGCGAGTTCCGTCTCGAAGGAAGAGGAGTTTGCTGCCCTCAGAGAATTAGCTCGCCTCACAGAGACGGGCAAGCGAGTTCGTGTGGGGAGGGCAAATCGAAATAAATAAAGGGTATAATTGGGCACTAAATTGGGGGAAAAAAGGAAAAAAATCAAGAGACAAGTACATTATTATTATTATTTTTTTAGAGGTAGGCGTCAAAGGGAAGGGCTCATTCAGACAAAGACGTCTTTAGAGGTTGCTATGACGAGGCGAGATGAGAGGAGTATTTCTTTACTGAACAAGGGCTCGGCGGAGGGAAGCCCAGCTCAGCTGGTAGAATTCCACAACCATCAGAGTTCTCATCGTTGAGGTATCACATTACGCTATGATAAGAGTGTGATAAGGCTTTTAGCGACCCCTAATCTCTTTTTCCGTTTTTCCTATTCTTTTATGCCTTTGTGCAGAAGTGGATTAGACCATGGATAAAACAGTTTACATCCAGATCTCATCCCATAATGCCAGATTGGGACGGTCAAATGAGGCCTCCGTTCTTGTAATATTAGATTACGAGCTATCGGATGCTAGGAAAAGTGGTGCAGCTGCCATTGTAATGTAATTCAGTACGTCACGCATGATCCTGTGAATCTATCGACCATTTGGTTCATTAGCGTCATCGTTGCCCCAGAATGCAAGTGAAAAAGAACAGCCTATTAGGGAATGCAATGTGACTACTCCCTAAAAGAGAAAGGTGTCAGATTCACAGCCACTGGATTACAGCACAATTCTGAAGGCTGGCGCGATGAAACACCCCCCTCATCCCCACCTCCAACGCCGTGTTACCGAAGTGAATCAGAACCGATGGAGACATCCGCTCCAAAGCATCACAAAAACAGGACAACACTGATTTCGTTTTTCTAATTAAATAAAAAGGAATGAAATGAAGTCTCCCTGGTGGTGTAGTGGTTACAACGTTCGATGCCCACTGCGACCGGGGTTAGATTCCACCAGGTCGCGCCAGTTCGGCTCTGGCTGGGAGTGCCACTAGGGGGCGGCGATTGGCTGTCCGCCCCAGGGAGGGGAGGGGGAGAGGGAAGCCGATACGAGCTTGCTGCGTATAGGAGTGGTCCTGTGTGTTACGGTGACCGTGGCGGGTGCCGGCTCGGACGAGGTGGTGTAGCGCCCACTGCCCGTCTCAGGACTACGGCAGCGAGCTACATGCACATTCACATTTTAAGCATTTAGCAGACGCTCTTATCCAGAGCGACTTACAAGATGTGCATTAATGCATGGTAAGAACAATCATTGTTCGTGCAAGAGATCAGTGCAGTAATACAGCGATAGACATAGAGAGAGAGCTCTTGTACAAGGGAGGGGATAATTGGATACTACATTCTGAGAAAAAAATGAGAATAAACAGCAAAAATAGACAATAAGAATACATAAATTATGAAATCATGAAATTAATGAAAAGGTGAGTCACCCTTCGGAGAGCATCTTTTTAATGCGCTCCTTCTCAGACGAGAGCTCGATGTCGGCACTTTGGCTGCGGAAGAGCTTGTCCTCTCCTGGGCCATTGACACACAGCAAGGGGGGTGACTGGCGGTCTTCAGACATGTCCTGCAAGGGATAAAGCAAAGAGAACCTTCAAAAAGATGTCCAGCAGAGCTGACCTCAGGCAAACGTATGACCTTAATCTCCGTCTCTGAGCAGATTCTCAATTTGAGCCAACCAAGAAGTCCCCAGCCCACCGCTGAGGAGAATACATTGTTATTATTATTATTATCATTTATCATCTATTCGCTGATGCCCTTATCAAGAGCAACTTACTCACCTTTTATAACACAGCTGGATATTTACCGAAGCAGTTGGGTTGAATATCCTTCTCAAGGGTGCAATGACAGAAGCCTCTGAGCCATAAGCCACATGTCTACACTACTCTGCTGCCCAGAAAATAAATCTACCCAAGTTATAAGTTATCCTTGTTATTAGAACCGTAAAATGCGATGCTTCTCTGTGCATGGGAGCTGTCCACAATGACAACTTCACTGAGTTTTGCATGTTCCCGATGTCACCGTGACAAGTGCCTTGAGAAGTGCATAACTGCTTCACACGAGTAGCACATTTCTATTGTGATGTTAGGTCGGGAAAAATTGGTAAAGCCGTTGTGTTTGTGACTGCGACTCAACTTGCGATATTGCAAACACTCTCTTTGCGTGTTACTTCCAAGCCACGGTGGGTGAATGTTAGACCTCTAGGGCCACTGGATCTGGTAGTTTTCATTGCTTGTCAGTACTTAATTGATCCATTAAAGAGGTTGATTACACAGTCATCTCACCTCGCCTGCTTTCTTGTGTCCAAATCGGGTTGCTGATTTTAAGGTGAAAACAAAACCCAGCGTATTGACAGAGAACCGCATATGACAGAGAAACACGGGACAGAACAGAAACACTGCTTTTCAGAGCGCATAGAACGCTGGCACCACGTCTTTCAGCACAGAATGTGCGCTTAATGAAACGGGCCTTGCATCTGCCATCACCAGCAGGTGGGTTTATTTTTAGTTCACAGAAATACTACTACAGAAAGGAGAAGATGGCCAATCCTTCCTGTGTTTTACTGTATCTGCTCCAGACTGCATCGCACGGGGAAACGCCTTCACCTGCGAGGGGGAGGGGGCAAACAGGTGCCCGTCTAACGGATGTTGCCCCAAACCCCCACCCCATTACACACACACCTGCCCAGACCAGACCCCTGTCCCTTCTCCGGCCTCTCTCTTTCCTCCAGGGTCTCAAAGTTCTTCAATCTGGCAGATATATCATCCTGTTTTGCATACACAGCGGCATCTGGCTCTCTCCTTCTGACAGAATCTAAATCGAGTGCTCTCCCCTGCTATTTTTAGTGCTTTATGTAAATAGGCTCACGTGTAAAGAGGGAAGGTTGCAAATACCTTGTCTCACAACTCTGTACGTGATAGTAAAGCCACAAAGCAAATCAGAATGGGTGCGTTTTCTAAGTAATAAGCCCTCTGCTGCTTGGGAACCAACATTAATATCGTGTAATTAGCATTCACAGTAGCCTCAAACTTATTCACACCCTTGATAAAGATGAGCAAAGAAGGCTGTACAAAATAAACAATACATGCAATGACATACATTTTATGACCAAAAGATTATATTCTTTTATACTAATAAAATTTATCTGAGAAAAAAGATTTTGTTTAATAAGTATTTTTTTCTTCCCCAAACAGATATTGTTCACACCCCTATTTTCAGTACTGTGTGCACCCTTCCCATGCAAGGATTTTGTGTATAGTGGTTCTATAGTGGTTCTATAGTGGTTGAAGAGATTAGTGAACATATTGGGGGGATCTTTGACCATTCCTCCAGATAGAACATTCAAAGATCCTTCCGATCCTTCAGTCTGTGGACTTGTGGACTGCCCTCCTCAATTCAAAGCACACATTTTGTATTGGGTTAAATAGAGATGCCCATTGCGAAACAGTAATTTTGTGGTCAGTTAACCATTTCTTGGTTGATTTTGAGGTATGCTTGCGATCATTATCTTGCCGAAAGATCCATTTGCGGCCAAGTTTGCCTCGTTTCTTCTGAGAGTTCTCCTGATTTGCCTTTCCCCATGGTGACGGACGACAAATGGAATTTGTGTCACCTGATTTTTATACCCCAGTGAAACAGGAAGCCATGGAGGGCTACAATATAGTTCCCCAAGATTGAGATGAACTTAGAAAAGTAGCATGTTAATGCAGATTTGTTGTGGTTGGATTTTATTTAAAATAATTGTTGTGGATGTGAATAATTGTGACACATATCCTTTTGGGATTTCGTTTTCGCTGAGCAATTGTATTAGCATAAAATAATTGTAATTTGTTTGAGCATAGAATATATCTCATTACCTGTACTGTTTATTTTATACAGCCTTCTTTGCATATCTTTGTCAAGGGTATGCATAATTGTGGAGGGTACTGTACATGTAACTAGCTGCTAGCAGGGAGCTTACATCATTGTAACTATTTCAAACTGAAACTGAGAAAAGCACACAGGAATAGGTTCACCGCAACATTAAGCATTCATATATAGATAATTATTTACAGAATGTATTTAACATTGTTTTAAAATAATATTAAACTCAAAGTTTTTATTACAGGCTCATTCTATGCATTGGCCTGTGTCCATGGATAGAGAACATGAAACAGAATTTAGATTAATTCGATTGCTAGGACATCCAAACAGTCCATCCCACTATATCCTGGCCCCTAAGCCAACTATGACAGATGTACACATCTTATTATTTTCCTATGGTCAAATGCAGAAAACTAGACTTCATTCTACAAGCAGAGAGTACATCTTTTCAAACGCTGCACCCTCGCACTCTGAAAAGGATGTATTATTTATCCATCTCAAAGTCAGCTTCTGTTTCCCCTCTGGCGTTCCCATTTCAGAGCCTGATAACCAGCCCTGTGACTTCTTAACTGTGTAAGAGGAAATATCCCAAGAGTGGCTATTAAATGTACATATACACATATATTTGAAAGAAGAAAGCTTACTTCAAAAATAAAAAGGCAGGACAAGAAATCAAAGTTGGCGAGACAACTCCACACCACCAGCTCGATGGCTTGGGAGGAGAAAACGCTAAATTATACATGTAAACGATCATGTATAAATAATAACGGATGACAGATTTTACCCCCATCTCTTCTTCCTCACCATCTCCTACTACGTATCAAAGTGTGTCAGTATAAACATGAGACAGCGATACATAAGTATATCATACAATATGGTCAAAAGGACGAGTCAGTGTGCACAGTGGACGTAAACTTTGGCATAGCTATTTTTTAAATCATCCTGATTGTTAAACTCGTAAAAATCCAATACAAAATATTTCAAATGGGGGAGATGAGGCAACCTTGTTGAACCAGACAAATGCATTTCTGGCTAATCTCAAATGAAGGGTTTACTGGAAACACAGGAATTGCAGTACATCCCCTCTTACACAGGTTAGTTATACAACATCCCCCCCCCCCCCGGGACTGTGGCTGGCTGAAGTGATGTAGGAATAATAAGAATAAGAGGAATAAAGTCATCAAAAAACAGAAGTAGGACAAGGGAATTTGTAAGCAGACAGGTCCTTATCATATCCTTATCCTTATCATACCTATGTACAATACCCTATTGCTCACTCATCTAGATTGCTGTGGAACAGTCTGGCTCCCAGCACTGCATTGGTGTAACAAAACAGGGCTAGACCAGCTGCAAGGAGTGGTCAACAGAGCTGCACGTCTCCTGACAGGCCATACTTTAAAAGACCACCGTAAGACTGACAAACTTCTGCCAATGGCTGGAATTTATGCAATCGTGGACAGAATCAAAGTACCTGCATTGATAATGGTCTTTAAATTTGTGCATCATATTGCCCCCACAATAAAAACAGTGTTATTACTGAGTGGAATGTCCTGGTGAAATAAAGTTGAACCACCACCACTAGCCGATTTTGTGTGGGTTAAGGGCCAGCTCTGAACACAGTTAGTGAATTGAGGATTCCTCAGTTCCAAACTCAATGCGCACCTTAGCCATCAAAACGAGCAGTGAACGCCATGCAGCTGACCAAGGTTAGTGATCACACAGCTCCATTTCAAAACTCATGACTTCGCTTCGTCGTTTTTAAAATGGAGGTTAGAGGCAAGCTACTATGATCAAATATATGAACATATTACACATCGAATTCAAATTGATATGAAATATTAATGGCCTCACTTGAAAGCCTTCAATATTCCAGCGGGCCAACACAGCGGCCCCAGCATGTAGAATAGTAGGTAGCTATTTACTTATTCATCTGGAACTTTGTAGGCTCCATTTCCTGTGGTTTTTGCTTTCCTGCTCAGGCAGGGTTGGTTTCTTTAGGACCCATAACCGACTTTATTTATAGATGAGCCTTTGCATCAGAAGACTATTTCTGCTTATTCTTTGCAACGGATTGGCTGCCGTTGTAAGCTCCTGTTCATGCCCGGGTCGGATTAAATATTAATGACTGTCATCCACGACCGGGGCCCATATGCCCCTTCCATATGGGGCCCAAGCGGCACCCTGGATCCCAGAAGCGCCTCGCGTCTCCAGCTCTTGTGTAACCGCGTGAAACGTTCCCCCCTTCAATAGGGCAAAAGAGCCCTGCAGGGGTGTTAAAAGAGGACAGGAAAGGCGCTGCAGTCCTGCTGGGAACGTAAGCCTCACTGGAGTCTGCAGATAACACGACATCAACAAGATGACGGTTAACGTTCAACACTGTCCCGGTGTCAAGACACCCCAGTGGGTGCGTTTGTTTTCCGATTTAAACCGGGAAGGGGTGTGGATTCTGTCTGACACTGGGTCCCCCAACCCCCCCCCCACCCCCTCGATAAAGCCGTCTGGCTCTGCGAGCGGTACGGGAATGATTGCAGACCAGGCAATGAGTCAGCGAACCGCATCGCCCTGAGCTCGGCGTCCTTAGGGACGCGTTACACTTTTCCACTTTTCCGCCACGGCAAAAAAAATGTACAGAACAAAGCATTTCTGCAAAACAACTGCTCACAACACCTGGGTATGCTTTTTTCAATTCATATCATCCGCCATTTGAAATAGCCAAACCTCTTCAAGCATGCCATCTATGGTGTCTTCAAGGAGGCAAATGAATGTTGAAATGTCAAAATTACAACCCCCAAAAATAATGCATGCGTGTTATGAGGAAAAAATATTTGTAAAAGATTCATTTAGAAACACATGAATAGTCAAAAACCCTGGAGGAATGGGGAAAGGCAAGACTGGGGCAAGCAAATGTTTCACAGATTTATCAAACCTTCTTGATATATTAATATATGTATTAAATATGTATTAAAACAGATAATGTAGACATATGAACTTCCAGAGTGTTGTTGTCAATGCTGTCCTATGCTACATTAATTGGTACATTTGGAGCTAAATCCATTACACCCCAAACTAGCTGGGACTAAGACAATAACTACTCCCATGGTTTTTCATGCACGTTTTTCAAAACTGTGAGAGTGGTCAGTTCTGATATCACACGCCTTGCCGTCAAAGTACTTTTCAGTGTGGATTTAGGGCAGAAATACACTTAGGAGTGGTTGTAACATGGCAGAAATGGGAATGGCAGTACTGGATGCTCAACAGCAGGTCTGTACTCTGTACGCCCAACAGTTTCATCCAGCAGACTGCATTGTGAGCAGAGCTCTTTCCCCATCATTCAATACATCCAACAAGGACCTGTAATCAGCGAACTTGCTGGCTGCATACATCTCCCTTTCGGCTTTATTCAGTGCATGCCATTGCAACAATGAAAAAATAGGTAATCATTCACAACGCGACAAAAATTCCAATGACGTGTTCTAAATATTTGTGTTTCATAATTGTGCATTTCATCCTCTCCTGTTATAAAAAAGCAGAGGGCTAATATTTTGAAATGCAATTAGTTTCCATTTATTATTCTCCTGCATTATTAGATCCTCAATTATTCCTGCGTCTCTGAGCTCAATAGAATGCTCCAGGCCACATACTGCACGGCCTCACAAACTGCCGGGAATTTCACAAGTGCTCTTGTGGAAAAAAAGACTCGCTAACATGCTAAAATCATGAAAGCACTCTCATGGGCTAACTGGTACCAATGCTGAATTCCGTGCTGTAAAGGCCAAGCAGTGCTGTTAGGTATCGCAGCCCCAAACAAAGTATTTACCTTGCCAAACCAAGGTACTGTGCAGGTAACCATAGAATTACTACAGTTATCTCAAGGGGATACTAGAGTAACTTCTGTACTTTTATTCAATGGTCACAATTATTTATTTATTGTAAACTATGTCCTATGTTTTACATATGTATACTGTTCTCTTACAATCATCGACATCTAAGAAGTGCTTGTACGCCCATTAAAATGTGCTAATGAGATGGCACACAGTATGTAGCATAATGTAAACGCTTTCATACAAGCACCATACTGTGCAGCTTCAATCTGTTCACCATATGAGAGTTAACTGGCTATCTCCATCAAATCTATAATGACTTGTCATTGCAGGGGTGCACAAACATTGGAAGATCTACAGTACATAGGGACAAGGCTGTACATACTGTACATACAGTACAAGGCATTTCCATTCAGGATTATCAAAATTCACTAGAATGATGGAAGAACATAACGCAAGTCCAGTTACCTCAAACATTTTGGAAGCGGTTGATTTATGTTCTTGCAGAATTTCCCATACATTCTGGGAAGAGATTCCAAAAGCAACTAATTAAATATACGGTACCAGTGAAATACACAGCAACTTGATATATTTGGAAAATTATTTTTTTATTGGTAATTTTAAAATATATATTTTTAATTTGATCTCTATAATTTTATATGTTTTTCCTTACCTCTATACATTTTGTTATGTATTTCTGGTGGTCTCATAGCTGCTCCAGTAGCCAGTGAATGTATGGACTATTCAAAGGCACTTCCCTGAGAATTGTTGCAATACGATGTCATAAATGGAAAAGTGACACCTTGATGGCCTACAATTCTGACACTTATCGGTTGTGAATCAGGAAACACACAAACTGTCCATGGAGACACTGTAGATGTGAGAGTGTTCCCCTTTAAGAACCTACTGCTGCCGGGTGTAAAAATAGAATGTTTTCCTTTGGTCTGTCACTAAGCTGCTCAACACAAACTATTTCAAAAATCAACATTTTCTACAGAGGCTGAACTCTCTGACATGCAATTTTCCCCCAATGTCAATCAGCAACTGACAAGTCTCAGTTTTCATGAAGAAATCCGCAGCATCAACAGAGAGGACCACAGCGTGATCCACAGCACTGCCCTAGATTTCATCTAACTTTTGCTTCGGGATTAATCACTGAGCTCTTCCTCATCCTCTTGTTTTCACATTCATCCTCCTCTTTCTCTTCCCCCAGGGTCCTCCGGGCATCACGGCCACTCTTTCTACCTTAAAATAAGCCTCCTCATCTCTCGCCTCAAACTCAAGCCGAGGTCAAGCTTCTGACAAGGATCCAGGATCGGTGACGTGACGGTAAAAGCACAACAGAAATGGAAGTTGTCGACCAAACTGAACACCCCAACGTGTTTTCTGCATCCCAGACAAACATAAACACGAGAATGCGCTCAAAATAATGAGGCAAATTTCAAAATAATGTCTCAAAGTAAAGTCCTGCAGTGCCCCACACACATCCGTAAGGGTGTTCCAGCTGAAACTCACCTGTGGGGCTGCAATGTTTAGGCCAGGGTTGGTCAGCTCAAACTTCTCCTGGGACTTTTCCCGTGCCAGACGCGCAGCCTCCTTCACCTCGTTGAACCGTTCTGAAAACTGGCGACGGGACGGGACGGAGCGCCAAACAGACAACGGAAATTCAGGCTACATGCATGCAGATCGTTTCGAGATGTGAATTTTGAGGCCCGATAACGAACGTCTGAATGAGCTTACCTGCTGTAGCTGCTGCTCGGTGGCGAAGCCCAGACCATAGACAGTGTTCGCCCTGCTGTCTGCCCACTGGCCAAACTTCTGTGAGGTCTTGGTAAAGGTCATGTTGGGCGTGATGGTGCTGTTGATAATGGCCTGAAGAGTGTGTGTGTGTGTGTGTGTGTGTGTGTGTGTGTGTGTGTGTGTGTGTGTGTGTGTGTGTGTATATGTGTGGGTGGGCGAGAAAATAAGGTCCGTATCAAACACAAGCCCTGCATGAAGTCCCTTTCAACCACCGCAATTTCTTTGTTTTTCCGCTTGCCGGAAAATGACAAAAGTATCCATTATGCCTTTATGTTTAAAAAAACTCACTAAAAGGCTTTATAGATCATTTCCCAGTGGGGCAGAAAATACCACAGAGGATTAATGTATTCACTCCATTAACGAACAGAATTGAAGCCATCCTAGTAATCATTACTGTAATACAGTCGAGGGATATATCGTATTAATGCATTTTATGAAAAGGACCATTGAAACAGCGATGTCAAAACAGCAAGGAGCCTCAGATGCACCGAGACAGTAACAGTCAATATCGCCTCTCTACCTTAGTGCCCCCGACACTGATGATACGGTACACATTCCTGTTTGCGTCGAAGAAGAACGAGACGGTAACAGCATGCTTGCTGGCGGGGATCCAGTTCCTCTTAGTTGCCGGGTCAATCTGGAAGACATGTGCCCTGGCACTGAAGATGGGCTGCTCCCTAGGGGGAAACACAATGGAGCATATAATACAATGACTCTCTACATACTATTCAAACAGAAAGGCTTGGGATATGCATATGTGGGTGTGTGCGTGTATGTGTGTTTGTGTGTGTGTGCGTGCATGCATGCGTGCGTGCGTATTATATAGTATATGCATTGAAGTTCTGTTTCATTATGAATAATATAATTACCTCAGGCACAAAATCAAGTGAAACATTGAGTGAAACTTTGAAACAATAAATATTTATTTGAATGATTTACTTGGGTGATCTGGACAGAGACGCTTGGTATGATACCCAGTTGCTTGCAGTATACATTGTTGACATAGTGTCAAAAATAACATCAACCTAAATAGACATTTTATCACCACGTTTAGCTAGCTACACTGCATTAAGACAGTGAGGCCAGGGCCCTCCTGGGTGGGTAGCAGGTAGAACGTTTGACGCTGCCCACTGAGACTGGGGTTCGATTCCACCAGGTCGCGCCAGTTTCCAGAGTGCCATTAGGGGGCGGCGGCGATTGGCTGTTCATCCCAGGGAGGGGGGAGGGATAAAAGCCGATATGAGATTGCTGCATATATGAGTGGTCCTGTGTTTTACGGCGACAGGCTTCGGCTTAGGCGGGTGCCGGCTCGGAGGAGGCGGTGCAGCGCTCACTGCCAGTCTCGGGACTACGGCAGTGAGTTCTCACATGAGGGAGGGGATAATTGACATGAAAAAGAGAGGGTATAATTGGATACTAAATTGGGAGAAAAAAATGGGAATAAACAGCAAAAATAGAAAATCTAAAGAAAAAAAGACAGTGAGACCAATGAGACAGGATTTACTTTGGGGAACTTCAGAGCTATATTCACGATACAGATCAGACAGACCGCAAAGCAGCACACAATCCTGTAACTTGAGCTGGGCAGTTCGTCTGATGTCTGGAGATAGCTAGCCAGGAATTTAAATATCCATGACAGGGCATTGATCACAAAACAGCCTTTGCAGCAGCAGCAGCCAACAAGACAGTATCTTCATTATTTGTTTTATTCATTATTCATTCACCATTATACTTTAAAATGTTTATTTTACCTTAGTTGCAACCACAGTTATATGAGATCCCTCCATGTCAGTGCTTATATAGCACTTCTGGGTTATCCTTGTATATCCAGGGCAATCATTTTAAAGTTTGTTAAAAGACAAATAATGTGAATAATTTATTAAAATACTTTTCGACTTCTCAAACTGCTGTTTCCACAGGGACTGGGAACACTGATGTGTGAACACTGAATCACATCCGACATAGAACTTCTGCAAATGTTTCACTTTCGGCTTCCAGTTTCCTGCTGTTCCAGCTGCTCAGTTTGGAAGAAAGGTCTTATGTGGGAGGGTGGGATAATGTGTATTCCATTACAGAATGATGGACACTACTCTACTCAAATGGATACTTGTGACTGTGAAACTCTTGCAACCTAACGCTTCGTTCTCTACCACATCACGCTTAAAGATCTCCTACGACTTCAAGGATGCCTAATTTATTTTGAGAGTCGTGGCGTGACATCCGATATCTAACAGAGGAAACCGATGCTGTACAGTTAAGTTAATACACTTTGATCACAGACTCTTGTCAGACCTTGTCACTATCATCACTTGTAACCAAGGCCAACGCGCAACAATGCATCATTTACCTGCTGTAATGAGCACAAAATCTGGACTTCTGGGCAGTGAAAGAAAATAATATGGTCTGAGGAGTCCTTCTTTTACTCTTTTTCCTACATCTGGACATCTGGTTTATTTTGCCCATTGTTGTATTTGTGCAACGGATTTATTGCGCAGAGATTTTTACAAAAATGTTCACCGCAACAAAAAGTCATACATCACTGAAACAAAGCTCCAGTCCAGTCCGTCTCATAGCACTGCTCGTCCACCGCTGTCTCAATTCTTGGCTGAGCTGAATAAATAAATATTTTATTGGTCTTTCACATCTCCCCCGTTTAGACGGTTACAGGTCCTGCTCGGCTCACTCTTCGGTCGGCCGGGGGAGCGGAGTGCAACATCCTGATCTCAGATTTCGAGATCTCTTACGGTGATTAATCTTTCAACGCACGGGTTTAGCGTGCCAAGATTAAAAAGGAGGCCGTTGATGTCAGTGCAGTCGTCTCATCCGCTCTCAGCGACCCGCGTCCGGACATCCAGAGCCCCCTGTTTACGTCATCACTCCTCGAACCCTGCGTCACGCTGGGAGTGCATGACCGCGGTTCAATAACCCGATGTCCTGTTCGCATCTGGCTTCCCTACGCGCATCGGGTTCAGGTTCGAGACACAACAGCAGAAAACACACAGAGATTAACAGGGATTAAAAGCTTCTGGCTGTAATATCGCTGCAATGGTGGGGGGGGGGTTGTTTGTTCTACTTATTCTATCCGCTCCCTAGCTGCCAAACGCTCTGCTCGCTCAGTTCAGAATGGGTGCAAGCAGAAGTCAGTTTGCACGATGTTTCTGACGTCCAGTGAATTGGCCTTACAGGGGAGAGATTTATTTGAATTGTGCACTCCTTGATGTTGAATCCGGGAAAAACATGTGAAATCTGCAAAACGGTCAAAATGTGTCGACCAGGACTCCTTAGCTTGGAAGTCAAGGTTATCTACTTTATTTTCATTGTTTATTTAACAGAGTTCAGTGGGCAAATACATTAATTTCCCCAGAGTTCACAAAACTGCTCAATTTAATCTGTAGTCCCTGGACAGGTGATGAGGACACATCGCAGGTCACAGCGATTAAGCAGCAATACACAATACATCACATTTGACAGAATTACAACTGTAGCATCAAGTTACTCATAATATTACCACGTTTGCACTGTTTAAGTAATCACAATAAAGACAGTGATGGCAGACAGTGAGCTGTGGATAAATAGCAGTCTGCCTTTAGCTCTGGATGCAGAAGCCTAGAATCCCCTGCCTATGAAGAGGCTGCCTCTGACACAAACGTGGGCTCCTGCTCCCTGTCCTCTACTGAGCGTCCTTACAGGAGAGGGGCCGTGAGCTCCGTCTGTTAGAGAGGCAGGCTGCCCGGGGAGAGGGGGTGACACACATTGTGGGAGAAGGGGCTCCACTGGCCATCTGGCACATTCCACACAACCCTGCAGAGTCTCAGACCCCACAGGGAGAGCGGAATGTCACAGAGAACGAGGGCCGAGTCCACTGCCGGCACGCCAACGTGCCTGCGCCTCCGTAAAAAACCGCCCGCCGCTCCCCCACCCCACAACCACGCACTGCGTGGGTATCCTGGAGACGGTAAATATGGTCTGTGACGTTTTAAGAGCAAAATGTCACCACTGCCGCACATGCTGTTTTTAGCCGACGCTGTCCATACACATGCCTTGCCGTTATTGTGTATGCACACCATTTTGTGGAAGTGTCCCCTGAGCATTATTTTTATTACTCATTTTTGCAGAAGTGACAGTAAAAGCATTAGAAATTTTGAAACAAAAGCAGTACACAGTGGGTATAAAAATTATTCACCCCCTTAGGTATTTTTCACTTTTCTTTTTCTTCTTACTTCATGGAATCAAAATGGATTTAATCATTGGGATTTCTTGCAACTGATCAACACAAAATACTCTATAATGTATATAAATGTTTTACTCTAAAGCTTTTTCTTAATTAATTACAAATAAAAAACAGACAATAATGTATTGCATAAGTATTCAGCCCCCTTGACTTATTATTTGGTAAAAGCACCTTTAGCTGCAATTACAGCTGTCAGTCTATTTGGGTAAGTCTCTACCAGCTTTGCACATCTGGACACTGCAATCTTCTGCAATTCTTTCTTACAAAATTATCTGAGCTCCATCAGGTTGGATGGGGAATCTTGGTGAACAGCAATTTCCAAATCTTTCCACAGATTCTCAATGGGACTTCTCCCAAGTCCCAGATCTCTTGCAGACTACAGCAGGTTTTCCTCCAAGATTTCTCTATATCTTGCTCCATCCATTTTCCCCAGGTTTTCCAGTCTCTGAAGCAGAGCAGCATCCCTATAGCATTACGCTCCGCACTACCATGTTTCACACCAGGGATAGTGTTCTTGGGATGATGAGCAGTGGTAGGCTTGCACCAAAAGGTTCAATCTTGGTCCCATCAAGCCCAATTAAATCCACTTTGATTCCATGAAGTAAGAAAAGAAAATATGAAAAGTGCCAAAGGGGGTGAATCATTTTTATACCCCCTTTACGCAAGTAATAAGTAATGTAAATATACAACAGGAAGGAAAAGGACAATGGGACAGAGGGCCACTGCTGCAGTGTCAGACACCTGGATTGACCTGAGAGAAACTGGCACCTTAACTTATCTATATTTCATCATACTTCCTTTTCTGTACACAAGCCGATACCCTACAAATGTGTATAAACATTGCACAATCGTGAATTAATAATGGTTTCTTTGATGGTGACCTCTTTTCGTAACTGAATAAATCACGTCTGGGAATTTTAGGGACTGGAAGAGCATTAGGACAAGACTAGCCGATACTGTTTTCCAGCACAGCAGTACATCTTATGAAGCTGTGTCCTTTGACAGAATCAGAAACATTGTTCATCTTTGTCCAACAGCCTTATTACCTCTGAGTTGGTGTGGTGAGTATTCCCCTAGCTCTTGTTCATGAATGATTATACCAATCATTCCCTAAGTATTCCCTTAGTTTCTCTCTGCCCCTCTGCACTCCTCAGTTTTAATATGGTAATCGCAGTCCTTCCACTGTTAATACACTGAAAAGTGAGGCAGTGGAAGGAGCCAACACAGGGACCAAGCTCTGAGACAGGGTTACTCAAATCTGGCCCAGGAATCCAAATTCGGTCCTGGTTTTCCCTTCTCTCAGGTGGTGCATTGAACAATTAGTGCAATTGATTGGCCAGAGTGTCTTCACACCTGACTCCCAGGTAAAGGGATTGTGGAAAAACAAAAGTACTCGGCCCACGAGGTCCATGATTTGAGTAACCCCGCTCTAAGAGGTATACCAGGGTTAGACTGCACTTACTACATATTTCTTACTTACTTTCATTACTATATATGAAAGTGTGAAATGAACAAACCTGTTAGCTGTTTTCTACTAATGAGCCACCACTTTTTCCCTTGTGCATCTTTCTACATTACATTAGATTACAGGCATTTAGCGGATGCTCTTATGCAGAGTGACACAGTTTATATTTTTCTTTACATACAATCCATTTATACAGCTGGATATTCACCGAAGCACTTCAGGTTAAGTGCCTTGCTCAAAGGGTACAACGGCAGTGCCCCACCTCAGAATCAAACTTGCAACTTTTCTAGCTCCCAAACTATACTGCCACCCTTTCTAATCTAGGGTCATCTAGGGCAGTGGAATACAATGCCAATTTTGGTTCAGTTCACAAATAAGTATGGCCCAGTTACAATTTTGTAATTGTAATTATTAAAATAGTATAATTACATGTTATTGTTGTTAACATGTTAATAATGCCCTTGTTTACATCCATTTCCATTAATTTATTCTTTCATATTTTAGCATTTTATTCAAAGCTCTGTGTAACTATACGTAGGTAGGCTACAGTTAAACTCTAGTTCAATCCTATGGTTGTGGCCCACGCAGCCTTTAGCGAGCCACAATGCTGGTTTCAGCTCCCTGCCCCTGATCTACAGCATTACACGTATAACAACTTTGTCAGCTTGTTTAAGAAAAAGGACAATGTGTCTTCAGTGTCACAGAGCTCGCTGTCATTCATGCTCCCCAGAGCATGAGATAGAACTATTCCTTTTTCCCTTAAGGTCAAACTTCGACAAATGCCTCCGCTAAGCTCCCTGTTGTGCAAGACCACCGATAGACACGGTGTACCTATTCTGTAATCCCTCTTGCTCATCTCTTCAGCTCCTGTCTAACCTGCTCTTGTAAATCATCTCTCGGAGAGTGCTGGAGATGTTTACGCTGGCATCCGAGATCACTCTCCACACCCGCTGTGCAGGAACACTCTTACGTGAGCAGGTTATGCTTCAGAGCGTAGGAAGCGCGCTGTCCTACAAAGCACCAAAAACAAGCGGGCTTGGGACCTCCGATAGCGTAGCGGTCTAATGCACCCGTATTGGCTGGTCCTTTATGAGCGTGAGCTGCCTATCACGGAGCTGTCTATGCGGTTCGAAACCCGACTGTACCAGACCGGCCCTGGTGGGGAGTCCCAATCGGGGGGCGCCGTTTGGCTGTCTGCCCCAGGGGGAGGGAGGAGGGTGAGCTGGCGAGTTCGTGTGGTGAGGGCAAATTTAAAAAAATACAAAACAAGCAGGCTCAATGTTCACCTACGGGCTGCTGGGGAAGCTCGGTGTTTAGGAGCGTGGCACTGAGGAGGACATCTGTACGCCATTCTACTGTGCAGATCTTTTTACACAGCAAAATAACTAAGCCACACTGTCACAGCTTTTTCTTTTCTTTATTCGTTTTTTTGGGGGTCAGATTGACGTAGCGGTGAAAAATTGGGAGAAAAATGAATAATGTTGGTTCATCACAAATCAAAAGTAAATAAGCATATCGTAAATTAATCGGAGTTCAATGATTTGATCATTACATTACACTGCAGTTAAGGGTTAAAGAATCCAGCCGTGCACTAATCTAACATGGTGCGTGGTATCGTGCAGTGTGTGGATGACTGTTATTGTGCCATGGCCCTGAGAACGCTCGCTGGCTCTCACCGTGAACAAAGCCAACTGGGTTAAGGACCAGATTTCTCTCACATGGTCTCTCCCACCGACAGCTAAGTGAGCCGTGGCTCCACATCCCTGAACTTCCAAAGGGTCACAACGCTTCACAACAAAGCATCAATGATAACCTTCTGGTAGCATTTTTCATTTATATATTGAAGATGTAGTATGTATGCACGCATGTAGGTGTGTTGTGTTTATATTCCCTTGTATGTATGACCAGAAGAACTCTGCACAACTTCTATCTTTTTGTGTAATGTGATTATTATATTCCCAGTTATATTGTGCATTTGAATTTTTAATAAAAAAGCCATTCTGGAAGGAAAAATATTGCACCCATAGCCCGATATACATTCTCCCTGAATCTCCAACTCCTGTACATGTTTTGTGATTCTGCTGAAGGTCTATATCAGGGGTGTCCAATCTTATCCGAGAAAGGCCAGTGTGGGTGCAGGCTTTTGTTGTAGCCCGGCACTAAAACACCTGAATCAACAAAACTAGGCCTTGATTGTAGACCATGATTCGTGAGTTAGTTGAATCAGGTGTGTTAGTGCTGGGCTACAACAATAGCCTGCACCCACACCGGCCATCCTCGGATAAGTTTGTAAACTCCTGGTCAAGGCTGCAAAGTAGTTCCAACACACACTCATTGTTCTGCAATTTTATCAGCAAAATCAACAGCAGATAAATGCATACCGGCATACCGATTTGACTGCAGTCATAAACATAATTCTGCTATACACATTAATCTTACTGAAGGCCTCTTTTTTCTCTGGGCCTCCAGATGAATTACCAAGCATACTCTAATAGAAAAAGACATTAATTTTGTACAAGTCATGACAAGCCATGTGGTTGCCATGCTTGGATTAGCACTTGATACTGATTGGCTGAACAACAGTAAGTCTAAGATATACCTACCAAAACCAATAATTCATTCATTTAAGCTCTTTAAAACCATTATCAAGTAAGGACCATCACACTTTAATATGCACACATCGTACATAGTTTTTTGGTTTTGGTCTATATAGGTTGACTGAAAATTGCAACCCATAGCTAGGCATCCACTAAAAAGTTGTTATATAACATTAGGAAAATATCACAGAATCCTAAGTGAGCCCAGTCCTGCGGGGGAACATAATTGGCCGTTACACTGCCAGGGCGAGAGGATATTATTTACCGGGGTATTCCCTCCTGCCTCTGGTCAACTGGCTGCCTGCAATCTACCTGTGCCTAACTGCCAGTCCTCTGGCAGACTAGCTACGCAGCTCAGCAAGCCATGTGAAACCGCGAGATAGAAGCAGTTCCTAATTGCAGGCGTGCGCCCTCCTGAATTGACAGAGGACATTGCAGTGATGGGACAGGCCTAGAATTATAATTGGGCATTCTGAAATCGAGGGATGTGAATAAAAAATGTTAAAAAAAAGTTGTTTAAAATTTTAATTGCCTGTATTCTTTAGCCCATTGACAAATTATTGTGCCTTTTGCTGAAAGGTTGACCAGCAATTCACCTACGTAGGTGGTTTCCATCTTTGTTTTTGCACAGCCTCGTTTTCAAATGCTGCCAGTGTGACAAATCTGCAATTGTTCCAAACTGTCAAACCAGGATTATAAATTGTCTTAGTAACAAACATTCTTATTATTAATGTTACAATGTATCAATCAGAGGCAGTGCTGCCAAGATGTCCGATATGTCTCATGTCACCTTGGATGCTGACGGTTGGCCTGGATGTTCATAGTTGGCTTGACAGTGTATTTAATGATAACAGAGCAACCAATGATATCCCTACAGGGCTATGATTCAGTGAGTCCGCCCCTTCTTCCCTGTGAGAGCAGTTTATAGTTTATTTGCATCAAATTGCCATTTTCTTATTTGATTTGTGATACTGGTAACAGCACCATCGTACAGCGGTTGTTGGCTTCTTGCTTGTATGGGAAGCATGCATTAGGCATAAGAGGAAACCAAGGATTTAGCCAATAGCTCAACAGTGTTTTTTTTATTTGTAGTTTTCATGCTGTGATCCAGGGGGACTTTGACTGATCAAGACAGGGAAATGAACACTTTTGACTGGCAAAGCTAGTTTTCTGTTAGCTCCCTTTTGTCTACACATTGGTTTTGTGAGCCTGCAATGGCATTATAATTGGTAAATACTACTAGTGAGCAGCAGCTTAATTAAAACTTGGCTCCCAATTAGCTGACAAACACAAGTGTGGTGCAGTGATACATCCTACTCCCAACTATGCTAGTGATAATGTAGCAGATGAGCTCTGGTATGTGAGTGTCCGCTACAGAAAGTGACGTGGATAAGAGTGTGATTAGTTAGGGACTTGAGTCTTTAGCTCAGCGAGCGAAACCGCTCTCTTGTCGCGTCGACATCCCTTGGGTCGAAATCCAGAAATGGCTATGGCCCTCCTTGCCCATCCCTGATCTAGAGAGTTAGAAGCTTTCAGTACACACTAATCATTGACTGCCTGCCATTGATTGCTTCCCCTTGGGCCAAATCAGCACCCGAGGCATGGGACATATTCTTGGACGCACACGGCTGGCCATGGTTCACAGCTTGCATAATGTAAAGGGACTTTCTCATTTATCCAACCATCAGAGATAATATCATCTGACAAGCATTGCACCCTGACTGCCACGTGTCAGAAGTGTGGCTCTCCAAATTAGCTCCGACCATTGCACAAATTTGTAATCAGCAGAAGATGCTTTCATATGATGTAATATGCTTACAAAAGCAGACATTTTTATTAAGAGATGAATGATATAAGGAATATAATCTATTATCTGATATTAACAACCCCCATAAGCACAATTGTTCAATGAGTAAAAACTAAAAAACATAGTGGAAATTATACATTTTGAAAGAATAATGTATCATTACTACGGCAGTTTTCAGATTTTTTTGCCTGTTATTCAATCATCTGGCAGCAAGCTCCCTTATCAAGCCACCAGCTGAGCAATCAGCACATCACCACATCTCCGGTTACCGGAATCCTGCCAATAAATTGTTTAATTATCGCCAATTAATTATCAACAATTACGCGCAACTAACCTCAATCAACCTCAATCAACAAACCACAACTGCACTTCAAATGACAGGGGAGTGTGCCGTCATGCTACATATTTTGTTTTATTCAGCAGCATCCAGGATAATATCACTTTGTTGTACGTCGCTCTGGATAAGAGCATCTGCCAAATGCCTGTAATGTAATGTAATGTAATGTAATATGACAATAATACACTCATGTTTACCAGTACCAGAATATAATTTTTCAGATAACAATGCCTCTGATTCGGTTAAGAAAACCGTATGCATCATCATTATTAACACCTTCTTATGTCATTAATTAATGCTGTGTCGTGAAAAAATGCTGTTAGTGCAAAATAACCTTGTGCCCATCTGTGTACACTGGACCAGGTGAATACTGGAAGATACACTTGTTCACTGAAAGGTTGCTTCTTCCATTATAAGAATTATTGAACACAATGCATTCAGAAAACACAGTAATTTGTTGGTTTACACCAAACTCATTGCGATGTCTCTTTAATTTAATTGATCATGTATTTAGCATAGCCAACTACCTTGGAGATACATAATTCAACTAAAGCAGCTACAAAGATGCATAGTGGATTTCAAGTGAATTGCAAAAAAATCAGACTAAAGAAAAAGCAGAGCCTTGTTCACAAGTCTCATACATTATAAAGCCCTAAAGTAATTACTGTCTTCACATAATACTCCATTCTTTGAGGACAAGGTCTTAAAAATTCAAATTGGTTAGTGCTTACTGGTTAACACAGAGATGGGCAAGGATGGCCGTAGCCTATACCTTTCTGGATTTCATGCCAACTTCTGCTCTTAATTATCCCAATCACCTACGTGATCTGACATTCTATGCACTGACAAGAAATCTCATGCACCTGCAACTCTAGCTAGTTATCATGCTTCCTAGCTTATTTTTCATCCATCTCAAAGTAACTTAGCTAGCTACTGTTAGCAAAGTAGGCTAGCTATGATTGGCTTCATTGCTTGCATTAGCTAGTTGGCTAGCTAGTTATGTCTGCTGAACTGAGTAAACAAAGTAACGTTAATGTTGATTAGCTACCTATCGACAAACATGAAAATTCAGGTAGCCTACCAATAGCTTCTGATCCCTCAGTCTTGGCTCTAGCATAGATAGCGAGCTACGTACATGAGACAGTGCATGATACTGTAGCTGTCTAGCTAAAATTAAGTGCACTATCAAGTGGTTTAGGAGTGTATGTAGCTCCCTACCTAGTTGTAGCATCAAACTATATCGTTGTTTGGGAACATATGGGATTTAAATGACCACTTAACATAATTAAGTTGTTAGTTGGTTAAACTACAAACGCTTACAATAACTTGCTTGCTGACTTACTTACTTACGATAGCTAATTAGCCTATTCTAGCTAGTTAGCCAAGTTCTTCTAACATAAGTTACCCTAGCTGGCAGATAACTCAATGAGCTCAGTTTGGCTAGTTGTCATTTCATGTTACCTTGAAGCACCAATATATGAGAGACATCCTTTGAAATCTGGTTTTATCTTCAGGTACTGCATGTAGTAGTGAGAGATTGCTATCGTTAGGTGGCTCTCTTGTTCTACAATTCAAATGTCAGCCACCCACCTCCACAAATGTGCTAGAACTCTGATAGAATGTTGCTTGCAGTACAAGCCTTGTTTTCATTCCAATATGGCCACCAGTATGAATAAGGTCCATGGCAATCGGACAGCCTTGTCAAACTGCTAGACTAACGCTAGCTTTCCACAATCAATCTGTTTGAACTGTTAAATAGCAGGATGTCAAGAATGAACTACGGCTGACCTTCGTTTTCAATTGCTTTGCAAGTGATTATGATGGAGTATGGCAAGCCATTGTATCATTTAGATAACTAGCTAGCTATGCTATAAAACCCATGCATAACTTATATTAAACACAAAAATAACACATGGAATCCTCTAATTCCCTTCTATCACTGGATTAGCTCTCGATTTACAATATAGTGAAGACATGACACAATCAGACATACACAGCACCACACCATTGCTAAGCGCAACACAGGCATACAAGATATAGAAATATCTTAGAAGATTCTGGAACTCTGGACTTCCAGTCATATAGTCTGCTAAAAACAAAGCCCAGGCTTTAACCTGTGATGTCTAGGCTAAAGCACTCAAGGCAAGCACCTTTACTGTCAAAGCTACATTGGATCCTAGAGGGTAGAGTCCCTTTCAAAATAAATATCTTGTGAACACAGACAAACTGAAACAGGTACAACATTGTCAATACCTTTCTCTTTGTTGTGGATACATTGTTACAGGACAGGTGAGGCTCCTTTTCTGTGGTAGACAAATATGGGGAAGAGTTAGTACAGCATGTAATCATTTACTACCCTGAGTGGCGGGTTTATAGAATCTGCCAAATAGTATTTATCAATTAGCCTGTTAATTCATCAAGCACTTGAAAATGTGATGGGACATCACATTGGGCTGCAAGTACCCCATACAATGACATGACTACCAACACAATGCCTATTGACACTTTTTGATTACTACTGGTGTTCCCCCTAAAATTGATGAGGTGAACAGCTTTTCAGTTCAGTTCTGGTGCTGCAGTTCTTTATTTCACGTGAAATATGCATGGCGTTCTCCATTTTCTTTACTATAAGGGCATACGTTTTTTTCTAAAAGGACCTCTTTTGAATACCATTAGCTAAATAACTTAAAGGGTATAATCTATTAGAAGCAACTGAGTCCAAATCACCTTGACAGCCTTTCCATTGAATTGTGTGTTTATACATACAAACATTGTAAATGCATGTTCTTTTAAATATACATATATACATATATATACATATATATTTGTTTAGATATTATGATTAAAGTATTAAAGCCTCAAGCAGTAGATTCCCATTAGTGTACAAAACTTGCATTCAACAGAATAAACATTTAAAATGTAAAAGAAAATGCAAAAATAGCATATGAACATACTAAATAGGTCACATTATCATAAGGGCACTATGATCACGTTTTGAGCCCATGGTTTCAAATCCCATCAAGGTCAAATTGAACTGTAGGATACCTACTGTAGAGTTGAACATAATAGATTTCTCTCAATTCTGAAATAGATTATATACTAGTGTGTATACTTAAAATAACTAATATTGTACTACTGAGAGGCTTCATTTTAACAACAAATGCATTTTGTTTCCATATTTCCGATACATCATAGACAAGCATTAATACAACCCACCAGAGACCAGCAAAATGCAAATGGACCCTTTGTTCTGTCGAGTACTCTCGTGTTCCAATTTATCTTGAAATGTAGAGGATGATTCTCAATAAGAGAAACCGGACAAAGAAAATGCTAAATGTATGCTATGCACTTCAACCGAGTTTCATATTGTGTTTATTCTGCTGAAGATTTGTCATATTTCTTCTCAGTATTCTTCTGAGTAAATATTTAAGTGCTTTGTAAGTACTCTTCTCCATTCCGCTGTCACATAACACAGGGCTATATGTTAAAATAACGGCACAACGAGGGAACAATAAGTTATATTAATTAATTAATTAATTTATTTGGTTTTAAAAAACAATACAAATTAAAAAAAGGTTTTGCAATAAATCACTGTCCAATAGGCTACAGTTAAGATGTAAAGTCTGCCTATTATACCTTCCGTCACTTGGACGATATTCCCGTATTAATAGCACTCAATTGCAAACCAATTTATAAGTGCCCAGGTGTGTGGAAAAAATGTGCTAAATGCACTTCACAAGATTACAATGGCATATTTTCCAGCTGGACCGGTAATGTGGACTGTATCGGTAGGACTATTCATATAGTCACGAGTATATTTCGTTTCATTTGCAAACCAGTAAATGGGGAAGTTGTGAAATGTCATAAAACTCATCTCAAACTTTCCTTTTTTGTCTGAGATTGTGCGTGTTTTCACGTGAGGATGGAGTGACAATGTAACTAATTGGAAGTAATGAGAGGGTAAAAGAGACATAAAACTCACCCCGTTTCGTTAGCAAAGCTTCATGGCTGTTTAATCCAGTTCCAATAGCTTCCTGAGAGGTGAGAAATGATTTATTTATTCCCTTTTCCTTTCTTTCGACTCCGGATCCGGATGCTTCTAAAATTTCCACCGGAAAAAAAGAAGAACTAAAGCTACTTCTTGGCTCTGATTCGACGTTGATACTCGAACAGCTATATTCGGTGTCTCAATCCCGTAAAAACCCAGTTCAGTGCTATACCTCAGACGTTTTCTAACTTCGTTCCGTTTGCTTCTTTCAGCAGTAAATAGTGCCTTTATTCTGTTCTTTGTTCGTATGTATTCCCGTCTTCGTCTTTTCTTTCACTCTTTTGGCCGTAGTCCACTAACCTTGCAGCCTCACGTGCCCGAACTTGCATTCACTCTTCTGTTACTGAGTGAAATGTGATTAGCCTAATTTGACGTGTATTTATTAACGTCAGCATTTGTTTGCTCCACATTGACTAACGCTTGGGCAGTATGCACTTTTTGCTGGGTGGTGTTTTCTTGTCCTCACAACATGGGACTGCATTGTATCCCACTCAGGGTAGCAATTCTCTGCCCCATTTATGATTAAACCCCTCTCCTACACCATCTGCTGGTTACAAGTTCGAGTATCAAATTACTTAAAGTGACTGAACCGTTTTGCCACGACCAGCAACACAGTGTAGGCTGTTTCAATAATCACCAACGCAAGTGCATACATACGATACTGTATACAGGCGCGTATGATGGGGATTATTACTTGCGTCAGTCTGTGCTGTCGCTGTGTGAGTGATCTTTTTATGCTTTCCATATAGGACACGTGGCTGGCTTTGCGTTCGCATTTACATGTAAGCCTAATGGAAAGAGGATCATATCAAATCCATAAAATAAACATGACAACAACATGTGCACGCAAAACACTGTGAGAAGTGAACATTTCAGCTCTGGTTTACTTCTTAATTTTTACAGCAAAGGCATATGTCTGACATCAGTACTAAAAAGCATTATATTATTGATTTCAGGATATCACCCTCTACACTCGAGTTATCACTTGTGGTACAATTCCCAACAGACATGCTTTCTTTCTCTCTGAAATCATTCAGCCTATGTGTTTCTTAAAACAAATGTGTGTTTTAAATGTGGCTCCTTCAAGGTGAAACCTCACCCTCTTTATAACTGTCAGCTGTTTGAAAACAGTCTCTATTGCTGGAGGCCAAAATTAGGCTCTACCCATTCAAAGTATAAATGTGTTTGTAAAGGGGGCACGCTTGTCCATGTTACACTATCTACTATTTAAGTATAGCAAGGGTATGAGTTAGACTGATGTATATGGTTCAAGTACATGTACAGTTAGGTGGGGTCATAGTGGATGAAATGTACTCCTTTTTATTGACTGGTATTGGTGTATATGCAAATAAAATGATTGCCTGGCAACAGTTACTCTCAGTAAACAACCACCCATTGGTCACGAAAACGAAGGTCATCCACATGACGGAAGAACAATAAAAGTATTATTTAAACTGCAACTCACCCCCGAGGACATCTTAAGTGTGGCTTGCGAGCTGCAGAAGGCAGTGCTCACATCTGAAGCCTACACTCAGATTAATTAAAGGGGAATTTGAGAGCTAAACTCCTGAGACATGAGCCCGTAGAGTAGAGAACTCACTCTGAGTCAATTCTCGCTCAGTTCACTTTCATTTACAGTAAATCAGGTCAGTTCTAAAACTAGCAGCCTGAGAGAGGTGGTGACAGAGCTGCCATGAAGCATAATTCAAAAATAAATATGTATATGCTCCTGTGTGCTGCTGCACTTTTTGTTTTTGTTCTGTTTATTTTGTACTGTATTTGATTTTTTTTTTGCCTCATTAAGTGTGTATTGCGCATGTGTTAAGAACATGGTTTGACCACTCCAGTATGATGCAATACCAGCTTTCACTTCATTAATTTAACTGAAGGAGGTTTCTATCATGTATTTCAAAAGACAGACTAATTGATGATTGTGAACTACTTCATAAAATAAAAGAACCTGGTGGTAATCAAAATCAGTTATAAAAAATATATTTAAATGAACAAAACAGTATTCCGTTACAAGCCCTTTCTCCTCAATGATATTTGGTTCTCATAATCCCGTGGCCATTAATTTACGTATTCAAGCAGAGGTTGGACAAACGTGGACACAAATCTTAGCTGACACTGCTGGGCGCACAGCTTCCACAGAGACCCAAGCATCCCCCCGCAGAGCCGTCACAAAGTCTCTATAACCTGACCTCGATGTAGAGCTCAAACCCTTACGCTGGAGCATGGAAACCGACAGGCAAATTGCAGTGCCACATTATCCCTTTAAAGAAAAATGACAAGGTGACCCCTTGTATTCTGGATATTAATTATGGCACTGCTGTATATATCATACTAATGATACACATTGTAGCACCTGTGATGTCCATGTACGTGACATTTACATTTTACATTTTAAGCATTTAGCAGATGCTCTTATCCAGAGCGACTTACAAGATGTGCATTAATACAAGGTGAGAACAATCAAGGTTAGCGTACAAGATCCAGAGGAAGCTAACTGGTGCCATATGAACAATGAACAATGATGTAGATTGAAGGGCAAGTTTAGTACAGCACCCTGAGGGCACTTATGAAAGAAAACTGCAGTTCAACCCATTAGTGGAATACAAATGAGCTGTAAAACTGGGCAGTGAGAAATATGATATGAATATATTACAGAAACATTGTTTTCATGAGAGTACATTTGAACAACCATCAGATACATATATGAAGTATAAAAACAAACATGTCAATCTATTTGTGAATGTAAGATTTTAAAAGAAAATATATAGAGAGAGAGATATTGGATCATACTTAATGTTTCTGCCACTTGCTGATTTGTTAATAGTCTAGCCTTGATAGGCTGTGATGATCTGCAAAGTTATCATACCTTGCCAAGATAAAGATACCATCATGTTCCATATTCAAGATTACTCTCTCTCTGGCAGGTCTCAGAATCAGAAACACCATGCTGTGGTCATCTAACGTTCAGCTAAAACAATCATCTCAAAGTACTGTAACTCCAGGCAAAAAAAGCTGTGAACCATGTCATGCCAGTCACAGCACAAGAGACAGAGAGATGTGACTCTTATACCTTTTGGGAAGCTGCACCATAAATAGTAGTGCTTTCACATCTTTTCTTTAAGGCCATAAAGCCTCAACTACAATTACCCTGTGGGAACTTGGGATGTCTCCAGAGGTACTTTACTTCAGATAAATAGTGTCATGGAAAAGAGTTTTGGTTATTTATTCATGAATCAATTAACATCAATCTCTTGCTCTCTACAAGATAGATTACATATGCACACTACAATTGCACAATATAAATTCTAAAATAACAGGTTAATGTTTTATCATAATTAATCTTAGTTCCATGTTTGACCAACCGAAGATTCCCTCATTTGTTTCTGAGGGCACGGTACGGTTTTCTTGGCAATGGGCAGCTTCTCACTGGCATTCCCATTGTGACTGTAACACCTCCCATGGCATGTATCATATATTTAAGGGGTTGGTGTCCTGGCAAAATTCCCAATATTTGCAACCCTGCCATCTAATCTTCCCCCAGTTTAATTGGCTCATTAATTCCGGCCCTCTGTCCACCTTAGCTGATGTGTGGTGAGCTTTCGGGTGCAACATGGTTGCCATGCATCACCAGGTGGGTGCTAAACATGGGTGGTGGACAAGGTGAGTTTCCCTCCCATATTGTTAAGTGCTTTGAGATCATGAGATTCTATATAAATGTGATCCATTATTTGCAAACATTATGTCTCTCTCTTATGGGAGGCCATTGAGTTCAATTTGTCAAACTGGACATATCATATACTGTAGGAAGATATCTCAAATACTAGGATAGGAATACATAATTATCAATAGCATTAAATATCATATACAAGAAAAAATATTTGACACATCAGAAAAAATCTAGAGGGAGACCAGGGATCAATGTCTGGTTCTGGTAAATTAACTCTACCCCCTGAAAACAAAACCCTGTGCTAAGTATAATAAGCAGCAATAAGACAGGACACAATCGTTGAAAACAGGCATCCAATTTATTACCACTCAAAACATGTTTGATGTGCTGTGCCCTCTAGTGTATAAACACAGACTGACATGTTAATTTGCTTATGCACCCAATAGACTAATTGCACCTTTGTGATGAAATTGTTTGGTTCCATTTCACAGAATCGGAGCAAACCTTCTTTTATAGCATCGTGTGATTCCAGTCACCAGTACGCCTATGTGGACCAGAATTTCATTTATCCAAAATGATCCAAGTTCTTGTAGGTTGCTCTTGATTGGGCATATCATGAGTTTAAATCAATTTAAATCTCATTGTATCTCAAGTCTTGGTAATCAGATATAATTGTGCAGACAGTTGCACCACATATTTAGACTGCTCTTGTGTAACCAGATGTGAAACTGTGAAGAACATTGTTGCTTGTCTGCTTTTATGTTAAATGTTGTCATTTTTGTAGTGACTGTAATCTATTGCTGCTTTCTTGGCCAGGTCTCTCTTGAAAAATATATTTCTAATCTCAATGAGACTAACCTGGTTAAATAAAGGTTAAATAAATAAATGTACTGTATGTAGTGGCCTTTTCTGTGTGCCCCTTCCAGGCCCCTCTGTATTAATGCACAAGCACCCTTGGTATTTCCCACCACTACTTGTTCCACCTACTAGCATAGCTTGACAGTTGTTATCACAGCCAAGAGCTGAAAATAATTCAATTTAAATTAAATAATTCAATTTAATGTGCATTTCAGAGTGAGCAATGATTTTGATTTGATTTTGCTTAATGTTTTTCTCTCTCTCTCTCTCTCTCTAGCTGCACAGTTGATCGATATCAAACAATGATCAGGATGAGCACAGTATAACAGTATAATATGTGAACAAATTTGAATATTCATCCCAAAAGAATCAGGACATACCTTTCCATTCATTAATAAACCATGTTTTTTTTATTATTAAAAATGATTAGCCTATTATTATTTTCTGTGTTTATTTGTACAGATGGAGAAAACCCTAAGTGTATATATTCCAATACTCTGAAGTACCTCTGGTAAGCACAGCCATACACCCTCGAAAAATATTGAGACATTCAAAACCCACAACGTTTTGAAACATTTCTAACATTTTTGCTCTCGAACAAGCAAAGCTAACACAACATTCGGCGCTGCGAACGCACCCACGCGGCCGCTATGCCATTGGCAGGCATTGGCAGCAAGGATATGACGTCAATTGAAACGTAGAATGTATGCGTCTCCTACAAAGTAACACGAGTTCTTTCTGGCTATGTAATCGGTGGTGTGGAGTCTTTTAACTCTGTATTTTTTTTAACGAAATCAAAACGAGGAAGACACAAAAAGCCTACAGGAGTCTTTTCGAGAAGGAAAAATGTCGGATTTCCCATCTCTCGGCCTGTCTAATTGGCTGATTCAACAATGTAAACAAATGGGGATTAACAAACCAACTTCAGTCCAGGAGAGCTGTATACCAGCAATTCTAGATGGTAGGAACAAACAATATTGTTAATTTAATCACTATCTAAACTGTCTAGTAGTGGATGTACTATTATACTTATGTATGTGTTGGTTATCTACTGTACCTAGCCAGTGTAGCTAACGTTACCTTGCTAGCGAGTATAATGGACACCCTGCTTAAATGGATGCCCTTGCTAAATCTTGACTTTTCTCATTTTAAATCTATTATAGGTCGAGATTGTTTGGGCTGCGCGAAGACCGGAAGCGGCAAGACCGCTGCCTTTGTACTGCCAGTGTTACAGAAACTGTCAGAGGATCCTTACGGAATCTTCTGTTTGGTGCTTTCGCCGACCAGGTGCGTGATTGCACGTCGCTCGCGCACACATTATAAAACAGGTGACGCAGGAACATATGTTCGCAGCAATAAAAAAATATATAGATATGGAATTGAACTACAACCATTTGATCATTGTGGACCATTTGATCATTGATCGGAGCTATGATTGTTCCTACCTTGTTTTGTCACCTTGTAAGTCGCTTGGATAAGACTTGTTAAAATGTCAAATGTAATTGTGGAGCATACACGTTTTGTCACATTTTGACTTGTTGGTGTTGTCTATTGCAGAGAGCTGGCCTATCAGATCGCCGAACAGTTCAGGGTCCTGGGGAAACCACTGGGTTTGAGGGATTGCATCGTTGTCGGTGGAATGGGTAATGTTTTATTTTTTACAAGGAATGTATGTATAAGTTAACGTCGCAAACAGCACCAAAGTGTTAAACAAGTACTCGTGGATGTGTAAGCAATAATTGTAAATTATTGTCTGTCTGTCCCGCGTCCTCCTCAGATATGGTGACTCAGGCCTTGGAGCTGTCGAAGAAGCCCCACGTTGTGGTCGCGACCCCGGGGAGGCTGGCAGATCACCTCCGCAGTTCCAACACCTTCCATATGAAAAAGATCAAATTTTTGGTAAGTTCACGAGAGGAGAATAAAATCTCATTATTGGTTTATGTTTATCACCATTCCTTTTTTTTTTTTTTTTTTTAAACTAATGTTCAGTCACAAAGATGTGACATTTATGGGATATCTACTTGGCCGACCATGTTATCATTTGAAAGTGACAAAGCTACTATTGCGAAACCAACAGACATAAGTGTTCAGCCTGTCTTGGCTTCCGTGTTCCATTCCTGTTTGTTTTTCCTTCAGATTTTAGACGAGGCCGACCGGCTGCTTGAGCAGGGCTGCACAGATTTCACAAAGGACCTGGAGGTCATCCTCCGCGCGGTTCCCGCCAGCAGACAGACCCTGCTGTTCAGCGCTACGCTCACGGACACATTGCAGGAGCTGAAGAGCATCGCTATGAACAAGCCTTTCTTCTGGGAGAGCAAGTCAGAGTAAGAGCCACAGTTACACTGCCCTGCTGAAGGCTCTGTCTGCAGCTACAGCCTTTGCTGTCTTCTGTAAGGCTTTTCAAAGCCCCCCCCTGTGATTTGGAAATATCCACTTAGTTGTGACCAATATTTATTTATTTAGTTGTTTATTTGTCAGGGACAATGCAAGTAAAAATTGTTACGAGTTTAATAACATGAAACAGGCGGCAGTGTTAGCATAATGGTTAGGGAGCTGGGCTTGCAACGTAAAGGTTGCAGGTTCGATTCCCAGGTGGGGCACTGCCGTTGTACCCTTGAGTAAGGTACTTAACCTGAATTGCTTCAGTTAATATCCAGCTGTATAAATGGATGGTATGTAAGGAAATGTAAACTGTGTAAGTCGCTCTGAATAAGAGCGTCTGCTAAATGCCTAAAAATGTAAAATGTAAAAAAATGAAACAGATGCACTGCATACAGGGTGTCTAGCCAGAGCTCATTTGCGACCACTGTCCCCGGTTAGGCTTTTGAAGTTTGAAAGATGATCAGTACAGATTTCGTCATTACAAAACATAGAGGATACAAAGCATGAAGTGAAAAGAAATACAGGGTGGGATAGTTTGAGTTATTTTTGAGCAACAGAGAGCACATATCACAACGATCCTGAGTATGAAGAATAAAGCGTTGTTAATGTTCATGTGGTCCATCGGATGTTTTCTTGAACAGGGTGCGCACCGTGGATGAGTTGGACCAGAGATTTATCCTGACCCCTGAAAAAGTGAAGGACGCATATCTGGTGCATCTCATCCAGAAGTTCCAGGACGAGCACGACGACTGGTCCATCATGATCTTCACCAACACCTGCAAGTATGGGCCAGTGTTTGACAAGCCCTAAGCTGACAGTGACGCATTTCCCAAAGTAGTCTATGCATTATCCCATTGTTGATATTTATTTGAAAAAAAATGTAATGGTCACGAGTTTGTATCTGTGCTCTTGCTGTAGGAATTGTCAAGTCCTCACAATGATGCTGCGCGAATTCAACTTCCCCGCCATCTCCTGCACTCGATGATGAAGCAGGTGACTTGACCCCATGCCAATCACAATGAACGTCTGTCAGACTATTTTTGCACATACGTGCTAGAAAGTTCAGTGCCTTGTTCCTTTTATATGACTGACAACTTCAGAATAAGCACTTTGTACAAACAGTTATAGATGGCCAGTAATACATGTGGATCAGTAGAACAACACTTTAGCTGGCATCAGTCCGTGTGAAGTCAGACATATCCTAACTTTGGCATTTTTCCCCAGAAACAACGTTTTGCCAACCTTGCCAAGTTCAAGTCCAGTGTCTTCAAGATACTGATTGCAACAGATGTAGCTGCCAGGTACAAAGCTTGTTGTAACCTTTTTATATATATATATATATATATATTTTAATTATTACAATTTTAAATAAATGTATTATTTATGCCTGATTAACCACTGAAATTTCGTATATCACTTTTCCTAGGGGTCTAGACATCCCGACCGTACAGGTGGTTATCAATCACAACACACCAGGTTTGCCCAAGATATACATTCACAGAGTTGGTCGAACTGCCAGAGCAGGTAATATCATTTCATTTTTCTAATCCAAACTCATTCCATCGAGGGCCGAGTGTGTGCAGGTTTCTGTTGCAACCAATGTACTACACCAGGTGATTTCACTAATTAGCTCACTTCTTCAACTAAGGAGGGAACCTAATTGAAATCACCTGGTGTAATGCATTGGTTACAACAGAAACCTGCACACACTCGGCCCTCGATGGAATGAGTTTGACACCCCTAATCTTTATGTATTAAATTGGACAAATTCTTCACAGCTGGCACTGACTTCCCAGATGATGATGATCTTTCTTTCATTTAGGACGACACGGTGTCTCTATCACTCTGGTGACGCAGTATGATATCCACTTGGTCCATTCCATTGAGGAGCTGAATCGTAAGTGCTTCATTCATTCCAGTGAGGCACTAAACCTTAATAAACCTTATGATCCTTACCTACCTTTGTCACATGAACTATGTAACTTTAGTCGAGTGCTGCTAGTGCTGGCTTGCAGCATACACAACTTAGCCATGTCAGATTGATGCTCATTAACTATATGCAATTGAATAGGCCAGAGACCCATAATTCAACTTGTCCCAGACATTGAGTAACCAAAACTGATCTGATATATATTTTTTTTTCCTGTTTAGAGGCTAAACTGAAGGAGTATCCAGTGGAAGAGAGTGAAGTGCTGAAGATTCTCACTCACGTCAACGTTGCCAGACGGGAGTGTGAAATTGTATGATCCAAATCACCTTTACTTTAAATGCAGACAGTTCTGCCTGATTATGTGGTGCATATGGCAGTGTCTTCCTGACATTCTTTTGATTTGATAACAACTAAAACATAAACGTTCACAGCATCATATGAACAGCACAAGTGATTAACAATAGTGACATTAACATCGAGGATTAAAAAGGCCAAAACGTTAATTGTTGTCCTCATTTTAGTGACAAATTTTATCTTGTACTTTATAAATGTAAATGCCTTGCATGTATTGACTGTCATGTTTTATTTCTCAGTACCACCTTTATTTATTTATTTGATAGAAACTGGAGTCGACAGATTTTGACGAGAAGAAAGAAATTAACAAAAGAAAACAGTTGATTTTGGAGGGGAAAGTAAGTATATACAGGAAATGACTGCTCTTTGCTTGGTTGTGCCTGTTCTTTTAACCACACGGCTGGATGAAAGGCCAAAATGGTTTTGTAACTTTTAAAGTCGAGTTGTTGAAAACTGCCAGATAGTTCCATAATAAATAAATGTAATAGATATAATACATGTACCAATATTTAAAATTAAAATCTTTTTTTCTTTCACAAAAAACCCAGTTTTAGGTGCTCAATCGGTAAATGTGATCGCTACGAGCACAGGCTGGGTCCTAGCAGCCTACATCTAGAGTCTGAGTCTTTGCAGTTAAATGACTTCAGCGACTGGGTTCACAGCTGTGATACGAGTGGCTTTGTCCTGCTGGGGTTGTGTGGCCTTCAGTAAGCCTGGGTTCCAACAACATAAGCACCCCCTAGCTACCCACCAGAGGTGTCCTGGTCACTTGTTATCAGTGAGTGGTGTGCCTCTTTCTCCCACTGGCGCTGGCTCTCCTGTTGCACACTAGGGCCTGCAGTGTGGGAAATAAGTCTGTGGGTGCTAGTTACAGGGCAGTGGCCGAGCGTGAAATGGGAGAAAAGAGGGTAAAGGTAGTTCATAGGCCTGTATATAAAAATAATTGATCTTGGGTGTGTCTTGAAGATTTTGAAAGATTCCTTTTTTCCCCATTTATGGTGAATGGTCAGAAGCCCGTGTCAGTAGATTTGGAACATGCAGAAATGTTTAAAAGTGCTATCCTCCCCCCAGGACCCGGACCTGGAGCAGAAGAGGAAAGCTGAACTGGAGCGGATCAGGAGCGAGAAGAGGAAGTTTAAGGAGAGGATTCAGGAGAGCATCCAGAAGAAGCAGGACGTGCGGCTGAGAAAGAAACTGCAGAAGGAGAAATACGGTCAAAAGAAAAAAGCAGAAAAGATGAAAACAACTTGAGGACCAGACATGCTGATTATTAGATTATTATTATTATTATGAACTATCTGGAGTTGGGTTTCAAGGACCTTCAATGGGAAGTCAGTCCTGTAAACCCCAGAAAACTTTGATTCATAAATTCACTAAATTCCTCAGTGTAATACTGGTGCAGGACATCACAGTGGATTTATACATCACATTCTCTTTGCTAGTGAAAATAAAGTTACCGAAAACAAATGTTGTCTTTCAATGAAACAACCACAAGGCTTATGTAGACAAAGAGAAGCAACCTTTATTTGGAGAAGTTCAATTACTTTTACAGGAATGAGATCAGTGTTACAAGGGGAATTGTTTTTGAATTTAAAAAAGAATAAGAAAAAAAAAAGGTTTCCATAGCAAAAAGACAAAACACTCCACATTCCTGATGTATTCATCTCATAACCCTTAAAGCAAGAACTACAAAACAATGTCATAAAGATCACTCAGAAGTGAGATGGTGGAGGAAAAGGGCCCATTCTGTACCTGTTCTCTGCGAGGTTGCTTTTCTTGTCCTGCTCAAATCCAGTAGCAGAGACTGCACCCTGTGTGTGGAGCACGTTAAGCCACGCTCTCCATGCGCTGGTAGCCCTGTGGCCAATGAACTACTCTATCCTTCCTACCGACTACCAGGACTAGTGTCTCACAGGGCAGACTTTCCATTATCCCTTTCGTTCTGAAGATCTAAGGACTAAGTGTCACACTGTATCCCCAAATCATAAACTCGTGCCATCTCCGTGAAAGGGACCTTAAGGTGCAAAATCAAACAACATGACGTGCTGCCAATTGCCAACAAGACATCCGTGAAAACGAATGTTTACTGGCTTGACTTAAAAGCTTGGAGGCAGCCTCTTTACAACGTACTGATAGTGAGGTATTCATTTCATTGACTACATTTCTTTTTTTTCTTTTTAAAGGAGCGTGCCATTTATTAACTCTTACATAAGAGCGAGAAAACGAAGCATCTCAACACAGTTTTGACAAAAATAAATGTCACTGGGCATCAGCTAACTCATAAGCATGCACTGCCTCTTCAAAACGTTCCTAGTGATGAAGTTTGCTGCATGATTGTCATTCAAGAATACACTTGTGTGTCATAAGCAAAATCACTGGGAAACTTAAACTTGAGGCATGGCCGCTTGTAAAATCCACCGGTGAATGCACAAGAGCAGAAACGGCTGATGCAATGGCTACATTCTTGTATAGCGCTCCAATAAAGCATTACAAAGTAGAACACTCAAACAGGCGGGCTGGTGTAATGGAGGATAGTGAAGTCAAGAATCATTATTTCATACTGCAAAAAACGAGTTATAATAGTTTATTAAGGACCGCTTTAAAAGTTGGGACAAGAAAGAAAGAAAAAATAATCCCAATTACTTGCCCCATTGTCAAATGCCTAGAAACGTTTGATGGGAGAAGCATAACCTCAGTGGGTTTTTTTATGCTAGTAAAGAAATTAAAATGGCACCAACAAAAAGCAATCATTTTCAAATCAATGAAAAAGGAGGTTGGGATGTTACATCACAATTCACAAATGGGACGACGGGGTTTGGGAGCCACACAAATCTACAGACATCTACAATAGGTAAACCTTAGCCTCGAGACTACAGGAAAAACAAAAAATAAAACGATCACAATTAAAGATGCAAAAGAAAAGCCGTTCAGCCAATCGTTTTACGCGGCGACTCCTCTGATAGAAGGAAGGTGGCCTATAGCGGTCTGTCCTTTAAGAAATCCATTATGAAATTGAACTGGGAGGGTTTTTTTTCTGGGTTCCAGTATTGCTATTAGGTGAAGGTATTAAAAAACAGCCGCTAGTAAAATTAGCATGCTGCAGTGGGTCATCAGCTGGTATGGTCCGTTTGACCTACATTCAGATGAAGGTTGGTGGTGCTATAAGCTTCATGCCAGTAAATCCATTTTTGGAATTATTTACTGTTATAGGCACTGATAGATTTGTCATTTTGTTTTCTTTTCATGAAATAAGTAGTTCAGGGTATACTAAAAACGGACTTGGGTGGATAAAATGTTAAAACAGTTTGGGCATAGGTGACGTGGCGCATGTAATTATCGTATGTAACATTCCGATTGCAAATAACGCATTGCACAAGCGCATTACTTCTGCGTCACAATCGCAGCCTGCATCACAGCCGGGCTCCGTTGACCAGACTTTTGCTTTGATCGCACTTTTGCCGAGGTCTGTGCGAGTGCACCCCGCGCAATGAAATGTATCCACAGTTCTAGAGCACCTGTCCGCGAGAGAAAATGAAATATGCCTCGCTGGAATTCAGACTCTTTTTAGCCACCTTCCTTTTATAGTGTCCTTCTTTTCCTGTTACCCATCTGCTTACTGTAACTTAAAGAGTGACTCCAAATTACATGTATGTATGTATATATAATATATATGTAGTATATTCACACATTTTATATATAATATATGTATATATATATATATACACGTGTGTGTGTGTGTGTATATATATATATATATATATATGGAGCTTCCATTTACTTCTCATCTCTGTCTGGGGAGTTGCTTTTAGTAAACAACTCTAACAGCCAAAGGCAGTTGGGCTTTCATGCTTTTTTTGCAGTAAAACCCCTTGGTTCGGACAGTAGCTCACCTAAGCGCGACATTGGAAACTCCTTGACATAGCGCACAAAGGGCCACATTTCACCATCCCTGCTTTCCTTCATTTAAGAAGATCAACGTGTCATTGCTGCAACTTCAAATTATATCAAGTTAGTTTTCTTCAATGCTGGTCTTTTTTTTTTTTTTTAAAGGTATTTTTTCTTTTGTGTTATACAAGAAAGTTACATCAGTAAAACTCTTGCGACTACATATCTCTCCAGTCTACAGCTCAGACCTTGAGAAACGTTCTTTTCTTTTTTTCAGTCCAATTGCCATTCCACCAGGGACAATTTGTATTGTAAACCACCTTGTTAAAGATCTGTTGAAGAAGCCAATGAGTTCCGAAAACAAATCAAAGGCGTTTCAATTCGGAATTTCTTCAAATCAGACTAAATGCGGAAACCTTTGCGACTCAAAGTTGACCTCGATTAACTCGTATTCTCTCGAGTGACTGCTTCGGACGTCTGACGTAATCTGGATCTAAGAGTTTACCACCGCCAACTCTCGTTCCACATTAATCTAATGAAATGGGCTCAAATGCAGGATTTCAGAACGGATCAACTTTGAGGTTAAGACTATATTTGCCTGCTTGAAGCGGTTCGCCCCCTGTTTGCTCCTTCTCTGGAGACGCCAGGATGTGCTTGCGAGCTGCTTGAGGACTTGTCTTTCCCCCTCTCTGCTCGGAGAGCAGGGTCCTCAGCCAGCAGCGCATTCCTGCAGAGGAGGGTGTGGTGAAGGGGTTCGAGAAGGGGGATGGGCTTCTTTCGTTGGGGTTTGCCTCGTTTTTTTTAACCCGATGCGAGACCAAGGTCCTCGTCTTCCCCCCGCGACGGCGCGACCACATGCAGCATCTCATCTCCGTTTCACGTCGGCCTCAGCGTGCCAGCAGTGGTCTCTCTCTCTCTCTCTCCTTCTCTTTCTCTCTCTCCTCCACTCGTCCTTCCCGACTGTCCCTCGTTCTTTCTCTCTTGTGATTGGTTGGTTTCTCTCGCTCTCTCTCTCCTGTTGCTTTCACACAGTGGTGCTTCAGTTGTAGCAGTGGAAAACAGGTATCCGTTTTTTGTTTTTTTTATTATTTCCCAGATTAAAATGCTGATGAACTAAGCTCAGCTCAAGCCTAGCTCCTCTTCCCACTGCCTAGGAGAAAACAACGGTTAGAGCTCATCCCCTTTACATGCAGTGCTGCTTTACGCCCCATTTACAATTCGGAGGCAAAACACGTTGACACGCTGGCAATATACCGGCACAAAGGATGTTATAAATATTCTCTCACACTCTAGTACTGTGACAGTCCAGTCACCCCGCCATGTTGGTATGCACGTTCACCCTGGTAAGTGGAGTCTTGGGACAGGGCCACATCGATCTGAGACTTGAACTCATCGCCCAGGTAGCTGTCCTGATAGAGGAGGAGAGGAACTTTCAGAATGTATTCAAATAGAACATTGTCTTTTCAATCCTGGCCAGGGGTGCCCCACTGTGTATGCTGGTTCCAGTTCATAGCTCCTACTGAACTCTATCAATCAGGGTTGGATTTGCCACCTTTTGGGAGTTGGCCAACGTGAGTAATTGTGGCGTAAAAAGGGAATTTATGACAATAGTAATGCCAAAAAAGGAATTTCACAACTTGGTTTTGTGCTCTGGGGTTACTAAAGTACAATAAAAGACACCATTCAAGGCAACTTAAGTAGCTGCTCAATTGTTAAAGTACTAAAAGCTATTGATTTAGGTCAATCAACGGAGACCACTGCTCGACGCGTTTGTTCTATAGACATTTAACAAGAATATTTCCAGAGGTACATCTTTAGTATTATAAAACCTACCGCCGACATTTCCTTCACACTGAACTAACAGCATAACTATCGAGCGTTCTCCAGAGCAGAACCCGATGAATGAAGGTTCAGAAGCAGGGCTGAACGTTTCCGGAGGACTTACTTGAGAGAGTTCGGGCTGGGACAGGCCAGGCTGGCTCATCTGCGAGGGCTGGCTCATGGAGATGTATCCCTGGGTGAGCGGTCCCTGGGAGAAGGGCTGGGAGGCGATATCCTGGCTCGCCTGGCTGTTGGGCATGTTGGCTTGCCCGCTGCCATGGTTGCCCATGCCACGATTCCTCTGCCGCCCGCCACGGCCAGCTTTGCCCTTCAGAGAGCCGCGGCCTGCAAGCACACAGAGAAGACATGAACCACAATACACTAGGTAGATATACACTAGATATTGTGTATGATACACTGAAGTACTCTCTCGCACACGCGCACACACACACACACACACAGACACACAGACACACACAGACACACACAACACACCCAAGCATGTTCAACCATAGATTTCTTTTGTAGGTGAAATGCCCACAAAAGCACAAGAGCATGTGATGGTAAACTGAGATGGTATCTGGAAATGTCAATGGTCCCGATGGGATCTTACCTAACAGGTGCATATTGAGAGATAACAGAAGACTATTTCTCCCGAGTTCACTAGTTTTTCATGCCATAAGTTGCACCTTTTACAACGTAAACCTGAAAACCTGGATGAATGTGAACTCTGAATGGAACATTTTTGTTACCTACGAAGGAGACATCCGTAATCTTGACTATCAAACTGAACAAAATTTCCAATGTCTAGACAAACTATTTAATAATAAAATATAATATATGCCAGATGTTTTTAAGTTTAAAACCTAAAACACGAAGGACACCTCTATGCCCTAACTGCCACATGGCCATCTAATATATAATATATGCCATTTAGCAGACGCTTTTACTCAAAGCGACTGACAGTAGTGAATGCATACATTTTTCAGTATATGTGGTCCCAGTGGGAATCAAACCCACAACCTAAGCGTTGTCAACACCATTCTCTACCTACGGAGCCACACAGAACCACATTAAATAGTTCAATCGTCCGAAATGTTCCTTTACATTGCAGACTTTTCAGTTCACACAGGATAAGGACATACTTCAAGGCATAGGAAAGCTTTGTGAGTGAAGGTGCTGCGACTACCATGTTTCCCACCTGCTGCAGGACCGTTGGCCTGACCCAGGTATCCTGGCGGGGGCATGGGGGGCATGACCAGGTTGAAGGGGATAGGGATGTTCATGGCCGCCACGTGGGTGGGGCCAGCCCCAATCATGCCGATCTGGTCATGGGTCTGAAAGTACATGTTTGAGGGACGTCCTGCAGACAAGGAAAAACGAACACACACTTTACCTAGAGAGCACTCTAATCAGTGCCAGCTTTCATGGGCGGCGATTACACAGTATATATATATATATTTTAAACTTTGTTTGTTTTTCCCATATTTCTCCCAATAGTCTCTAATTATAGTGTCTATTTATTTAGATTTTCCCTCCCCACACGTGTTCGCCGCCCATCTTCACGAGGCAAGGTAATTCTGCGAGGGCAGCGAACTCCGCTTCCTTGGAGACGGAATACGCCCACCCACGTTCTTGGAGACCTCCTTATGTGCTCCATGGCAAACTCGTGCCAGCTCAACCTCCCCTGGGGCGGACAGCCAAACGCCGCCCCTGATCGGGGCTAATGGCCAGGGCCGGTCTGGCAGAGACGGGTTTCGAACCACGTCCCTGATAGGCAGTGCACACTCATATCGGACCAGCCCAGATATGGGTGCTACGCTATCCACCGCCCTGATTAATAAGCATGTTCAGCGTCCCTCAGCGCTAAACTCACCTGTGCCGCTGCGGTCGTACACGGAGCCAGGGATCATAGCCTCTCGAGCGTCGTACATGGCTGTGCTCATAAAGCGGGCACCCTAAAAACACCGCCAGAGTCGAGCGTTAATGCACGTTACGACCAGCCACCACACACCCATCTCAAACATCCTCATCTCCTTTCCACTTTCAAATGACCCTTCGTCGGTGAGGATTTCCATTTGGAGAAAGGTCATCGTGATATACGATAATGTCTTGAGATAATAAGGTATGAGTAGAAGTCCCACAGGTCTGTGGGTGTGTGTGCGTATGTAAACATGTATGCACATGCAATGGCAGTATTTAGTGTGTGTGTGTGTATACGCACATAGAGCCAGTGTTCACAGGGTTGATGGATGGTGTGTGTGTGTGTGTGTGCAGGCAGTACTCACAGGGTTGATGATGTGTGTGTGTGTGTGTGTGTGTGTGTGTGTGTGTGCGCGTGTACAGGCAGTACTCACAGGGTTGATGGTGTGTGTGTGTGTGTGTGTGTGTGTGTGTGTGTGTGTACAGGCAGTACTCACAGGGTTGATGGTGTGTGTGTGCGTGTGTGTGTGTGTGTGGGTTGATGGTGTGTGTGTGTGTGTGTGTGCGTGTGTGTGTGTACAGGCAGGGTTGATGGGGTTGATGGTGTGTGTGTGTGTGTGTGTATACAGGCAGTACTCACAGGGTTGATGGTGTGTGTGTGTGTGTGTGTGTGTGTGTGTGTGTGTGTGCGCGTGCGCGTGTACAGGCAGTACTCACAGGGTTGATGGTGTTGACCAGTTTGCGGGGTTTGCTGAACTGCATCAGACTCTCCCGCAGGTTGTTGAGCGGCCCCTCCACCAGAACCTTCTGCTCCTTGTAGTAGTTGAGCAGGTGGTTCCACAGCGGCTGTTTGGACAGGGCCTTCGGGTTCCCCACGATGATCACCCCATACCTGCACAAGCCCCAGGGCGCATGTTCAGTTCAGAAAAATCCTTTCCTTAATGTGATATTTTAAAAAAATCTAGAACTATCGTATTTCTGATCAATAAACGTGTTGTAGAAATGTAGAATTCTTGTGCCAGATTGCCATGGAACAAAGGTCACGTGATATGCATGAGAAACATCAACCTGATCAAACAGGCTGAGTCTAAGTGGAAACTGACCCACACCATGTTAAACAACTGTGGCAAAAGCACAGACCAGAAAAGTTGACCACAGCACCACCCAAAGGCCCTGGGCCAGCCAACACAACAGGGCCGTGTGGATAACATTCTATGGAACTTGATGAAAACACATTTCAAAAACGTTTGATTCACAGAAAAGATAATAATTCTACTGATGAGGTTTCACAGACCATAATAATACTGCAAGCCTACATTTTCTGGATGAAATCAACCATTATAACCATGTGAAGCCATCATTCATGAATATCAGACAGCCCTTCCTGCCCCGTTTCGCTTCAATGTGTGCAAATCATTTAACCGGAGAAGCTCAACAGTTACCGGGTCACTATGGCGAAAGCAGCATTCGGTCATAACAGACATAAACCGGGTCTTACCGGGCCCTTGTGAGAGCGACGTTCAGGCGCCGGGGGTCGTTGAGAAACCCGATGCCCTGGTGCTCGTTGGCTCTGACACAGGACAGGATGATGAAGTCTTTCTCCCTGCCTTGGAAGGCATCGACGCTCGCAATCTCAACTTCCTGAAGCAAGAAGAGGTGGAAATATTAACAAGCATAATACATACTGATACATTAATTTACATTTGTAATGCCATTCATTAAAAAAAATATAAACAAGATATCGCTGAGAATAATTCCAACTATAAGAGCGTTTAGATAGCTAGACCAATCGGGGTTGCCGAAAATGAATTAGTCAAAGACAACTAATATACTATGCACAAGATGTGATTAATGTACGTTTTTGAAAGACAATGAATTGAGTGACCTTGAAACTGAAAGCAAGGCCATTTTAAATGTAAATCCCCTCCAAAATTAGAAAGAGCAGCACAAGACCTTAAAAAAATGTTTTATTGACCAGTGAATGATTCCAGTCTTAACACAAGGCAGAACTGAAAAACACATTGTGTGGTAACTGTAAGGATTTTGTGCATCTGTCCCTAATAACAAAATCTTACTGGCTACTGCCACTGCTGCAAAGAAAACCATTCTACACTCATGGTTTAACCCAAACCTTCCTTTAGTTAGAGTATGGCTATCACATTTACATTATATTATTCATATGGAGAGATCTAGTGCAAAACTGAATGGAACTAAAGTAAGGACTATTAAATGCTGGAGCAATTTTTTAGAAGCTCTAATAGATTTTATGCAATTTACTGGTGGCTTTTTAAAAATTGTATTATGTATGCTATTTTATTCCCTGCACATATGTACATAGTTGGAGGGGGGAAAAAATAAGAAAAAAGTTCACAAAAACTGTAAGAGTTTAGTGCACCTGGTAGAGCTTGGTGTGCAGAGAGCCGCTGAACTGCATGTACTGCACCAGGTAGGACCGCTGGCCTTCGTAGGGGGTGATGATCCCAATCTGGTCCGGCTTGGCTCCGGCCTTCAGCAGCTTGGTGGTGATCTTCTCCACATTGGATGCCTCGGTTCTACGACGAAATGCACGGTTTAGTGAAAGGGACCGTCACGCCACAAAGTAACACAGAAGAGCAACACTTTTACGAAAAGTTTAAGGTGCCGCACCTGTTCAGGTAGGACGTTCCTGAGCTGGCGATTTCTTCCTGCCCTTGAGTCACGTAGAAGAACATGGGCTTGTCCGGCTGTGGCCACTGGAAGTCAAAGCCTTTCTTGATGCGGTCGGCTGTACAAATACAGGAGACATTAGTTTGTCAATGACATGTTTCAACGTTAATACTCGGCCAGTTCGGCTCTGGCAGGGAGTGCCACTAGGGGGCGGCGATTGGCTGTCCGCCCGAGGGAGGGGGGAGGGAAGCCGATACGAGATCGCTGCGTATAGGAGTGGTCCTGTGTGTTGCGGTGACCGTGCCGGGTGGAGGCGGGGCAGCGCTCACTACCGATCTCAGGACTACAGCAGCGACCTCTCATACAAGGAAGGGGATAATTGACATGAAAAAGAGAGGGTATAACTGGCTACTAAAAACAGGGAGAAAAATGGGGAATGGGAAAAAGCATAAACAGAAAATAAAAAGGACAAAAACATTTTTTTAAACTGCGACGTACCAGCAGTGACTCCGTTCTGCAGAGAGCCCTCGTAGAAGATGTTGGAGGGGAATGAGCTGAGCGCCGGGTGCATGCGATACTGGACCTGCAGGCGGATGGGCCGGATCCCCAGAACCACCAGCCTTTCAAACAGGGACTGGGACAGGCCCGCCTTCGCTGCCTTCTTACACATCACCACCGGGCCCAGCTGACAGTGGTCTCCCACGAGGATGAGCTGTGGAGTGGGAGGGAGGGAGAGAGAGAGACTAGAATCAGCCCGCCTCTCCACTCTGTATCTGATGTGTAGCAAGTTAGTCCTGGCACAACACCTACCTGCTTGGCCCCCAGCACCACGGGCACCATGCACTCCGGCTCGGTAGCCTGGGTGCTCTCGTCAATCAAGATGGAGCGGAACTGCATCTTCGCCAAGCGGGGTTCCCCCGCTCCCACACAGGTACAGCAGATCACGTCTGCGTTCTGAGAGAGAGAGAGAGAGAGAGAGAGAGGGCGAAAGCACGCTCAAACCACGATAACGGGATAATAACGTGTGCCTGACGTGTGTCGTGAGGCCGAGGCGTCGTTACCATGAGCAGCTCGCGCTCGGCCGTGCGCTTCAGGGCGCGGTAGCGCTTCTCGTCGGCGGACGACAGCTCCCCGGTCTCGTCCTTGAGCTGCTGGAGCTTCTGCAGTTCTGGCATGCTGGGAGCACATTTACATTACATTTACATTTTAGGCATTTAGCAGGCAGACGCTCTTATCCAGAGCGACTTTTACACTTTTTTCTTTACATACAATCCATTTATACAGCTGGATATTTTACTGAAGCAATTCAGGTTAAGTACCTTGCTCAAGGGTGCAACAGCAGTGCCCCACCTGGGAATTTGAACCTGCAACCTCTGAGTTACAAGCCCAGCTCCCTAACCACTACACTACACTGCCAGCCAGGATCAGAGAGCACAGATCAGGGAGCATAGCATGCAAGGTTACGCTTTCCATAATGAGATCGAGCGCTCGATCAGCGCACACCGACCTTCATCTCAACGAGTCGCCGGAGGATTCACTGCCACGTGATCAACCGTTTAATGTTGTTCCACACGTCAGCGTTCACAAACATTCATTATTTACCAATAACAGATCCACAATGGATGACTGACTGCAATTCAGCTTGGCCAAGAGAAACAAAACAAATTAAAAACTTGAATGCATCTTTCACACACAAGATAAACATGATTTTTTTAAATCACTAACTAATTTCATTCAAAATGAATGTCATTGTTTTTTAATGACTTTTAGAGGAAACAGCCCAATGGCTAACGCTACGGAGGCCCTCCTTCAGACCCAGCGGGCGCTCTGACCTGTCCATGTTGCGGATCTGGTTGTGCAGGGCCAGGAAGGACACGGGCGAGTCGATGGCCTCCCGGCTCTTGGCGCAGAGCCTCACCACCTTCAGTCCGGTCTGGTGGATCTTCTCCGTCAGCTGGTCCACCGCGATGTTGCTGGGGGCGCACACCAGCACGGGGCTGGAGATCCAAGACAAAACCTGCGTTAGTGGGCCGTCCTTACCCGCGAACGCGCCAAGCAACCAACGCAGCCTCCCGGCTTCAGCTCTCTTACCCGTTGCCTTGCCTGGCCAGGTGGTACACGATGGTGGCGGAGGTGACCGTTTTGCCGGTGCCCGGGGGGCCTTGGATTAGACTGAGGGGTCGCTGGAGCACGGTCTTCACGGCGTACACCTGATCGTCACGGTCAACAGGACAACACATTAGGATCGGCCTGTTAACATGAGCCAATATCATGCAATGATCACTTTTTTAAAAATTTTTATATATATATTTTTCCAGTTTTTCTCCCAATTTAGTGGCCAATTACACCCTCTATTTATTTATATTTGCCCTCCCCACACAAACTGGCCGCCCGTCTCTATGGGGCAAGCGAATTCTCCGAGTGCAGCGAACTCCGCTTCCTTCGTGACAGAATGAGACGGAATTTGCCCACCCACGTTCCGGCGACACCCTTACGCGCTTCTCAGCGAGTTCATGCCGGCTCACCCTCCCCACCCCTCCCACTGGGGCGGACAGCCAAGCGCCGTCCCCGATCGGGACTCCCCACCAGGGTCGGTCTGGTACAGTCGGGTTTCGAACCGCGACTGTGATAGGCAGCTCACACTCGTAAACGAGTGCGTTAGACCGCTAAGCTATCGGAGGCCCCCTATGAAAAATATTTTAAAAGCAGCTACGGGAATCAGACTAAAGTGTTTCGGCTCAGTTAGCCTTGGGCAAGGTGAGAGGTGGAGGTGAGAGGTGGAGGAAAGGAGGTGAGAGGTGGAGGTGGTGAGGTGAGAGGTGGAGGAAATCCTGTAAAGTGATCATAATGTTTTCTGTCACGCTGAAGCGCTCGGGGACGGACCTGGGAGTGGTTGAGGTCGGGCAGCCCCTGCGCGGTGAAACGTTTGGGCAGCTGGCACTTGATGATGACGTCCTCCACCTCGTGCCCCAGGAGCTTGTGGTAGATGTACCCCGACACGGAGGTCTCGTCCACCGCAAAGGTCTTCAGGGCGCTCTGCATCCTGCGCGGGCGACGAAACCAGCATCAGCACACCGACGAAACCGCCATTCGGATGATCGCAAACTCACTGGAAACCTCGATGAGAAATGCCCATCGTTAGAAAAGGTTTGGAAATTCAGCAATTCGGCTTTTCCGTTACCGGTCGAAGGAGGTGGATTTCCAGACGAAATCGACCTGGAAGTTGTGCGGCACCTCCACAGGAGCTCCGACGCTGCTCCTCAGCTCGATCGCAATCTCATCCCCATAGTCTTCAATACAGCATTAAGGGACATTCGCAACAGAGTTTACCTACCTACCTACCTACTTAAAAAAAAAAAAATTATAATAACAGAAGAATAGATAATGATGAGAACGTGCAGTTCAGCCCATCCAGGCTCGTCATGTCCTAATCTAAAGAGTACCTAGTACTGCATCTAGCCTGGACTTGAATAGCCCAAGTGTTTCTGCCTCTACTACCCGACCTGGCAAGCTTTTCCAGGCATTGACAACTCTCTGTGTAAAGAAAAACGTCCTAATATCTGTGCGGAATTTGCCTTTAACTCATTTCCACCTGTGGCCTCTGCTGACCCCACTTATCTTCAAAAATCGTTGATAATCGAATGGCAATCGAATGTAAACTCTTCGCAAATGACCACTTGTCGCAAACAGACTTCATAGACCCTGAGGGTGACAGAAGGATACTATCGGGAACCTTGATGACGTGACCGATCCCCTTCCAGAGTGGGGCCAGGTCTCCTTTGTACCTCAGGCAGATTTCATCTCCTTGCATCAGACGCATGTCTACACCAATCCAGAGAAAGAGTTGGAAAAGAGAGAGGGAGAGGAAATATCAGTTGCCACCAAAACAAACAACAACAAAAAATGTTGTGGATAAAATGAAAATATGATTACAACGCACGACACAAATTCTACACAGACAGAAACACACACGCGGACAAACACACACACACACGCACGCACGCACGCACGCAAACACACACGCACGGATGCAGGTCTGGGTTGCGGTGGGATGCAGGGTTCAGTATGGATATGGTATGAACCACTTGTAGTCAGAAAAGATTAACAAAAAATATTACCACCTGAATCCGTCTTGGGAAGTGTGAAATAAGCAATCCGCTTTTTATTCAGCCCAAGGTCCCACCTGACCGTTATATTATCCTGGGTCTGTGGAGCATTCAAAGAAAAAAGATTCAAACAAGGAAAACAAGCAGGTATTTTTATACACAGATATACTGTTTATATAGAATGAAAGCAGCTGCCATCTGACCAAGAGGCCACAATGGCAGGCAAAATGACGTTTTAAAATAAAACATCCCACCTGGGACTCTTTTAGCTTCTTGTCGTAGTCCGCCTCGAGTTTAACGAGGGGTCCGAAGATGTTCTGGTACTGGTAGGCGTCCTCGTAGCGCAGCAGCACGTGCTGGGGCTCCTCGTCCACGCCGGGCTTCTCCAGGTCCTCCAGGGTCGCTGTCGGGTTTTCCTGGGGCGAACAGAACCATAACACACGTCAAGACATCGTTAAGAAAGTTCATTGTGGGGGCCCCTAAATGGAGCAATGATAAAGGCACTCGGCCAGAGTGCAAATTGCGGTCAGGGTTCGAGCCCCGGCCGCACCAGTCTCTGGCCAGAAGTCCCGGCGGTGACTGGCTGTCCGTCCCGTGGGAGGGGGGAGGGAAGCCGGCATGGGCTCGCTGTGTATAAGAGTGGCTCTGTGTGTACCGGAGTTGTAGTCGACGGCTTGGCGAGTGCCGGCTCAGAGGAGGTGCTACATCACCTTTGTCACTGCTGGTCCCAGAGCTACGGCAGCGAGCTCATCATACAAGGGGGGGATAGTTGACATGAAAAACTGGCTACTAAATTGCCAATTGAAATTGGGGAAAAATCTGAAACAAAAATGTTTTATAATACAATAAAATAAAGAAAGTTCATTGATGCACCAAACTCCTCTTTCAGTCAGATGAGAATGGCCAAAACGTCTCGAGGCAATTTAGTTGGTGGCCTGATTCACAAGGTTCGGTTGATTTGCCTTCACACAGAATTTTCACAGCTGGGAGCGGACTTCAGCACCATGACTGAGAAAGTTATATGGGTAACTGTGACAGGGATGTGTTCAGCTAACTTTACGATAGCCTCGTGCTGCGTTTTTTTGGCTGTGCATCGTCTTCCTTGTTCAGACAGCATCACTTAAAATCAATAAATAAAATCAGCCGACTAAAATACTGTCGCAAAACACAAGTCAGCTAAAACTAGCTGCCTATAATTATATTTGATATATATAATTTAGCCATGTTTGTTTCTTACTATACAGTTGGCATAGCTACCACCCTCAACCTAGCGGTTGAAAATGTGTTTATGCCAAACAGCAGACTTTAGTTAGATTGGTCATTTAGAAAAATAAATCAAATCCAGACACTTAACAAAATAATCCATGCTGTGTTAATCCAGTATTGTGAACATAAGACTTGAGGTGTGTATCAGGACAGTAGGGCTAGACACCTGGCTCTATACAGTTGGGCTTGTGACCTGGACCAATATGAACCAATATACTTTTCTTTGGTCAGTGAGTCACCCTTGTTTTGTTATAACTGACCGATGAAGGGGTTTATACTTCATTCTTTTCAGGAGAATGTTTGCGCGTGACGGGTGAAGTCGGGGGCTGCCGTGCGTGTTCACCAGTACCTTCCAGAGCTCCTCCAGCTTGTTGATCTGCTGGGCCGTGATCTGCCGGGCCCTCAGCTGCTCCTGCTCAGAGGGGATCTTCACCAGCCAGGACAGGAAGCAGCGGTCCTGGATCAGCGGCTGCCACTGGGAGCTGTCCCAGTTGATGTCCTTCAGGCTGCTCTGACTAGCACATGGCTGCCTGTTTCCAAAACATTCCCCCCCAACACCATACAATCAATCAACCAATCAATCCGTCAGTCAGTCAATCCATCAGTCAGTCAATCCATCAATCCATCCATCCATTAATCACTCAGTCACTCAGTCAGCACATGACTAAATTATAGTGTCTTGCATCCAGTGTTATTGTACACAAACCAGAAGAAACAACACAAACCTTTTGGCAGAAAATGAATGAGTCACTTTTCCCAATACTGTAATGCAACCAAGGCTAGCAAGCAAACAGCTGTTTAATTTATAATCCATGTGCAACACTACATATCTGATGATATCATTTTCATTTTAAAGTTTCTGTCAGTTTATGAGTAACAGTTCAAATAAAAAAACAGTCCAGGATAGCTACGCCAAACAAAAATCTTTAAATCGTCTGGTGAATAGGTATCGAGTGACGTAATACAGTTCAGCTGCAGAAATATATGGAGCTGAGCTGGCTCCATTAAATGTTGTCATAAAGCTGTCCAATTTCTGGAAAAAACACTATTTCCAACATCCCATACTCAAGTACTGCATTCCTTGGATCGGATTTTGCTGCCTCAGTTAGGACACAACACAAAAGAGGGCTATATTCATACACGTAATATATTAAGACGCAGTTGTGATAACTGGATATCGGAAATGTTTATAGAATCAAATATTTAACAGGCCACCATCCATTTAAGTTTTTTTTCCTGGGGTGACTTACAACATGCAAGAAAAACACAGTGCAAAATAAATCTAAGTAAATCTCTCTAAAACTATACATGTGTTGAAAGGAAATCGCAATAAATGTGCAGTAATTTCTTTTTATGGATATTTACCAATGGAAAAGGCTGGGGGGTTGATCACAGAAAGAAAATCCATTTATATACATTTTACATTTTTTAGCAGATGTCCTTATCCAGAGCGACTTACACAGTTTGCATTTCTTTACATACAATCAATTTATACAGTTGGATATTTTACTGAGGCAATTCAGGTTAAGTGCCTTGCTCAAGGGTACAAGAGCAGTGCCCGACCTGGGAATTGAGCCTGCAACCTCTGAGTTACAAACCAAACCCCAGTTCCCTAACCATTACACTACACTGCCAGCCTATATGATACATAAAATTAAAGCTATTGAAAAAGGAACATTGTTTGGGTTAAATGAAGACATACTGCTTTTAGTGGAAGTGTATTAAATACTTCTTTATCAACTGGAGTCATTCCAGGTGAAATCAATGCAACTTTCCGATTTTCTTGAAATTTGAAATTAAGAAACGTCCTTTTGAGGATGTCTGACAAAATCTAACAATTGTAAATAGCATTAAAGTAGGAATGTTAGCGATTTTGTCTGTTTTTTAATGCCTTCCCAGATTACAGATTATAGGTTCAGAATTCTCTATCAACATAACCTGTGATCCATACAGGCTACAGATACAATCTAGGTGTCATATTAAACCTTCCAAAACATGGCACATGCCATGCCATTCCCATCTGTCCCTTACATTGTGAGAAATGGCTACTACATGCTAATACAGCAAGTGGAACACTGACTGCTTTTGATTGCTTGGCCTTTGTGCAAATAGTATGCCATTTAAGGTCAAGCAAGGCTAGGTAAAGATATCCAAAAGACACACACAAACTGTATATATTTTACGTTCACCAAACAACATCTTTAAAAAGTGTTGTTTCTGGGGCCTCCTGGGTGGTGTAGCGGTAGAACATCTGACGCTGCCCACTGCGACCAGGGTTTGATTCCACCAGGTCACGCCAGTTTTGGCTGTCCGCCCCATGGAGGGGGGAGGGATAAAAGCCGAATGAGCTCGCTGCATATATGAGTGGTCCTGTGTGTTACGTTGACAGGCTTCGGCTTAGGCGGGTGCCAGCTCGGAGGAGGTGGTGCAGCGCCCACTACTGGTCTCAGGACTACAGCAGCGAGTTCTCATATGAGGGAGGGGATAATTGACATGAAAAAGAGAGGGTATAATTGGATACTAAATTGGGAGAAAAATGGGAATACATATTTATTATATATATATTTTTTAATTGTTGTTGTTGTTTTTTAAGTGCTTCTATTATCATTTATATATTGATGTTTTCAAAGACCTGTGGCTGGTGGAAATGACCACCAACTAACTACATATTACACCCAGCAGTCTGATGACCACAATATACCGTAACTACAATCCTAGACCTCACAGCACCACCAAAAACCCCACAATCTTAAGAGAAACACTAGCACTGTATCCCCCTATTCTGTTCACGCATTTACCTGCATAGAAGCACCACCACAGAGTCAGCCTTGGCCGGGATGAAGCCCAGGAGGAAGACGTTGCGACAGCCACAGTTGTAGCACTCCAGCACAGTCTCCCCCAGTGGTCCATCTTTGTGGAGAGTCACTTCTTTGCACTTGGCTCTCACCAAATGATTCACGATGTGGCTGGAAGAACATCAACATCAACATCGCCAGCATTAAAAAACATTCACTCGCCTCTGTCGTAAATGTGTATGTGCACAAAACTTTCTTAAAACAACTCCGGTATACAAGGGAATGCATTGCTCATAATACAAACCTGCCAGAGGTATTGCCACGTCCATTGCAGAACCACTTCTTACTGGTGTTACAATAGACAACACATGCCGGATCATGGATGCCACAGTAGCTGTAAAGAAAGTATTACTATTAGACATACTATGTTACATACTGTGTAACTCAGTAGAGAGAGCATGGCGTTTGCAATGCTCAGGTTTTGCCTGGCACCACATATACTGAAAAATGTATGCATTCACTACTGCAAGTCGCTTTGGATAAAAGCATAGATTGGCATACATTATATTATATATTACATACATGGGCTGTTTCAAACTCATAAAAGTGTTATTGTAGAAGGCGCTTTAGGAGAATGCACAAGCTAATGCTGGCATGGCATGCAATGCCTATGGAAAAATCAACCAATTACACAAATAATGGACAATACTGTTTTCTCTACAGTACCTGCAGGCATGCACCGGGAGGTCTTTGGTGTAATACGTGTCTTCTTCATCTTCCTCAAAGTTCAGCTCAGCCAAGAGTTGGCTTGTTTTTGGGACAGCGTCGTCAACTCCTCCATTCTGCAAAACTCCATCGGGCCCGTTTACCTGTGCACAAAACCAATACAATCCATAAGAAACACAAATGGCATGCACTCGGATATCGCGGAAACAACGCGAACAAAACATTAGCTGAACTGCTGTGGTGTGAAGCTTTCCTTTTCTAACAGTCAAGGCACTGATGTCATTAACTTAAAGTAAAAGCAAAAGTTGCTATATTTAAATAGCCGAACAATAAAGTTGTCAATGATTTCTGCATTATGGGCCATTTAAAAAAAATACGTTATGGGTTTTGGTGAGCGTTCAGTATCACCTGGTTAGCCAGTACCTAATATATAGATGTGTCATCGAGTATGACCCCATCCTCTACGCTAGATTCCCAATGCTTTGCGAACTGCTTATTTGCTAGCTCTGCTAAACCGACCTCGTTATCTAGTCAATCTCACCTCCAAAACAAATGGCCAACGTGCATGAGACATGCGAGGATAACTGCGAACATAACGTCACGTTAACTTTCAGCCAACACGTGAACATCATGAGAGTAGTAGGCTAGGCTAGTAATCAGTAACCAGCTAGCTTGTGTTAATGTCAGTTGTTGGCTACTGTAAATGACTTTTATTATTATTATTATTATTATTATTATTATAGTAACGTTATCCTATTTACCTAGCAAGCCTATAACACCCGTGAATTGAGCGCGAAAGCATATTTAGCGCCGAAAACAGCTCAACTTAGCAAACTAAACGCTACTGTACTTAGCCAAGTTAGGCAGCAAACCCTGAAAGGAAACCGAGACAAAACTCTCCTGCCAAACTTGCCAAGTGTGAACATCAAACGCGAACACGCGTCAGTTCATTTAGCCTAGTTAACCTTGGCTTCTCCACGTTTAACTAGATGGCCGGCGAGTTCAGCCACATCCAGCTCCTTTTGCGCTCCACAAAACCCTTTTGCCGCTATCCGGCGTTGGCCAATTTTACGATCCAGCAAGCAGCGTTAGCTACAGCGGTCTTGGGGACTTTCCACGGAGCACCTAAACCCACTTAGATCAGAAATGAAATGGCTGGAAAGTCGCTAACTAATGAGCAACCTAGTTAGACCTGTGCCCCTGGCTAGCGACGTTGTTGTCCTAGTCAGAGAAATGTGATCTGTGACCTGGGGATCCGCAGGTTACTAAGGCTGGCTGGCCGGCTAACGGGCCTGCGGCTGCGGTCGGGAGAGTCACTCTTCCCCGCCAGCTAGCACACAATTACACGGGGAGGTAGGCAAGAGAGATGTGTCACAAGTCTCGCCTCGAAATCTCCCAAATAACCATTACTTTCGTCAAACGAAAAAGACACAACCAGAGCAACAACATCCGTGAGATCAATTCATTTTAAATAACAACAGGCCTAAGAGTGCCATCACTGCTAGCTAGCGAGCTCACCAGCACGCTGGTTTCATTATTTAAAAACGAAGCGAAATGTTGTACATCTAACGAATATTTCACCATTTATGCATGTGCCCGATGGTGCCGAACACGTACCTGGTTATCGAGCGGGCTCTGGGTCTGGCCCTGCTGGGTCTGGGTCTGACTGGGCAGGGTGAAGTCTGTGAAGTCGAACTCCGAGCCCTGGGTATCGGCTCCGAGCAGCTCCGCTTCCTCGGTGTCCAGGAAGGTGAGGGTCTGGGAACTGGGCCCGTACGCCTCCACGCTCATTTCTTTTACTAGTATGTGCGATTTGACAGCTTCAAGTTGTGAAAGATACGATCTCGACGGAGAGCCCCCAACAATCCGGGTTTCCCAACAACCAGATATGAATAAATATCCCCTTGGTTCGGAGCTAAATTTGGACTAAAACAGAATTGGAACACCTCGAGAGCTTTTTCAACTCCCACACCAAACACTGACGAAGTGCACAGCTAAACACAGCGTACGTACGTAGAGCACAGGTTGTCAGTGACGTGTACACAGAAAGATTTGTTTTACGTAATGTGAGGATGGATGATCTTGGGAGATGGAACCGTTTATCAATTTTGAAAGAAAATGACACTTCTTACAACTGTCAATATAGATTTTTTTACCTTGATCAAATAATGTATTGTAACAATTTGTTGGATTATTTAAATCATCATATGCATTCTTTAAAAATGAAGAAAAACTTCCAGATGCAATTTATGCTTCACAGGGGTAGCTCTGTAAATATTGAAGACATTTTACATTTTTACATTTTAGGCATTTAGCAGACGCTTTATTTAACGTTAAGACCTAGTTATTTAACGTTAAATTAACAAACAACATCTTTAATGCGATGGGGTCAAGGATCAGCTTGATCATTTGGATTATTAGGTTTGTATAAACCAACGATTAGCTGGAAATAAAAATGTATGGAAATAAAAATTGTGTTTCATTATTTTAATTAAATGAAAAAAACATATATGTGGAAATATGTTACATTTTACATCGGACATTCCATTGCTATCTTTGTGACTTTTGACTAGTATTTTATTTTATACAAGATTTTGCCAATTTATATTATTTATGAATATCAAATTGAAAATAGTTTAAATATTTTTTATTTCTCTAGGGAATACAAAAAAACGTCACATGTTATGGCAAGGCAAGAAAAATGTGAATAGTACAATTAGCCTACAATTCACAGCTCAACAATTCTGACAACACAATTTAATTATTACACCATAATGTCCAGGGCTATATTATACAATAATATTGTCAGATACACTCCTCTTAATTGAAGCAAGGAATAATGAGAGACATCCCTATTATGGTATCAATATTGTTTTAAAACTTAATCACAGGCTAAACATGAAGGTAAATAAAGATTACACAGTCATTTAATTTTTAAAACCATTTATTTATTTGCTTTGTTTTTAAAACCATTTTGAAATGTTTGGCCAATACAGCCTTTTCCAATGACAAGATCATTGTCACTTACAAAGTTACAAAGACATGGTTCAGCTTAAAAGCCTAATACCAAATATTTGTGGGAAAATATACTTCCTGTACAGAGGACTTTGATATAAATCTAGGTGTCATAATTATATATGGTTTACCACAAAAATAAACGATAACAATCACATTTAGAATAAGGGTACAATAGAAGAGGTAGGTATACATTTTACATTTTTTCTCAATGTAAAACCATTAATTTTGGACAGCGCATATATTGGGGCTTGTTGCAGATATTTGTCAGTTTAACTACAGTATTTTTTTAAAATAAATACTTATCTACTAGGATTTACACAGCCCTTTCCAATTATGTATTTTGGTTTTAAAAGGCACCGCTTAAAATATATATATTTTTAGAATAATAGGACGGTCACTTTACATCTGGGAACTTGCAAATAAATATGCCTTTTAGGACTGCATTAACACTCTTATAGATCAGTTGCTTTCATTGATGGGCCAATGACACCTATAGTCAAATTCATGATACAATGGGAATCATTTTCAGGGTGATCGACGATAAGAAACAATACCATGAGGCAAAAATGGTTTTTCAGTCATTGTGTAACTTCGTATCGTTGAGATTTTTCATTTAAACCCACAAAGCTTCTATTCACATGCTGAGTCTGGTATTTGATCATGTAAAAACGTTGCTGCGTGGTGAAACAGAAATGAGGTCCCTGCTAAGAGAGATAATGAGCAGAAATGTCATTAGGAGGGCCCCTGAGTGGCGCAAACGGTAAAGGCGCTTGTTCTAAGTGCAGGTTGCCAGCCAGTTCGCCAGACCGGGTCTGACTGGGAGTCCCGTTCACGGGTGATGATTGGTGTCCACCACCACACTAAGGGCGAGGGGGTAAGGAAGCCGGCATGAGTACGACGCATGTAAATGGGGGGGGAGTAGAGTTGAACTAGAAGAGGGAACAATTGGCCACCGAATTGGGAGAAAATGGGGGGAAATAGTCACATTTAGAAAGATAAAATAAAAAAATGTTAGAATTCCAATATGTCTATAACCAAATTAGCCAACTTACTGTCAACTGGCAGAAAACCAAGATGAAACAGAGAGCATTTTATTTTTGGGATAAAATAGGCTAAATGTAAGAAAATTATTTAAAAAATCTAAAACCAACTGGCATCCATGAAAACATTTCAACATAAAAGTGAAGAACCAGGTATGGTCCTGCCAGTTGACTAAAATCAAAACCTGTTTTAATACATATAACGTCCCAAACACTTGCACTCCTGTTTGTCCATAATGAAAAACTGCCATTTAAAAAAATTGATAACATGTTAAAATGTAAAACAAAAAGATACGGGATTGGTTTAATATCAAGTATGATATTGGTGGATATCATGATACACATGATGTTGTATGTCTGTACCACTAGAGGGTGGTATATAACTCCAATTAAATAATCATTTTGAATAGGCTGGTCGGATAAAAAGTACAATTAAGAATATTGAAGTAACATGACATGGCTTTTCCACCAATGCACCGAGACCATGGAAATGATAATAGTCACGTGTTCTATGGAAATGGCTATGGCTCAGTATTCTTCAATTTACAGGATAACTTAAAGTACTGAGATTCCAACTGAAAAGGAATGGCATGTAATATTAACAAGAAAAAAGTATGATAGCTCCATGCAAGTAAACATACCAGTTCATCTTGCATGATATGACAGGCATTAAACCCAAATCTCCCATTGAAATATTAGTTAAAAAAGAAGAAGTTAAAATGCTAATCCAAGACTACTCTTTTCCCAACTCAAAGTGTAAAACCAAATTAGGTGGAATATTTAAAACTTTGTATTCACAGTAAAATACAAACGAGGAATCCAAAAAGATACAGTATATGTGTTTGGGTTACGGTAAGTAAAGAACATTGTTAAATACAGTCGATTATCACATTTGTGAGGGTATGTTCACAGTGCTAAATACTTGTAATTATTTTACCATGTTAATTAATTTTCTGTGTATTAAAATCAGGCATATGTATGCCTCACAGTCATACAAAGTAAATTGCAAGATATCACAGGAAGAATCCAGAATAAAAGGCAGTAAATCTACAGTGCATCTTATCATTTTGTAAGATGAGTTTTGCACGACACTAGGGTTCACAATAGTGGTGGAAGTTGTGCACACAAAGAAACCTCATCTCTGTAGCAAACGAATGCTCTGTGCACCAGAAATGGGGCTCTAAGACTATCAAAGTAAAACTAAGCAAACTACCTGCATGACATAAATAACCTTAGCAACAGAAGGTACGGTATAGCTTCTTATAAAGAAAAAAAGAGTGTCCAAAACATCAATATTCCTCATGTAAAACAGCAGAAGTCTGGATTTCACATCAAACTATATCAACTACTTCTATCAAGACGAGTGCTTTTTAAACATCTGAATGGGTTTGTATACCATATTAACTCATGAGATGCTTTCTTGCTCTGTTTAGGTTCTTAAAATGATTCCAGACACAGGTAGAGCGCACCGAAGCCAAATCTTATTGAAAACTAGAGTAAGAAACCGAGGCTACAAATAAGAGTTAATTGTATTTCCACGACGATCCTACTGGCACCATTAGATTTGCAGCTGAAAGTCCAAGACTGACATGCTCTTTCCCTTTAATGAATGACAATGAAATTCCGATACGTTTAAATGACCACTTTGAAAACTTAAATTAAATTAGTAACAATCAAAACAGAAGAACAATGAAAAATGCACGCAAAATTATGGAATGTATTTGAGGCGTGACAGAGAAATAAATAATACGATTGGGGGAGTTCTGAGAGGGGCCTGAACGTCGTCGCCGCACCATGCCGCCCCGTCGACACCCCTCCAACACCAGATACAACGCTGGACCACTCGCCCACAGTGCTGGGGCACGCTGTAATCATCCTCTCCCCTGTCATATCCTCGCCTGTTGCCAATGGGAACATTCGCCCCTCCAAACTGGATTTCAACCACATCCCCCACCTCACTCCGGCCCTCCGATCCGATTGGTGCCCTCTCTCAGGCTCCCAGTGGCCTGGAAGCAGAGGTGGGGGGGTTGTTGTGAGGTGAGTGGGTGGAGACGAGTCTGTGTGGGGTGGAGACTGGGGGGTGTGAGGCTGAAGGAGGGAGTAAAGAGTGTTGCCTGGCTGGTTGTGTTTAAGTGCAATCCCTCCTGGGGGCAGGGGTGGGTCTGTCTGGGAGTTGGCTTTTGCTGCTCATGGCTGTGGGTTCCTCAGCGTCAGTGCTGGCAGTGGATCTTGTTCTCGGCCTGGTCCAGCAGGTCCAGCATCTCCTGGACGATGGCCTGCAGCGTGCGGCCCAGGTCCTCGGCGCTGTATGGCTTGCCCAGCGGGGACGTGCACGAAGGCGGACCGGCCCCGGCTCAGGTACAGAGAGGTGTAGTAGGTGTAGTCACACAGGTATCTGCCAGGGCGATAAACGGGCAGAGAAAACGCTCCATCATATCCTTATAGAATCACACTAATGCATGAACGTGTGTCTGTGTGAGTGTAATAATAATATAACAATATACGCCATTTAGCAGACGCTTTTATCCAAAGTGACTTACAGTAGTGAATGCATACATTTTCAGTATATGTGGCCCCAGTGGGGATTGAACCCACAACCTAGGCATTGCCAACGCTGTGCTCTACCAACTGAGCCACAGAGAACTGGCTGAGTGTGTATGCATTTTGTTCTACATATGGCCTAATACCATTGATAAACTCCCAACTACCATACAGGCTAAAATTACATACAAAATATCACCACAGGTTTAGGAGGTTATCACCACAGGTTTACATTTTAATCTTTTGCCTCCTTTAAAAAATGTTGTATGTAGATATTTTATGAATTCAGCGCACTGGGAAAATGAGCAATACCAAAGCATTATATAATAAGTGGGGCTTTCTCTTATGTTAATCTGACTGACTAACAGCACTGTGTTTATATTCATTCTGATATAATAAAATACAATCAATTACTTAGAAACAAAATTAAAATGGTATGAATAGTGCGACCATGGTGGACAATTCCAATTGACTGAGTAGAGTGCTTCCTGTGTGTGTGGGAAAGAGGGAGAGAGGGTGCACTGAGTGTCCGCCTCTCTCCCTCGGTGTGATTGTGAAAGAGAGCGAGAGGGCGTCCTGAAAGAGAGTCCGCCTCTCGCCCTCGGTGTGATTGGAAGAGAACACACTCGGGCAGTCGAGAGTGTTTCTGGACAACGGCCCGAAAACTCTCACTGAAAGAGTGGAGTGTGTCTCGGGGCTGGTTGCCAGAGAACTCTCACTGTGAGGAGTGGCGAGGGTCTCTGTGTGTCTGGGGCAAAAGAGAACTCGGACTGAAAAGTTCGAGTGTCTCTGTGTGCATGGGTTTGGGAAGCACTTGAAAAGTCACTGGATATGTGTGTGCCTGGGGATGTTCTAGGGGAACTCCGGTCTGAGGGGGCGCGGTGTCTTGTTGAGATGTGTGTCGAGTGTGTGTCGGGACGGTGCGTAGAGTTCTACCCTGTCCCGTAAGTGTTGATGTGTGTTAAATGTGGATGTATGAAGGTGGTGTGGAAAGCCGCTGTGTTCGTTGTGTGTTCCCCGAAAGGGGATTCCCCCCTCGGAGGAGGCGGGCTTTCATTTATTGTTGGTTTATTTTCGTTAATTGTTTTTGCTTGAAAGCTTCGTGGCAAGTAGGGTGAAGGCTTTGTGTTTGTTTTATTTTTTTACCCTGCTCTCCCGCTGTTTCTCTCTCCCGGGTCTGGGAGAGAGGCGGAAAAAATTAAAGATCCGGTCCGTAGACCAGAAAACCCCACTCCTCTGCCAGTTCTTACCATCAGCTGCTCTGCTCCAGTCCAGGAATTGTCACGTGGCGTGTGACATAGTAACACTCCTGTCAGTTTAATTCTGCCAACACTGGCTTCTGTTAACAATCCCAAAAAGGTGGGGCTTGGGGCCTCGGGTGGTGTAACAGTCTAAGCCACAGGTGTCAAACTCATTCCATCGAGGGCCGAGTGTATGCAGGTTTTTGTTGCAACCAATGCACTACACCAGCTGATTTCACTAATTAGCTCACTTCTTCAATTAAGGAGGGAACCTACTTGAAATCACCTGGTGTAATGCATTGGTTACAACAAAAACCTGCACACACTCGGCCCTCGATGGAATGAGTTTGACTGGTCTAAGCATTCACTCGGATCGCAAGATGCCCACTGCAGCCACGCTTTGAAACCCAACTGTGCCAGTCCGGCTCTGGCGGGGAGCCCCAATCGGGAGAGGCGATTGGCTGTCCGCCCCAGGAGGAGGGGGGAGGGTTGAGCCGGCACAAGTTCACCGAGAAGCGCGAAGGGCATCCCTAGAAAGTAGGTGGGCGAGTTCCATCTCGGAGGAGGCGGATCATCGCCGGCCTCGGAGTATTAGCTTTTCCCATGGAGGCGGGCGGTGGGCTCGTGGGGGAAGGTGAATCAAAAGAAATATAATGTGTAATTGACCACCGAATTGGGAGAAAAATGGGGGAATGAAACAAATAAAAAAAAAAAGTTTAACAAAAAGGTGGGACACCTACCTGCCCGCATCCTTGGACACAGACACGGCCACCCCCAGCCCTGCGGCCGTCACCCTCTTGCACACAGAGTCCATGTCGATGACCGAGTCGATGCAGTCGGGGCCCCCGTCGACACAGCACTGGGTGTCGGGGCAGAAGCTGCAGTTGTCCAGGCCCTTGTAGCCGTGGTTACGGCCGCACTTCTCCAAGGTGACGGTGGTGGCCATCCCAGACAGCCCCACGTGCACCACCAGCTGAGAGGCGGGACATTTTAAATAAAGAGCAATGAGTCATAACAGCTGGGACAAAGACGTCGAAGTTATTAATCATGCCGGGAACGGTTTAGTGCGAATCACGCAGAATTGTGCAGGTGGCGTTTCTTGCCATTTTTTTTTTTTTTTTAAGAGGGGGGAAAAAACACCAGACTGCATCAGCACGAGCCGATTATTCTCGAGTGGAAGTGGAGCAGAGTGAAAAGTAAAATACTCTGCACCGCTGAAGCATCCTCGTCGCATGCGATAATGGCGTGAAAGGGGATGGCAATGAGCCGGGGCTACCTGCGGATGATACTGTTTCCATAGCGATGGCACCAGGCTCTGGACGGTCTGGTACTCCACGGGCACCTCGTACACGTGCAGGTCGACGTCGTGGCCCAGGCCCAGCTTCTTCAGCTCCTGTGAGCAGAGAGAAATCCTGCGTTTGTCTCTCAACTCTCCAGCTGGGTGGGTGTGGTCAGCTACCAGCCAGGGGAAAACAGGAAGAGGTGGAAGGGGCAGACGCTTCATGATTTAATGTTCTAATTGTGTAATAAACTGTGTGTGCGTGTGTGTGCCCCATTTCCAAGTACTAAATTAATCATTCAAAACAGTTGACCAGACTCAGTCACAGGCTCTTCTCTGGAACTCAAATAATTGTGTCCAGAGCTAGCTCTCTGCAGTCCATCATTAATCCCATTAGACGGCCATAAAAACAGAAAGCAGAAACAGGCAGATTAGGGCCACAACAAATACTCAGACAAAACAGGTAATGTTGTGGCCATTTTGGGGGGAAAAAGGGGGGAGTGGAGAGAGAAATCCAGTGTCCATTCAGTCAACTCTAATCCCCCCCCCCCACACACACACAGGGGCACAGACCTCGACTGCCAGTCCCCATAAATATTGAAACGAGGCTTGTTTGACCAAGTCCCTGACCCCTGCACAAAGCAGCCCTTTGTTTGCGTTTAATATCCTTATCAGGTCTGTCTAGACACCCTGACAACCATTGTCCCCTTCTAATTTCCCAATAAAGCCCAGCGCCCTTCCCCCAGCCTGGGCCACGCATTAACCTCTCTCCTGCTCCAGCCCTCGATTGAAATTCACAACTCATGGAGGCACCATGACTCATGGCTACGGATACAAACATGTTTCCAATTAAATCAGCTTTGCTTTCAATTAGGACTACTCATTTCTTCACCCCCACCCTGCAGGCAAACGACAGCCTTCCTCCACACCAAGAGGAAGTGGTATAATACACATCAAAGGACAGACGGGCTTAGATTCTCCCTCTCCTCAGGAAGGAATTCTGGGTCATTCCAAGCGAGATTAAGCACTTTGAACTGACAGGACGTTCTTTGACGTTCTGAAGAGCTTGCACATATGGTACTCATGTCCATTCAAGACGAATGTCTAATTTGTGTCTTGAGAAATAAAATAATAAAAAATAAATATTAAATAATAATAATAAATCATCATTAATTTCATTAATTTCTAGCCGTTGTTCAGCATGCCCAGGTTTTCTTTAAAATGTTGTTAATCCACACAAGACACAAACAATCAGGGATGCCACATGACAAAAATGTAAACTTTTGTATTTTTGTGTGAATATACATTTTCGAGAGGTGTGAATAAGAGACCCAGCCATGACCAAAATAAAATGGTTGTCGGTCTGAGCGATAGCGAATGGGTACATTTATTTTTGTCAAATACAACAGTGTAGGCAACGTCTTAATGCCCGCAACGACGTAAAGACTGATCAGCCATGAGCGGGTCTCCACGGTTCTCCCGCACGAGTGTGTGCCAATGCAGGAGCTGGCTTTTCAATCATAATGTTGGAAATTGATTAATGCTCTTTCTAGATCAATGGCTGATTGGGCATGCTGCCAAATGAGAAATACAGTAAAGGAACTTAGTAAAAAATTGTAATATATATATATAAATGAACGTTAAGAGATTTAAGACATCGGAAATAAAAGAAGTCTAGACCTGATTTTAACAGTCGTTTCGCACAACATTCGAGTTGTGAAATCATGGCTCACAGCCAGAGCTTTAGCCAATTTAGAGGAAACCACCAGCGCTCAGAGAAACAATCAATACATTTATCAATTTCTGACTACATTTCCTGCCAATTCAGCCTCTGCATAGCAGCCCCGCAGGCACTTAGTAAAGTTGCTTTAAATTGATTTCTCCCTCTCCTCATTGAGATGCAGGTCACAGGAGTGGAGGAGGACACGAGAGAGACCCAGGCCTCAGATTGTGTTGCAACGGCCCTCAGCCCTGAACAATGACACAGGAAGTACATGCGTGTATTCACACTGGTGCAACAATCTCCCAAAGACAGAACGTAACACTGCCAGTTTCCCAAACGGACAGCTTCACTGCCACTTAACATCAGTGAATACATGAGCGGGAAATTACTTTCAGAGCGTGAGCCACACTGACACTCAGTTCATAAATTGAAAGCAACTGTCATTTTCACTTATGTTTACTGTAGTCTCAATGGAGGAAGTGCCTTGATGGACAGAAATGCTTGATTCAGAAACGTGCTAGGTGATGAGGAAGACGAGGCAAATGAATTTCTTCCTTCGGAGGCCCAGGGTTATTGATACTGAGATTCTCATTCTGCTTTCTCTCCATGATCCGCGTAATCCAAACACAGATCCGAATGTTATCGGTTCCGTGAGATTTCATCAACTTAAGGTCATACCGTATGGAAATGGAAGGGAGTTAACATGCACTGTCACGGAAACGGCTGGCAGTGTAGTGTAATGGTTAGGGAGCTGGGCTTGTAACTCAGAGGTTGCAGGTTCAATTCCCAGGTGGGGCACTGCTGTTGTACCCTTGAGCAAGGTACTTAACCTGAATTGCTTCAGTAAAATATCCAGCTGTATAAATGGATTGTATGTAAAGAAAAGTAAACTGTGTAAGTTGCTCTGGATAAGAGCATCTGCCAAATACCTAAAATGTAAAATGTAAAATGCAGAAACAGAATCCCCGTGTTTCAGATGTTGAAGTGATAGGTGTTTTACAGTGATTGAAGTCCTACCTGCACCGCCACCCAGCTGGCATTAGTAGTGTGTTCTCCAAAGGGCCCAAAACCTACAAAATGAAGGAGAGCAACATGTTATATATTATCATCCACATCCATGACTCAACAAATTCTCGTCTACAGCGAGCTTGAGAGAGCATGCGTGTGCTTTGGCCCTGGCGCGTCAGGGCAGCACAGAGCAGGAACGGACTGCAGCAGCTCCTGAGGCACCTCCGGGACAGGTTTTACAGGCACAGTCTGCAACCAATTTACACCTGTACCAAATGTGAACAGCTTCCTACGAGAATGCTCCTATCACATTACTTCAACTGAAAACGGTGAGCAGAGGAACTACAAAACCAGCAGACCCTACATCTCTCTAGTACTACAGATTCCCATCCATGGTCTAAATCACACCATGTATGCTGGCTCTATCCCCGTTAAGGACTGTCAAACCCCAGGTCAGTATTCAATTAACAGCCCAATGAAGCAATCTAATAATGGTCCACTGGAGCTCCACTGGAATGATGACTAGCATACAGGCACAGGCCAGTGTTCCACCAGGACTAGGGTTGGGAAACAGTGATTTAAATGTTAAATCCCATTCCTATCAAACTTTATTTAGGCCTGTGAATTATAAGTAAGTGCCAAAATAAAGGACATACTTTAGTAAATGAAGGGCTCTGGCAACTCTTATGTGTGGGATTCTCATGGAAGAATGGTGTTGCATACCTTTAATAGAGTTCCAGACTCTATTAGAATCTATGCCAAGGCGCATTGAAGCTGTTCTGGCAGCCAACGGTGGCCCAACGCCCAATTAAGACACTTTATGTTGGCGTTTCCATGTTTTGGCACTTACCTGTACATTTACCCTTTCACCCTTCATATCACCTACAGATGTTTTTAAATTTAACACCTAAAACACGAAGGACACCTCTATGCCCTAACTGCCACATGGCCATCTAATATATAATATATGCCATTTAGCAGACGCTTTTATCCAGAGCGACTTACAGTAGTGAATGCATACATTTTTCAGTATATGTGGCCCCGGTGGGAGTTGAACCCACAACCTAAGCGTTGTCAATGCTGTGCTCTACCGACTGAGCCACACAGAGCCATCTGAGGTCAGGGTCCTTCAAAGTGACATAACCCAGCAGACAGCGCCTTTTATCGAGTGCCAGCTTACACAGCACACAGTGGAGGCGGAGGAAAAGGAAAACCAGCCGATGGCCCTCGTCGACAGCAGAGACTATCCAGGCACAGAGGAGAACTAGTTCCACCACCTGGTCCGAGCTCACGGTTAAAGCCGACCCAGTTCAAACGGCGCTACACATTTACGGACGGCCACTTTACATCACAAGGCGGCAGTGTGGAGAAGTAGATGAGACATCAAAACCCTCACGGTCTCAACATGCCTGTGTTTGAGGAGCAGCCGCTCCTCACGGTCTCGCCTCTTCTCTGTCCTGACCCCTCGGTGGTGCAATGATCTTCCGTGCTAGGTCAGGACCGCGGAATCACCGGCCAACTCAAAACCCCACCTCTTCACACTCCACTACCACTGACTCTGTACATTAACTCATTGTCATCACCACTGGTTTCATGTTTGATACTGTATCTCGTTTTTGTATTTATGTTTGATACTATTAAAAGAATAATGATAATAATTCTACTAACCTTTTCTCTCCCTGTGTTACAGGCACGGTGTGCAGCTGCCAACATCGATGTCTATCGCTGTATTACTGCACTGATCTCTTGCGCGAGCAACGATTGATCTTACCATGTATAAATGCACATCTTGTATGTCGCTCTGGATAAGAGCATCTGCTAAATGCCTAAAATGTCAAATGTAAATGTTCTACCAGCACACTCACTGCTCACTCTTGCTGCACTTCCTGTGCCAGCTGGGTTTGGACAGAGCACCACTTTTGTTCTTGAATCCTGGACTGCCGAATAAAGCTGTGACAACCACAGTGAGCAAACGTAGTAATGTCAATCTGCTTCCTCATCAGCGTGGTTCGGAGCCATCGCTTCGACACGGACAGGGTGTCGGCTGAAGTGCCATCAACTGCTCTCACATTTCCTGGCCTCCTCTTTATGCGTCCAAGAGTGACATGTTCTTCCGTTCCCAGGACAGAAATCTCTCTATATCACAGTGCCATGCAGTAGAATGTGTTTCTTATTCTATTGATGACTTCGTGGGCAGGAAAAAAAAAAACTGTTTCGATTGATCGTGATTTTCGGGCACCTCGGATTTTGAGTCAGCGGTACAGAACTGTAAAATGTATATGTCAGATCTTAATGTAAAAGAGTGATGGTGATGCAAGTACATGTAAAATGATGAAATGTATCAGTGTTAATCTTTGAAAAGTGTATGTGGAATCATGACTGTAGATGTCATCCAATACCTTAGTGGCATTTAAGTGAAAAGGTAAATTAGACAAGAACAGCTTTAAAACTGCCTCTGCATGTGCCAAACTCAGCTTCTCAAGGATGAATAAATATCTCTCCATTCCCGCATCATGTCCCTTTAAGGCACAAGGGTGTTAACTGATGCTATTTTTCCCATTAAGGCCCGAGAACTGATATGCATAAAGGGTTCTAAAATTAGAATAACAAAATGTATTTTAAGGACCAAATTATTTAAACCGATGGCGTGCGTGTATAGCATTTTTAAATGACACATAAACACCGTGCCCGAAACACCAGGAAAATAATTCTGGGCTTTGCAGATTAAGACACGTTATTAAAATTCCAGTTCTTCAATTAAAATCCATGTCTGACTTTCTCTCAATGTGCCAATACCACAAAGTGGTACAGACTGTATTTCACCTCTCAAACATCACCTTTCAGAACACTGGGGGAAGATTTGGTAGCGAAACAACGCAGCCTTTCACCTCTGATATACTAATTGTGTTGCTTCTGCTCAAAATGCAGTGGGCCACTCCAACTCAGCATAGTATTTTATTCAAATAAATAGCATGAGTCACATAGTAATCCTCCCTCTTATCTACCCACTTGTTTAAACGCATTAACACATGACATTATTTTACAATGGGCCTGTCTAATCGTGTGGTATATAACATGAACTGAAACTAGTCTAGCCATAGACAATTTAAATGCTTCTAAGCTTGTCAAGCGAGAGCTGAGAACACGCAAATGCCCAAAATAGTTCAGATGGGGGAAAAAGGTTCTCAAACGGCACTGGCATTCCCGTCCGCAGAAAGTTGTGAAACTCTTAATGACAGACGGGTTGGACCGGTGTCTTTACAGAATGCCGTAACATTGGCCCCGGAATTAATTATTTTCTCTGGGGGAACTATCTGTTTGAAGGGGAGGCTGGAGGGGGGAGAAGGGTCGGCAGCTGCTTGTCAGCTCTCTTTTGTGTGCTACACTGTTCCCAGGCAATCTGCATCTTTTATCAGGCTGACCCGAGATTTCCATAGGCCTTTGTGTCTGGAGGAGAGGCTTCGCCAACAGGCAGCTGGCTTCTTTTAACAACTAAAGGCGATTACTTCTTATTTTAAACATAATAAACACGAATAAGCAACGGTGGTAACACGGTGTATGTGATACTTAAGTTTAACAGGGCTTCGTGTCCACTTTATGAGCGCTCTGTGCTCTTTCAAACTTCCCTCTTAGGAACAATCTCAAATCATTCAACACAATGATCGGAATAAATGAGTTTATTGTCATACCTTAAATGCGGCTAACTTTTATTTGTATTTTTATCATGCACAAAAAAAAATCTTCGCAATCCTCGGAGGGCCAATATTTATGTCTTTAGGTGCTTTTAACATCGTTTTTTTACAATTCAAGTAAAAAATGAGATTCAGATAGAACATTGGATTGATGCATAATTTTATCATAAAAGGATTATATCAGTTGTGTCACTCTAAATACACATTAAAAATCCACTTGTGACTTTATATAACACATTAAGTACCATCTCTAAGGGCTCCACAGATTGTTGTCGTAGCCAATTTGTTCTAATTCACCATTAAGCAAAAAAAAAAGACGGTATTTATACTGTTTATTTTTAAGTGTGAAAAAATGTAGAAAAAAATACAAGCAACGTTTAGATATCCTACGTTTACATTGTTTGTCACTCCCTTTTCAACACTGGATTGAGCAGTCACAATATGACACGTACCGTACACAAAGCGAGCAGAGTAAAGTTGACAACACTTACCTGTCACTATAACAGTCCTCTTACTATTATTCATGGTCGTCCGATGGAAACTGGTTTCGAATAAACTGCGTTATCTATAATAACTGAACCGGAGATCCACGCGTCCGTCCGCCCGTGTAAGGGTTTCACCCTGTCTCTTCACTTTTTCTGACGGCAACCGGTTTAGTTGCGGTTCTCTTTTTCCGTCTTTCTCTCTCTCTCTCTCTCTCTCTCTCTCTCTCTCTCCTTGATAGGTTGCGTCTGACGTCATCACGTAACATCACCTGCATCAGCTGATTATACGTAAACATGCCTGGGCGATGGAACTCTGACGTGTACTCCGTTCACTAAAAAAAATCACTGATATCATTTATAGAACTCAGATTGCGTCGAACAACTTTGTCATTAGAAGTTAGCTCATACTCTCTTTAAAAGCGCTTTCCAATGGCAACATTCTCTGTTAATCGTATTGGTGTGTTGAGCAGTTTAGCTGCACAAAATATCTCGAACACACTCTTCTGAGCACATGCTTCTGAATGAACAATTTTGATAGACTCAACCAGAGACTAGAAAGAGTCAGTATATTTATAATCTTGCGGACCGAGTTTTTCGGTTAATATAACCGTAACCTCGCAAATATAGCGCCAAACAAAAGGAATGCATGAATGAATACATTCCATTAGCAAATAAATATATACACGACTTACAATACATTATTACAAAATGATGACAAAAAAGTGATTCATGAATGAATTAGCAACCGTTTTTCAAAATGTATTAACATTATCTGCTCCAAGAGAAAAATATAACGGTATATGCATTCGTGTATATTAGGTTGTGCATTTGAATGTGAGGAATCATCGGCAGACAGAGGGAAGAAGTGGGTAAACAGGAACGTTCAAAATCAGCTGGTAGTTTACTTAATGTCTGATGGCCATTGGGGTTAGAGTTGTTTTATCGTAGCAGAATTGGGGTTGGTGATTGCCAGCAGCGCCGCCAAAGGCAGGAATTGAGATGGATGACCCAGACGTTTCCTCTCGGACATGAGTGGGTTGGAAACCTGGGCTGGGCCAAGTGGCAACAGAGAGAGGCAAATACTGCACTGGGTGGAATAGCGAGGACACACACTTCTGCTGAGTGTATTTATAGTGAGCTAGCTGCAGAGGTTGGGAAGGAAAAAATAGATAGAATGAAACTGGTGGCCACAGCTGGTTACTTCTTTTCCTGTAATGACAGCAACCATGAAAAAGTGTTTTAATATAGAAACCCAATAGGAAAGGTGTTTGGATTGATCATGGTTCTTAGCTCCTGTCTCATTGGCAAGATCTTTTTGAATTTTTCATTTTAAAAACATAACCCTGAGACTCTCACCATGAACACAGAATAGACCCCAATGTTGCAGGTCCTGCCAGGAATACTGTGGGTTTGCACAGGCCAGGTTTCCTACACCACTATATTAGTTCTGCCCAATGGCATGTCAGGCACCCAAATAATAATCATAATAATAATACATTTAATTTGAAGCGCCTTTCAAGGAACCCAAGGACGCTGCACAGTATAAGAAGAGCAAAAAAATTGTAAAAGCATTTTACACCATTTAAAAACAAGCACAAAGTCCTCGAAATCAGAAGAACTAAACTACAAAAAAGCCAGGCTGAAGAAGTGAGTCTTCAGTCTGGATTTAAAGATCGAGGTGGACCCTGCATTTCGGATTGGGGCAGGGAGGGCATTCCAGAGGTTAGGAGCAGCTGCACTGAAGGCTCTGTCCCCCACAGTGCACAGCCTGGTGTGGGCAGTGATGAGGAGTCCAGTGTTAGAGGAGCATAGCCTTTGAGAGGGGGTGTAGGTGTGAGAGGTATTTTGGGGCAAGGTCGTGGAGAGACTTATAGGTGAGGAGGAGAATTTTAAACAAGACGCAGGACTTGACCGAACTTGAGACACGGAAATTGACCAAAGACTACTCTTTGGTTGTCAGTGAGAGATGCAGTATGTCTCTCTACTTCTCTACTATATGTCGGTGCTAGCTCTCTCCTGTAGTACTGTACGGACCATAAGGTGGAAAATAGTCACTGTCTCATAGGCATGCATTGGGAGAGAAAAAGAAAAAGGGAAAACCTTTCTTAAAAAACACAACTGAAAACAAGCACTTGAACATGGGGATCAGACGAACCATGGTTGAAATTCAGCTCCCAGGTCATCTTGACTGTGAATCACTGTTCAATAAGACTGAGGCATGACAAGCCCTTACAGTTATTGGTCATTAAGATTTTTTGTGTGTCAGCCGTAGCAGTGTTTTTTTGACCATCTTTCAATCATTTGTCATACAATCGGCAAATAGATTTTTGACGTGACAACTACTTTAATAGCATAATTGGTTGCCATCATTTCTTGACGTCTGTATGAATCACAGGGACATTGTTTCAGCGACACCCTTCCTAGAAATGATGTTGAGCCTGCTTTATCATGTGTTCATGTATTTATGCTCCTGTTTGGATTTCTCATAACTTTACCACAAAAACACAAACCTGGGGCCTGTTTCACGAAGGGTTGTGACGTGTTCGTGACCATATGCAGTCCTTCATTTTCAACTTTTCCGTTTTATTGACCTCCATTTTTTGCACCAGAATACTTACCACACATCAGTTGAGGGAGGGAATTATAAAGCCATTTCAAAAGCCATTAGGGGATGATTGGTTGGCCAATTTTCCAGGACGCTAGGGAACCCCCTACCCCCTACTGTGCATTGTGTGCCGTCGGATGTTTAATGGCCACAGTGAGTCAGGACTTTAACATCTCATCCAACAGCACAGTATCCCCATCACTGCAATAGTATTAGTAAATGGCAGTGGACTGGGCCAGAGTGTTAGCTTTAAAGTACAGAGTAGTGGAATGGGTAACATAAATGAAGCAAATAAAAAGAATGTAAATAGCACAGAGCCAGTGAAGGGAGCCAAATAATGGAGCGGCCTGAGAGAAACGAAGAGGAGAAGACTCTGTTATCAGAAGGCGACACAGAGTGTAAGAGGTAAACTGGTGGTAAACAGAGGTAAACACAGAGTGTAAGCTGGTGGAACTGAATAATGTGGAGGCATATATGGCCACCTGGCCAGCTGTGGTAACTGGATGAACAGCAACGTGTGAGAAGTCGTCTGTATTTTCTTTAGTGTAGTGGATTGGTAGTATAGTCATCTTTTTTTAAATGTTAGTCAGCCTCATGCAAACATGATAAGCTGTTGCAGAGTTTATCCACAGGGTGGCAACATTGAGCTAGTTATCCAAGGCAAGGCAAGGCAAGTTTATTTATATAGCACATTTCATACAACAATGGCAATTCAAAGTGCTTTACACAAGGCATAAAAATACAGAATAAGGAGAATAAGTAAGAAAATACAGATATAAAAAGTAAAAGAGTAAAACAAAGTGCATTGCACATAAAAAGAATAGGTAAGAAAATACAAATAAGTGTATATATAATACAATTAAAATATAAAGAGTAAAAGAGTAAATCACAGTACTAGAGTTTAATCGTAGATGCTGCAAAACATGAAGGTTTTAAGCCTGGTTTTGAATATATTTAGAGTTTGGGCCTGTTTGAGTTCTTCAGGGAGTTTATTCCAGATGCATGAGGCAGAGTGACTAAAAGCTGCTTCAGAGGAAAACCATATTACCAGGGGTGTCTATGTTTGGTCCTCGAGATCTACTGGGTGTGCAGGCTTTTGTTCCAGCCCTTCACTAACATACCTGATTTCATTAATCCATTCATTAACACACCTGATCTCATGAATCCATTCACTAACACACCTGATTTCATGAATCCATTCACTAACACACCTGATTTCATTAATCCATTCACTAACACACCTGATCTCATGAATCCATTCACTAACACACCTGATTTCATTAATCCATTCACTAACACACCTGATTTCATTAATCCATTCACTAACACACCTGATTTCATTAATCCATTCACTAACACACCTGACTCATTAACCCCTTCACTAACGCACCTGATTTCATGAATCCATTCACTAACACACCTGATTCTTTAACCCCTTCACTAACACTGATTTCACTAATCAACTGCTCATCAAGACAATGAATATTTGAATCAGGTGTGTTAGTGGTGGGCTGGAACAGAAGCCTGCACACCCAGTAGATCTTGAGGGCACTCCAAACTTGGGCACCCCCGCCATGTTGCCCATCGAGTAACCAAGAAGGCCTGAGGTGCATCACTCACGTTCCTCGCTGTGTTACAGACTGCTTGCAGTCATTTTCGATTGGGCCATCGCCATTGTGCAGGATGAGGACACATTTTAGACGGCGCTACATAAGAAGGATGAAATGCCTACGGGTGCCAGACGAGATGGAGGAGGAGGTGGTCGTAGGCCCACACAGCAGAACAAGCAGGGCTGAGGCACTGGCCGGGGACACATGCTCACAGCATGTGCTTCCCCACAACCCTCAAGCGCTGGTTCTTTCTGGTCATAAGACAGTAATTCTTTTCATTATTATCGTTATTATGTAAAAGGGAATAAAAGTGGCCTTGGGCCAAGTTACTGCTATTGTTCTGTCTGGTTTGTGTACAAACACGACGGCCGCACTGGGCACCGTGTTGCCATTGTGTGTTATGACGAAAAAAGTCAGGAGTACAGGGACAAGGGTTGTAAATCAAATACAGACTTCTTTACAGAGTTGATGAAGGATTCTCCTAGTTATGAGTCTGGGACATAGTTCAGAAATTCTTTTTGATAACTGCACACACACACACACACACACACACACACAAAGCCACCAGTGGCTTTAAGTAGCACTGAAGTATGATATGGAAAGAAATGCGCTTTGCGCTTTGTGTACAGTTGTGACACCTTTTCTTTCTCGTAGCTAAAATCATGTGAACCTGCTTTTGCCAATCAGATGAAAAGTACAAAGCAAAACTCTCAAAAAAACCCCTTCTGGTCAACCATCTTGTCGTGCTGAGAATTGTGATGTGGCTGGTTGACTCTGAGATGACCCCAGGCACAGATAAGAACAACTAGAATGTGCATTAAATGGGACGGAATAGTGCAGATAAGGCAGTGAAACATAGGCTATGTTTGTTATGTGCACATCTATTCTACTGTATTGTTTTGTTGAATTCCCTAGGCTGGTACGTTATGACTCACTCATTCTGCAAAGCTAAGGGCTGACCCAGAGGATTTTTGCCTAATAAAAGCCAGCAGAGTACAAGGTGTGGCTGATTGTTTTGTTCAGCAGTGTCTGTATCTCTGCACTAAGACGAAGCCTGTTCATATCTGCCCTCCACCCCGCATGCCTGTCCTTTTGGTTTCTGTGGATTGTTTTTCTGCCTGCCAGAATTGTCAACTGTACTATATATATATATATATATATATATATATATATGTGGTACAGAGACCATGAACCAGGTTTTTGGCCAAAATGTCTTGGTAGTTGCTCACGATTCATTGATCTTAACAAGAGCCCCAGGACCAGTAGATGCAAAACAAGCCCATAACATCAAAGACCCACCACCATGTTTCACCATAGGTACAGGTTATTTTCAACATAAGCGTCCTTCTTCTGATGCCAAACTCACCACTGGTGTGCATGGCCAAAAAGCTAAATTTGGGTCTCATTGACCATAACACCACCTGGTATAATCGGAGTTCCAATGCCTTGCGAGGGGAGGGTGCACAAAGTACTGAAAACAGGGGTGTGAATAATTGTGCCACAATTAGTTTGGGGAAGAAATGGTATTTAAGTTTTTCTCTGTGCAAATGTATTAGTATAAAATAATATTTCCCATATTTTGAGCATACAATATAGTTCATTAACTGTATTGTTTACTTTATACAGCCTATTTTGCTCATTTTTATCAAGGGTGTGAATAATTTTGGAATTGACTGTATATATACTATATATGTTGTGTGTAAACTCGTAAAAATGTCACTTTAGAAGATTGCAATAAAATGCATAGATAAGGGCATTTAAGTCAAATATACAGTCACATAACAAAAATTATTTGGCACAGAAACCAAAATATAAAATACAATACCTATATGATCTACAGTATGTGGACAAGTTGCAAAGAGGACTTTGGAGAAGTACTCTGCAAAAGATATTATCATCGCAAGCTCAACACTACTCAGTGGTAAGATTGGCTTGAGTAAGGGACTTAAAATAAAATAGTGGTGAAGGGTTTTTTTATGAAGTGATGGGCATTTGGATTTGGGCAAAAACATACACGTATTTGAGATTGTCAGTCATCTCTCAGCCACTGGTTCTGTTCTGTCCTCAACTGTAACCCTGCACAAAAAGTTAAAAAGAGATCGTTAGCGATGTAAAACATTTCGCATAATGTACCTCTGTTCTGTTCTCACGGCACTCGGCCAGGAAAGTTGTTTGTCCAAATTTTTCCTCCTATGTTCTTTCTGTTTATTGCTTTCGCGAAATTGTGAAAGATTTCCTGAGGAGGATTTTCAAACTAACGAGCTTAATTTGTCTGGCTTTAGAGACCTCTCTTTGTAGGGGGGCATGGTTATTAAACTTTGATGCCGGGGCAGTTAAGAGTTTATGTTTTCTTTACGGTCCTGAGCTGGCCAGGGTCACCCCTTTGAGCGCAGCGTTACTGCATTGTAAAGCACAGAATGTCCCTGTAGCCCATCCGCTTTGACGGGAAGTTTTCTCTTCCGGAATGTATACAGTTCTGACTTCTGACCTGAGTGCAGAAGAAAAAAAACCCAGATTTTTATCAAAGAGATGAAAGAGATTTTTAAGCGAATCGTGTGATTGGAAAATAAGCAGAGTGCATGTGTGTGTGTGCGAGCATGTGGGGGGGGGGGGCGTATGCGTGTGCGTGCATGTTCATTCCAGAACAATTTCGTATCGCGTTGAGTTGACAGATCCAAGGTTGCCAAAGAGGTGCTATAGCCCCCAGGGACACGGGAAACGTTGGTCTTTCATTACCGAAGTGCCTCCCTGCCAGGTTCGAACTGAACAACATGGCTCCTCATTAATCAGCCCCGAGGGTCTTTCATCGGCTCTGAATCTCTGGAATAGCATTGCTCATACTCAAGGCTCTTATATCACATTTGTCCTGCTCCCTTCGTACATACAAAGGCCATCTAAATGTCTTTATGACCCATTAAAACATTATTAATCGCATTAATTTCACAATTAGACAGCCTCAAAAATGAGAAAATGTGGCGAAACGAACGACAAAAATCGATCCCCAAATGTCTGCGTAACTATAAGTGCACACCGCCTTATGAGTTAGTTATATTGTATCGGCGTGCACGCGATGCGATGTAGTAGTTATTGTAACGGGCGCTCTCGACGATTCCACCACAGCGAGCGTGAAAGGTATTGTCAGGGTGGAAGAGCGCTGCCGCTCGAAGGTGACTCATCCTGCCAGCTGCCAGCGCTGTCTGATAAGCGTCTGCGAGGACCCATCTGGGAGAGCCCATCTGTGAGGGGCCAAGTGCTGCATAGCTGCCCTCTCCCTGCCCGCCACTGACTCGATGCCAGTCTCCCATTCTCCTGGCAACATACTGGGCATAGGACCGGGATGACAGAGGGCAATGGAGGGTAAGGAGGGGCACAGCTGTAACATTACATTTGACATTTTAAGCATTTAGCAGACGCTCTTATCCAGAGCGACTTACACGATGTGCATTAATACATGTAAGAGAGGGGTGGGGTGTTAAAAAAGGGTCGGGGGGGAGGGGCCTCGGATAGTGTAACGGTCAAAGCATTCACTTGGGAATGCGAGTTGCCTATTACAGCCGCGGTTCGAAACTCGACCGGACTGGCCCTGGATGGCGGCGATTGGCTGTCCGCCCCAGGGGGAGTTGGGGAGGGTGAGCCGGCGCGAGCTTGCCGAGAAGCGCGAAGGGTGTCTCTAGAAAGTAGGTGGGCGAGTTCTGTCTCGGAGGAGGCGGATCATTGCCGGCCTCGGGGTGTTAGCTTGCCCTGTAGTGACAGTCGGTGAGGTCGTGTGGGAGGGCAAAGTGATAGAAATAGAGGGTATAATTGGCTACTAAATTGGCAGAAAAACTGGAAAAAATCGGAAACAATTTGGGGGGTTTTAAGAGAGGGGTGGGGTGTTAAGAGAGGGTCAGAGGGGGTCTGGGATCTAGTCACCAGCAGGAGCAGTGAGGTGGAGTGCCAACCTAGCAGGGAAGAAGCTTTTCTGCCAGCTTCCCTTCAGAGCCAGTTTGATTCATTCATGTATGCATTTAGGTAGCTACATATTTTATCTTGGGGACGACGCATCAGAAATATAAATCTCTGTCCTCAAGTTGCCTGCTGCACTGAGGTGTATCACATATTAGCTCAGATATATCAATAATAAAAAATCTCCTCCGATCAGTGCTTACTTTATTAATGAAAAAGAGTTGCCCACATTCAACGCCAGCCCCCGGGATCTTTACAAGGAAAAGGGACCTGTGTGTGCGTAGTTATGGAATAGCGTTCAATGTTTTTTATTGCACAATTGACATAACCCCTGCCCATATCAGCTGTGCAAACCCATTAGTCATAGTAACCTTTCTCAGTCCTCTCCCCCCGTGGCGATAAAACAAAACCTACATACGATCACAGATCTGTAGCGGCTGCAGCTGCTGCTCTGAAATGCTGGGAAATAAACGCTTCTCGACTCGAGTCATTTCCAAGACCGTCAACGAATTCCCCCCCCCCCAATCCCCGCCCCCACCGTGTCCCTTTGCCTCAGCCACCCACACAACCTCCCCCTCTCGAGCGCAGCGTATGGCAGCCCCCGACAACCGCCCAGCTGCCCCCTGCTACAATCCGCGTCACACTCCATGTCAGTGTTGCCATAGCAACGTCGATGATGCCCACCCCATCCCGCGCTGCTGATGCTGGCAGCCCGCTCACGTCATCACTTCCTCTGCTATTTTTACAGGTTGAAACAAATTTACCAGCCTGCTTGTGTATTTATAGAGGCAGCCTCTGTTTACTGGCAGACTACAGCATGCTCAGCTTTTCGGCACAGAGGGGGGTTTTTTCTCATTCTTGATTTTCATTTGCCCTCATCACACCCACTTTTACTTTTTTACATGTTAGGAATTTAGCAGATGCTCTTATCCAGAGCGTCTTACAAAAAAGTGCATTTACACATGGTAGGATTAATCATGGTTAGCGCAAGAGATCAGTGTGGTAATATAGGAATAGACATCGTTGTTGGTAGCTGCACACTGTACCTGTAGCACAGGGAAATAAAAGTTAGTATTTAAAAAAATATATTATTACAGTTTTAAACACCTCTCCAGATCACTCCATCTCTTTGGCTTCTATGCATGAAAGGTTCAGAGGCTTTAAGTCCTCCCCTCTGGATTAGCAAACCTACCAATCCACACTCAATACTTTTACAAACACCAATAGTTGTTCCTATATGAGGTTAGACAAAATAATTGAAAAGTATATTCGAAGTAACTAAATCGCAATTAAAAAGGAGTCTACACATGTTTTATACTAATGTCAATAACAATTACCACTTTAATATGTGAGTTTCTAAAGCAACATTAGAGATCTAACCGATTTTGAGAGGTTAAATAATTGGTGCCCGAATTGCAGGTACATCAGTCACAGAAACAGCAAAATTACTTAATGTGTCAAGGAGAATAGTGTCGAAAATCATGATGGCATATGCCAAACAAGGAAGTTGATGCTCACCGACAGGGATAGATGGACACTTAGTTACTAAACACTTAGTTGCAACAACACATTACCTGGTGTATTGAGCACAAAACCTGCACTTCTGAGCAGTGGAATGAAAGTAATATGGTCTGGTAAGTCATCTTTGACTCTTTTTCATACATTTAAACCTTTAAGCCAACCCTGTTGCCTGTCCAGTATTGACTGTTCCCAACTGTTAAACATGGTGGTGGATCTGTTATGGTATTGGAATCTCATGGGAGTCATTGGGCCCAATTATTACTCTACATGGTAGAATTACAGCCGAGGAATATGAACCCATTTTAGGCAACCAACTAAATTGATTCAAGAGTGGTTTCATGAACACCAGGATGAAGTCAAACACCTTCCATGGCCTCTCCAATCACCAGATCCAAATCTTTATAGGAAGTTCTGGAACATAGAGTGCAGAGTAGATTTCACTGCCTTCATCTCTCAATGAACTGGAAACTTTCCGTCTTGTAAAATAGTCCAATATCCCACTAGAAACAGTTAAAAACGGAATTCCAAGATGGATTGAAGCTGTTCTGAAGGCAAAGGGTGGCCCACCTCCTTATTAGTTAATAAATATTCAAATATTCGTTTGGTGTTTCCATTATTTTATCTACCCCCTGTATCTGCCGTTTTCTTTTTCTTTTCTCTCCTTAATGATGTATTTCCATGTGGAAAGAAAGCATATGGTAACACAGACACCATGCAGTGTTGGTCATTACTTCCGCTGTTGTTCTGGTCAGAGCTGTCTGTCTGATATGTCCTGGAGCTCCTCAAAACTCGGTCAGCTCAAATTCAATTGAATTTCCAACTTTGTCAAATTAGGGGATATGCATAATTCCCCAACACATGATCTTTGGAAAGTATTTTGTTTCAAAAAACCAATGCGTGTGCCTCAAGGCCGTAACCATGGAGTCAACATTGGGGGGGACATTTTTTTTAAATATATCAGCTAGGCTATATATTGGGGGGGACATTTTGAGCATATCTGAATATTGGGGGGGATGTGTCCCCCCCAATATATATGGTAATTTCGGCCTTGGTGTGCCTAGTGGAAGAGGTGTGGGAGTGTCTACCAATGGCACAAAATGGCAAAACCCTTGGCAAACATTTGAGAGGTGCCTGGACACACGGCTTAAGAGTTACGTGACGGAGAAGGGGTTTGAACGCCCATTCATTCCAGACGCTCCACTTCACAGAAACGAATAAAGACTTTTGGGCACGGTGCTCTCTAATTGTTGTGCGATCATACGCAGTCGAGGCTGAGTAGGCAGTGTAGGCCCTGGTGGTGAAACGCCTCTGACCTCTCAGGTGAGGCTCTACTCTGCTCTCTCAGGGATTTCCCTCTCCGCGGTTCAGAAAGTCGCCTATACTTTGAAACTGCGTCATGGGTCTCAAACGCCATGCCACACACTGACAGAGATGGTTACTGTTGACATGTTTTTGTCTCTTTTCAGACGTAGGCATCTTTAAAGGAAAAGGTGTAAGTAGGAGTAGTAACCTACATAAGTAAAGGTCATCATCAAGACATATTTTCTTTCTGGTACTCAAAATGTACATCAAAGAATAATACATGTGATCAATTACATAATTCACAATGTCATTTTAATATGAAAACAAATTAGACGTCGAACTTTTCTTCCGTGTAATTTATATGAAGATAAATTTGCTTGATATTTTCCCTAAATAACTGTAGTGCTACTACTCTGTTCTGGTACGTGCAGTTATCCTGGTTATTTGCACTTGGTGTTAAATAAATAAATGTAATGAAATAAAGTGCGTTTACGATGGCTTCCATGGCTTCCTCCATATGTCTGTGCCCCCAACCCCCTTAAGTGGCCCCCAAAATCTCAGTTTGTCCAAATGACCTTGATCAGACACTAAGTATAGTGCTATACCTTGCTTCTATTTCCGACAAACAAATGATCCACACGCTGTCCTCCGGCCAATACGGGTCACGAGATGTATTGTAAGCTCAAAAAATTGGGAAAATTATATTATTTTTATATTCTATGTGTGTTACCTCATTTTTATACCCCAGTCAAACAGGAAGCAATGGGAGGACACAATACAACTAGTAACATGTAAATGCATAGTTATTTTTGTTGTATTTTATTTCAAATAATTATCAAGGGTGTGGATAATTGTGACACATCTTTTTGGGGAGAAAATATTACTTGTTGAACCAATTTTTTTACTCAATTGTATTAGCATAAAAGTGTATATTTTTTGGAGCATACAATATAGCTCATTACCTGTATTGTTTATTTTACACGGCCTACAATAAAATCTAGAATAAAAACACATTTTATAATGCAAATAATTGCAGATGCATCACGCATTAATAAACGCGACATTAATTGTATATTGCAAGTAGGATAAACGAAACAGGAACAATAATTTTCCGTGGTAATACGCTACGTCTATTTGGTCTGTGGCAAGATGTCATGCTTCTCACACGAATATCGCCTGATCACCCCCTCTCCCTTCTCTCCAATAGATTCTGTTTCGCTCTCTACTTCCTCCACTATAAAACCCACAAGAATCCGTTGTTGCTCTGACATCAGGCAGACGCGGTCCGCCCACACTGCGCCTCGCGCGCTGAGACGCTCCTACCTGTGACGCACACTCCCACGCTCAACCACGCCACGCTGCAGCGCCGCTCGCGCCACATGACGGGAGCTCGCTCAGTTGCCAGGGCTTTGGATCACTGATTTATGTATGAGCTACTAGGCTACTTACTGGTTAGCCTGTACAATATTCATTGTCATTCAACGATGCCCGATCCCTCTGTAATTGAAGGTTATGTAATATTCATGATTTCCGGGCATTAGTTGAACTATGTAGAATATGCGATAGGCTAAGGAAAATACCTATAGAGCTAGAGCTATTTCATTTGTTGTGTTAAATGTAATCTTCATGAAAATTGAAAATGGAAAATCTAGCAATAATAATAATTTTTTTAATCTATCTGAAATCAGCACTGACTGTTTTACTTATTACAGCAAGCATTATGGAGCATGCAATTTCACTCATTAGAAAGAAAACAAAAAATAAGTAACACACTATTAATGTAGTCAATATCCAGTTGCAATGATTTTGAGTGAATTAGCCTTTAACTGTGTAACACAACACAGCATTGCACTTGTCTCTAAAAGGAGACAGGATCATCTCCAGCCACATAACCTTATGGAAGCATCAATGAAAAACCCTGGCTGTGTGCTGATTGCCCAAATGCCCCATACTCGTGTATCTCATTGTGTCCACGTGTCAGTCTTGCAGGTATGCACTTTCCTTTCATTCCAGAGCCTTTACTCATGATTATACCACTGGCAATACAGCATACAGCATCATCACCAGCATTTACACAAATATTAACAATAATATTTTTCGTGGTAAATGCTACGTCTATTTGGTCTGTGGCAAGATGTCATGCTTCTCACACAAATATCGCCTGATCACCCCCTCTCCCTTCTCTCCAATAGATTCTGTTTCGCTCTCTACTTCCTCCACTATAAAACCCACAAGAATCCGTTGTTGCTCTGACATCAGGCAGACACGGTCCGCCGCCCATATATTTACTGTAAATTAATAGTTTACAAATAATTATTGTTATTGATTATTATATATATAGTGACTAAATTAATTCAAATGGTATTTTTTCTAACCAATACTTTGCATTTCATTTTCAACCGACACAGGATCATGGTTGACGGTTTGGTTAGCGGTTTTGATCTATGATCATTTGATCTATGATCTATGTGGTCCCCACTGGGACCACATATACTGAAGAATGTATGCATTCACTACTGTAAGTCGCTTTGGATAAAAGCGTCTGCTAAATGGCATATATTATTATTATTATTATGATAAATTGGCAGTCATTGACAAGTGAAAACTGAGTTTTATAAAAAAACAATTGTTATTATGCATATTCAAATATAGCAGAGAAGGAAGTTTGTGATTCTGAACATTATGTGAAGCTCCAATTGTGTGTTTTTCTCTCTCTCAAAAGGACAGAGAAAGTTAATTCTAGTTAATAAAACAGAGAAATCGTAAATCACAGCATAAATCATGATCTGTTGACCTGGATAAGAACTCATCTGTGGGAGATTGGTGTTTCAGCCTGACTTGGAGCGTAAGACACTGTATGGACATTGGCCATGGACCATAATAATAGAGTGGGATGGAATTTATATCAGCAGAGGACTTGTAAAGATCCAGTTTAAACATTCTGCACTTCCCAATCCATTCTGTCTGTGCTTGTGGTTTTGGCATTTAAATTCCGTAACTGGGACTCTTACACAGTAACCACTGAAATACAGAAACTCCATCATTTTCATTATGGGGTGCAAAGATACATAACTTTAGACAGTTACACAAAATAATTGCATTTTGCTAACAAGAGAGGGAGGAAACCCCCTGTGGTGATGAAGATGGTTGTTGTTGTCTATAGGCCTTCGTGTGGAAAGTGGATTAATTTCATGTTTTTATGCATATCTGATTACCCTTCCTGTACCCTTCACTCACTTCCTTGCTGTATTTTTTCAAATGAAAATCTAGGCTATGTTTGCAGTACAGATCATATTTTTTTAGCCCATTAGTGTATTGCTGTGATACAATGTGTAGCATTTCATAGCAGATCCGATAAATCATTGAAATCAAAGGCTAAAGTCCAGAATGCCACACATCCGATGTTGGCACTGAAAACACGGAGGACTACTTAATACATGACTGCCATCGTGAAATGATTATCCAAACAGTGAATGAACGGGATGGTACGTACTGTGTTTTCAAGCCTATCGGTTAGTGCATCAAAGCGTAACGTTATACTGACGTAAACGTTATTAGGTCTAATTCCCGATCTAGATATCTCACTCTGTCTTCAGTCAAGGATAGGGTAAGTTAACTTCGAGGGCAATCCCTTTGTATACCTATAAATAAGTCTGACGCTGGATACCGCGATATGAACGCAGAGTATACAGACACCACGTGTTCCCACCCTCCTCCTCCGCTGTCGGCGAGCTTCTCACATTTCCCCCAACAACCCTCCCGCACCCCCCGAACGACCCTGGATCTGCTATGACATCAAACCACAATGCACTGCTCTGTTTGCAGTTTACCCGCCTTCTCCATGGCAATAGGAGCTGGCACGCCCCTTTATTCAAATAAAACAGGAAGAAAACGTCATTTCTGTCCAATCTGAGCGCTCTGAAATGACATAATGGAATTCGCGAGGCTAGAAAAGCTAGCAGCTGCGCGTCGGCGCTCATAGCGCTGACCAACGGGGAGACGTACCGTGCGTTTGCGGACGATTGAGGTTTAACTGGTCGACAGGGCCAGCTTTCAGGCGAGATAAAGCTTCGAAACTAAACTGTACAATTTGTGACATTAGAGACAGACTGTATCTAGAGAGTTTGCGCAACGCCGTGTTTGAGAAACGCTTGTGTTCGTTTAGAAGTGCAAGCGAGCGACTCGACAAACAAGAAAACTTGGGCTACTCCAAAAGGAGGAAGTTCGCTGGCTCATTGGACTGCCCGGCTAGCTCGCTAGCACGGCGTATAAACTGAATATCGAGACGATTATTTATTCTGCCGACTGCTGGACGCCAGTGTCGTCAGTCTGAGCTGCAAGCTCCGTTTTCCCCTTCGAGTGTGAGGGGTTAGGATGGAAACTGCCTTCTATCATGATGATGTGTTGAATGCTACTGGCGGAATCTCGAGTGTGTTCTCTTACAACAACATGATGAAGAAGGACATGAGTTTAAATCTGAGCGACCCCAGCTCCAACCTGAAGCCGCATCTTCGAGACACCGATGGCATCCTCACCTCCCCGGACCTCGGGCTCCTGAAACTGGCCTCGCCGGAGCTGGAGCGGCTCATCATCCAGTCCAACGGCATGGTCACCACCACGCCGACGTCGCAGTTTCTCTTCCAGAAGTCCTTGAGCGACGAGCAGGAGTTCGCCGAAGGCTTCGTCCGGGCCCTGGAAGACCTGCACAAACAGAACCAGCTGAACGGCGGGGTGAGCGCACCGACAGGCGGCCTGGACCTGACCAACAACACAGCCCCCGTCGCCATCCACCACCCGGATCTGCCCGTCTACACGAACCTGAACAACTACGGCAACGGTCCGCTGGGGACCACCGTGAATTACTCCACGGACACTGTGCCCTTCCCACCACCGCCCCCGTCGCATCAGCCCGGGGCGACACCGCAAGCCCAAACGCGGCTGCAGTCGCTGAAGGACGAGCCGCAGACCGTTCCGGACGTGCTCAGCTTCGGGGACAGCCCGCCTCTGTCGCCCATCAACATGGACACGCAGGAGCGCATCAAGGCGGAGAGGAAAAAACTGCACAACAGGATCGCCGCGTCCAAGTGCCGAAAGCGGAAACTGGAGAGAATTTCCAGACTGGAGGACAAAGTGAAGAACCTGAAAACGCAAAACACCGACCTGGCCTCGACGGCGAGTCTACTTCGGGAACAAGTGGCCCAGCTGAAACAGAAGGTCATGAATCACGTCAACAGCGGGTGCCAGCTACTACCGCAGCAAGTCCAAGCGTATTAGAAAGGAGAAGGCGATTGTCGGTCCACATTAAGCTCTGAGACTGTTTACGCATTGACTCTGTACCGAGGACGAGGATTTTTTGAAGACACTATCGAGTGACAGTTGTGTAAATGTTAGTGAGGCTATGTTTACAGATTTATTTTATATGTGTACAAAACTCACATTCTTCTCATAATAAAATGAGAGCAAAATCAGTTCTCGGCGTTTTTTTATATTGTTTAATATCAGCCTTACGGAATAATAAAAAATAAGTAGGAAAAAAAAATGCATGTTTGAGACAAACTCGATGAATACTACCAAACCACAGGGTGTCATTGAGTGCATGCCCTTAACGTCTATTATGCCTTAAATGTTTACAAGCACTTATGAACAGATGGCAAATGTATATTTTATATAAAATGACCTGCAGTGTCTTATTTTAATGTTTTAACTTCAAATGTGAAGCGGTTACCTGTTTGTTGCAAGCTTCTATTTGCTTTATTTATGTTGCACTCTGTTGTCCTTTCACATTCCAGATATATATTTCTACTTGGATATTGTGTCCCTAAAAGTGTTCTCAAATAAATTTTTGCTAAACAATTTCAGCTACTTGTCCACATTTATTCAACAATTACAATGTCTTGTAAATGGAGAGTGTTTATACATTGCTGTAATTCTGTTCTGTACCATTGCAATATGTACATTTTGCAGCAATTAATATATACATAGTCAGTATAATGCTTAATTAGATTTCTTGGGCAGCTATGTGAAGAATCATGCTGTGCCGATAAGTCCCCAAATGTGCAATTTTAAATCTAAGTGGTTCCCTTTATATTTTTTCATTACTTAGGCCCAGACATGATGCATAAACATGGTATATACAGCACAATTATAACGATGAGATGTAAATCAAATTGCATCTGAACCTAAAATAGAACTTGTACTTCTCAGCATCGCACCTGCATACTTCCAGAAAATATGTTTTTTTAATGATTCGTCATGAAAGATATTTCATCTTTGACTGCTGGGTGGGCCATCAAGTAGGATCAAGGTGACTGGACCACTTGGACGGTTCACGTATAACATTTGCAATTCCTTTTCAACAATGAGTTTCTAATGAACACTGGGGCAGTGAGCCTTATGGGTAACATCATGGGACAGTGAGCCTTATGGGTAACATCATGGGGCAGTGAGCCTTATGGGTAACATCATGGGGCAGTGAGCCTTATGGGTAACATCATGGGGCAGTGGTTAGGTTACTTGGTTATAGTTTTTGAAGAGTAGGGTGTACTTTTGAACAAGGTACCTAATGTACCTCAACTGCACCTGGCACATCTGGAAGTGTACTGTACAATCTGTTACAGGTTGTAATGTGTCCGTCTGCAAAGCACTAATTGTTGTGTTTGTTTTCCCAGAACCGCCAAGACACTGCGCATGCACTCAAAGCAATATGACAACAATTATGAAGGTCAATACGAACTTTGTATCCGGGAATCATGAATTAAAAACCAGATGATACGTACGTTTTATTAAAGTCAGCTGGAATGTGCATAGCAGTCCAAAGATGTTCTGGCTTCACGCCATCCAGTCGTAAATAACCCGATAGCTCGGAGTGGAAATGCACAAACATGCCTGTGCGTTGTTTATGTCTTCGTTCGTTTGCCTTACCCAGGGCAGCGTAACGAGCGTCGAACGGGCGTAAAGGGCGTGCGTTGCGTAGCATTGTAAATTAGCATTCATTTCAAACTGCAATCACAGCAGATGGCGTCGTAAATTACAATAACTAAAACAGATGAGCTAACATCAATCAAATCAAAATAACTATTGTGAATAATAATTCTTCCGATATTTAAAAAATGTGTCCCATTTTTATTATATTTATATTTTTCCCGTTAAGGAACTTCCCTTCGTGGCACAGGAACGTAAAAACACAACAGACAAAGAACAGGTAGAGATAAAATCTAATTACAGTCCAACCTAACACCCGGAGATATGCGGAATACGATGCGCCTCAACCCAAAACACTGGGCAATAAAATAGATAACGTGCGACGAAAAGATAATAGTATCATAGCAATGAAAATAAATGATTAAAACATAGGTAAAACAGAGCTGCCATTACTATACAGGCTGGTACAATTTCAAAACTATGTTACAAATTTAATGAAAAAGGGATACAATAAAATAAAATGGCAGACTAAAATTGGCTAAAATGAAGTTAAAAAATCCCAAACCTTTAAAGCCATACAAATGGTAATACACCTGATCTAAACCCAAATCAAACCAGGTCAATCACAGGTCACCAAGCAGAAGAGGACAGATTCAGCATCAGAGTGTCAGTCCAGAAGTGATTTGGGAGCAAATTCTACCTGTGGAACGCGGGTACAGTGTGAAGATGTGATGAGAGGTGACTCATCAGAGACAGGTGGATGCAACACTGCTGTTCTGACCGTGACTCACACAGCCGAGGCGGTCTGTATAAATGTGGAAACTGCGTTGTTCTTGGCAAGGCACACCAGTGCCAGAGATCCGTGGATGCATAACAATTACCTTGCTTAAATTGCAGGAATATATTGATGAAGTCCCTGCAGTTCTGTTATTAACATGGTATAGTGTGCCCTCTAGTGGTTTAATGGAATACAAATTTGCCTTCAATCAAGACACAAAGGCAAGCTTGCAGTGTGTTAAATTGAAACGAAAGATTATCTACAGAAGTTCCATTTTTACAAAGGACAATTAATGAATTAACACCAAAATCAAGGGACAAAGTCATACTTTACTGACAATTATTGATAACACTGGAAGACACATGGTGCTACTGTTATGTTGCAAATATAATTAAGAGAGATGGTTAAATGTTTCATCTTTTGAAATGTATCGTCTTTTCTGAGGAAGAACATAAAATGACTACATGGCTTTAAACACTGTGTAGTTTATTCCATGAGACATTTAACCTAGTTTGCATGAAATTGGTTGTGTCAGTTTGTGTCTCAATAGAGTGATTGTAAATTCAAAGGGAAGGGGTGGCAGAGTAGTGCAACGATTATGGAACTGGGCTTGTAACGCAAAGGTTGCAGGTTAAAATCCCAGGTGGGGAACTACTGTTGTACCTTGAGCAAGGTACTTAACCTGAATTGCTTCAGTGAATATCCAGCTGTATAAATGGATTGTATGTAAAGAAATGCAAAACTGTGTAAGTCGCTCTTGATAAGAGCCTGTAATGAAGGGGAGAATTTGTCAGATGCGTGAAGCGGTGAAAATGTAAGGGGAATACAACACACAGCACAGTCAGGAACATTGCAATGTTTGCATCAGGTTGAATGCAGTGGCACATTTTGTGAAATAAATCTTGTTAATATACTCTGCTGCACAGTAATGGCATACTAAAAGATGAGGAAAATAGGTAGGGGCTCACAGTAAACAACATATAGCATTATAGGAAGAAGGAATTTACATATAACATATGCTATTTAGCAGACACTTTTATCCAAAGCGACCTATAGTAATGAATGCATACATTTTTCTGTATATGTGGTTCCAGTGGGAATCAAATACACAACCTACCTACTGAGCCACACAGAGCCACGCTCTACCTACTGAGCCACACAGAACCACGCTCTACCTACTGAACCACACAGAGCCACACTCTACCTACTGAGCCACACAGAATCACACTCTACCTACTGAGCCACACAGAACCACACTTTACCTACTGAGTCACACAGAGCCACACTCTACCTACTGAGCTAAACAGAACCACACTCTACCTACTGAGCCACACAGAACCACGCTCTACCTACTGAGCCACACAGAACCACGCTCTACCTACTGAGCCACACAGAACCACACTCTACCTACTGAGTCACACAGAACCACACTCTACCTACTGAGCCACACAGAGCCACACTCTACCTACTGAGCCACACAGAACCCACACTCTACCTACTGAGCCGCACAGAACCACACTCTACCTAGTGAGCCACACAGAACCACACTCTACCTACTGAGCCACACAGAACCACACTCTACCTACTGAGCCACACAGAACCACATGGCCCATGGACTGATGAATTGATCTTTATCAGAGTCAAGGAATCTAGGCTGTGTGCATACTTTGCATGCATGGTGGAGGAGAAAGCGAAAAGTGTCGAGCCCTACAATGACGATGATGCGGAGCAGATGGTTTCAGATTTGCTCTGATCCCAATATCAGAAGGCCAGGCTAAAAATAAAGGTGTGGAGGGGGGGGGGGGCTGCAAGGGATCGTCGTTGGATCTGTTTAAATAGGCTTAGCTCTCAAAGCTGGGAGGGTAAGACATGGTGGAGCCCAGTAAAGCCACAGCTATGTTTAGACACCAACGGCAGTGAGGAGTGCCTTTGTTCATCTGCGCGCGTCTGTACGTGTGGGTGTTTCTGTGTGTGTGTGTGTTTGTGTGTACTGTATGTGTGTGTTAATACATGACGCACGATTCATTTTAGTTCGTCTTCTTGCTTTGTGGATAGTAGTGGTCCATCAGTGGTGACACGAGACAGATTGGCAGTCAGTAATGAATTATATACACAAACATTTCATTCCAAATCATTTAGAAATTGGAAGTACATGACACTGCAGCGTCAGTTGTCACACCGTGTCCATCTCAGTCCCGACTTGTTACAGTTTCGCTTGACTCAGACTCAGTAAACCGAAGCTTCTTTAGAGCACAAACCTTTATTTTTGTCATTTTATTGATTTTCCACAACATGTATAGCAGATTTGGGAATGCTCACGATCTAACAGTTTGACACCATTTTCCCCCCATTTATTGTCATTGTGTAAACTACTTAGTTTATTACTTTGTTTTAACTTATACTGAGAGAAGAGAAAAACAAAGCAAAAATGTAAGTAAACCCAGAGAGACCGTATGTTGCGGTTTTTAAGTGGATGCGTGACTGAGAACAAAACCAAATTTGATCATAAATTCAGAAGCAAGCAACACGTAATAAAACAACCTGGTGACCTTTTTCACTGGGATACATTCCTCATGGGAAAAAACCCAACTAAAACAAAATACCAGTTTCTTGCAAGAAGGTTGCATATAAAACAGCAGCAACAAACAGGAACATAATACTAGTATTGTTATTGGTCTGTATGAAGAAAAAAAAAAAACATGAAACTTGCTTAAATTAGTTCCTCAAAGCACAAAAACAAAGCATGTTGTGATTAGACTGAATCGGTGTCCAGGTCTGGTTACAGTGTTGCAAAAAATAGATGAACCCTTCCTCAAAGAGCAAACTTGAGATTATACTCCTGCAAAGAGAAACCACCCTGGCCATAGGCCGTTTGATTTTGTGTATAGCATTCGATTGAAGGGGGGGGGGGGGGCTGTATGTGGTGTACTGCAAGTATTCCGTCAATATTTGTGGTGCAGTGAGGATTGAGTTATTTGTTTCAGTTGATTAAGTGATCTAGTAGCCACTATAATTGAAGAGTGTTTTTCTCCAAAACTCACTCAAGTCCCTTCACCAAAAGCGGATGGAATGATATTTTGGAAAAACACTCTACAATTAGACCCCCGCTGAAGAACGCAAATAATAACCACTGGAAAAACACACATGCCCAAACAAATATGAAGAACATATAGCGCCCATTGTTCCATGCTTTCCAGATTCTAAAGCGAATCTTGTGTGACACTACAGAAAACATCCCCATTCATTTGACTCCTTTCTTTTCACCCCCCCCCCCCAAAAAAAAATCACCATAAAACACATATGTTCACAGCTACTGTGAAAAACCTCTTTTACTTTTTTAAATTACTCTATTTTTGTATATTGCTTTGTAATAAAGTGACACAATCATTCGCAAGCAGATCTAAAATGAATGCAGAGAAAATAAGTATTTTTTGTTTAATATCTATCATTTCTTTTCTTTTTTTTGCAAGCCTGGAATCATTACAGCACAAATTCACAAATAACTAAACCATATTTACAATCATTATTTACAGAAAGGAAGACAGGATATGGGGGAGGGGGATGATTGGGGAACTATGATTGTTCCTACCATGTATTTATGCACATCTTGTAAGTCGCTCTGGATAAGAGCATCTGCTAAATGCTTAAAATGTCAAATGTCAAATGTAAATTAATGGATGTAGTCTAAAGGTTTGTCGGAAAAGGAATTGGATTAACCGCAAGGATTAACTTGCAACTTTGTCACAAGGCCTGTTTACAGACACGTCCAACAAGAATGAACCCACGAATGCATAAAATAGTGCCATTCGAAAATTAACAATATTAATACTCAGACCACTAGTTAATTTCTCAGACTGCCATGCTAATTCTCATAAAATATGACTTCTCTGCAATGCAAGACATGCTATCGATGAAAAAAACAAAACAAACAAATAACAAACAAACCAAAAAACGGGTCCAATCAGCTTGTCCCACATTTGGGTGTTCTTCTATTCTATCCTTGCAAACTGCCTTAGTCCACAGCAGATTACCGTATGCGGGCTCACATCATGCCCATACAAATATGTATTAGACAGCTTCTAATTATGTATATTAATAATTAGAAGCCAAGAGATTGGAAAGCCCTCCCTTTAGCGACACTCATTCCTCTTTGGAGGCGTGACATTTAGCAGGACAGTTTGCAGGACTTTATATAAGAACATAACTCTGAGTAAACAAAGTGTTTGATGGCTCTTAATATTTTGGACCCTATGCCACCAAAACCCATGCATGACATTATAACAAACCCAATGTAAACCAACACAATACCTGATTTCGTAGTCCTTAGAATCAACACTATAGTGCATGCTCCTGTTGCAGACACACTGAGATTGGCACATGTGGTTTCATCAGACTCGAACCCCAGCCCAAAGCAAGCCTGAAAATAATCAGAGTCCCAACTGGAACAGTCCTGGTGGCTGCATTGGACAACTAGTTTGGGTTTAGCTACATCGCAAGCAAATTTGTCAAATGATGGGCAATTACAATGCAAAAGCTTGATTCACATATTGCATTGCCCTTGGAGGTCTGTAAACAATACTACCACCTATTTGTATGTGTGTGTGTGTGTGTGCATTTGTGTGTGCTGAGCGATTTGGGGCATATCAAGAGCTAAAACAGTCCTTGCCATTGGCCAGGTTCTCTCATCGTCAAATTAAGAGCTTTTCCAACATTTCAAGGCAAAGCAGTCTAAGAAAACTGAATGACATATTTCCTTCACAACAGAAGAGAGGGAATACGCCACCATAAAGTAGAGAAATTCCACACTGAAATGTTTACGACTCTCACAAACCTACGTTCCGCTACGATACGTTCCACCCACGACGGCTGTGCCCCTGGGACCGGCCGTCACACACAAAGGACGTCCACCGGGGAGGAGGAGGAGGGGTCATGTGCCCAAACCTCCCCCACAAACACAGCAGGAGAATGTGCCAGCCCCCCCGCCCCATACTTCACTAAGCACACAAACCTCCTTCAGACAACAGACACGTCTACCACTCCTACGACCGGCCCTGTGCCATGTCCGGGCGGAGGAGAACAGCAGCATCGCCGTCCACAAGCTTTGAGGAACCTCCTCGACGATTACGAGCTAGCGAAAACTGGACCGTCTGAGTACTGTACACCATATGACCAAAAGCAGTACACTCGTTTATTGTTGCGCCACTTGCATGAAACCACAGAAAGTGCCACTCAAATAATAACACAAATCAATCAATAAATAGAGAATAAATAAGTCACTAACCTTCCGTAAATTGCGTGTGTGTGCGTGCGCGTTTTAGCAAGATTGGCAGATTCGGCGACACTGTGTGATTCCCTGAAGTCATTCTCAAAAGTCTGATTTCTAACATGCCTTCTTTCATGCTTTTTATTTCTGACATCTACGTTAGCGAGCAGGGCCATTCTTCATAAGGATATCAAATGATTGAAATGTTTCCGTATTACCAAAAGAACACCAACACGCAAAAACAAGGCGTGTTGCCTCTGTCCTGTTTCTGACGCAGCGACTGGAAACGTATCGCCCGCGCTCAACCGGGCGCGTCTTTGGGGTGTCGTTTGAGCGTATGTCATACAGGATGAGAGTCTGAATGTGTTTGTGCGCGTCTTAATGTGTTTGTGGAGCTAATGGCTCGGGATGGTACGAGGATCTTCAGCATCGGATGTGAAATAATGGAATGTGATGAGTGGAGGGCAGCTGAGGTTTTCAGTCCATCTGTAACAAACTACACAGTGAGACAAACAGAAATATGACCTATCTGGGGGAGGGGGAGGGGTGACACCAGCCGATTTACTTAAAAAACAAATCCAGACACATCTAAGACATAGGCCTCTCATTTTGTACAGATCTTGGTCTAGATTTTTTTCCTTTCTATGCCTTTTCAAAAACTGTATATCTATGGATATAATATACTGCACATTTCTTTATATACACATTTAAAAGCATAAAATAAGGACATGTTTATCACATCTATCAGAGTTATTGTGTTTAAAGGTCGTCATTTTCTTCCCACAGAGTTTGTTCGTAGACTAAAACAGCATACGAATATACGAAAACAGTTTAAAAAAAAGAAAATCTAAAATTGAGAAAACATACATTCAGGGCTACACAAAATAATGAAGGCGATCAACTGAATATACAGGACAGGAACAGTCCGATTTGGGTTCGCACAAGAGATCAGGAAGGAAAAAGAGGTACATTGGCAAGTAATAAATATATTCAGCTGTGTTTATATTTCACACCCGTGGGGAATTAAGACTCACACACAACCAGTATTACAGTGTTTGGGTTATATGTTTTTTTTAAATCTACGTTGAAAACTAATGACCTCTCTCCCAATTCATTGCCTGGTAATAAAAAATAGACTCAATATGGCGTTTCCAGTTTCAGACACAGATCGAATAAAAGCAAAAAATAACGGGTGGACCCTGAAGAAAAATACGTTAAAATCCCTTCAGCTTTAAGACCAAAGTGGGAGAAGGAGGAGGAAGAAGGGGGGAGGCCGGAGGCGACAGGAAAGGACGAGGGAAGCCTAGTTTCACCTGCCCCGCCCACCCGTAGCAGGTGGTGGTGTCAGGGGTCAGACGGTGGGGGGGTGAGAGGGAGACCGGGGAAGGGGGGCGGGGAGAGATCTTTAGCAGGCGCAGTCCTGGTGGGGGCGCAGGCTGCTCGGTGAGCTGGGGCCCCTGTTTGGCCCCCGTGACGGCCGGGTCCGCAGCGTCCAGGCTCTCCGACATCTTCTCACAGATAATGTCCACCAGACGCTCGAACGTCTGCTTCACGTTGATGTTGTCCTTGGCGCTGGCCTCAAAGTACTCGAAGCCTGTCAAGAACCCACGAAACAACACAGTCTTTCAAGACAAGCCTGTTACTTTACTAGTGTGCTTCTTGGGTATTTGTTACCCTTACTGATACCACACTAGCAGGCGATATGGTTTATCGTGGCTTGTTATACATTTATCGTTCACTGGGCATTTAGTGAAGTGTTCAGCGAATCTAACCTCACCTGGGTTTCTGAGAACTACACGACCCACTTGACCTGAGGATTTCTGTCAAGCTGGTTCTGTGTGGCTCAGTAGGTAGAGCGTGGTTCTGTGTGGCTCAGTAGGTAGAGCGTGGTTCTGCGTGGCTCAGTAGGTACAGCGTGGTTCTGTGTGGCTCAGTAGGTAGAGCATGGCTCTGTGGCTCAGTTGGTAGAGCATGGCATTAGCAATGCTTAGGTTGTGGGTTCAATCCCCACTGGGGCCACATACTGAAAAATGTATGTGTTCACTACTGTAAGTCATTTTGGCTAAAAGCGTCTGCTAAATGGCATATATTAAGCTCATCCAAGGTGGAGAATTTCTATCGATGTCACCTACAGGGATTACTTCTAACTCGCCCAGGCAAAACAATGCTGTCGCACTCACCCAGATGTTCAGACAGCTGTCTGCCCCTCTCTCCCGCCACCACCCTCTCATCCTCCATGTCACACTTGTTTCCCACCAGCAGCACTTGTGCGTTGTCCCAGGAGTACGTCTTGATCTGAGTGGACCTGCAACAAACACAAAGCGCTACAGGTGGTAAGAGGAGGCATTACACTAGCAAGGACACTCGGCCCACGCCCTGAGTCAACCTGAGGAATTAACCAGCAAACCAACTGGAAGAGGGCACTGTTGTGCACGCTGGGATATTTTTTGTATTTTATCGTTGTACATTCAACCAATGAAACAAACATTTTCTCCCACTATGTAGACAAGAGTGGTTCTGTGTGTCTCAGTAGGTACAGCGTGGTTCTGTGTGGCTCAGTAGGTAGAACGTGGTTCTGTGTGTCTCAGTAGGTAGAGCGTGGTTCTGTGTGGCTCAGTAGGTAGAGCGTGGTTCTGTGTGGCTCAGTAGGTAGAGCGTGGTTCTGTGTGGCTTAGTAGGTAGTGTGGTTCTGTGTGGCTCAGTAGGTAGAGCGTGGTTCTGTGTGGCTCAGTAGGTAGAGCGTGGCGTTGGCAATGCTTAGGTTGTGGGTTTTGATTCCCATTGGGGGCCACATATACTAAAAAATGTTTGCATTCACTACTGTAAGTCACTTTGGATAAAAGCATCTGCTAAATGGCACATATTATTAAATGACATATATAGTCGCCAAAATTCTTAATTACAGGCCGTCAACCCTTTTCATGCTTTTTTTGCATGTCTTTTTCACACGCAACGATCGCCACGACGACATCGCATCCCCGTTTCCAGGGCCACCCACCAGTCCTGCACGGCGTTGAAGGACTCCTCGTTGGTGATGTCATACATGAGGATGAAGCCCATGGCTCCCCGGTAATACGCCGTGGTGATGGTCCTGTAGCGCTCCTGACCTGCTGTGTCCTACAGAGACAGAGAGCACGATGGGATTACGGAAAGACAAGAACACACAGCAGCCATAATAAAACCGGCGCTACCGCCAACCACTCGCGTTTGCATAAACCACACAGGTATTTATGGGTTATATATACTGTCATTGTTGGCACTGCGATCAAGGGTCAGTTCGGTTCAACGGGAAGTTCTGTATTTGGATTTTTAAAAAAACGTTCTGGTAATATCGATGCCCTTATGCGAGAACACTGCCAACAGACTCGCCTCGGTGACATGACTTGGCAACATTTGACCGCTATTGGCTCGTCTTGCGCCGTTCGACTGGCTGATTGAGTTACTGCGTAAGCCCCAGCGAGCGCTCCGGGACTCTGGGCTCTGCGTGTCTGACACTCAGCACTGCCCTCTCTGAAGGGTGCCTTCATAAGAACGCCCCCGTTACAGCGCTGGCACACGCAGGAGAGGGTAAAGTACTACGGCCGGAAAATGTGCCACATCTCTACTCTGGCACTGCAGCAGGATAATGTACGCCGATAAAGATCTTCATTTTCAAATACGCCTCTAGGCATAAAGGCACATGGATGCATAATTACGGGGCATGTAATTTACCTAATGTGTATAAAAGCAAATCGGGTTTATATTCTCTATAGTAATGCGCTAAGGTCTTCGCTAAACTAAGCTGGCTGCAGGGTGCGCGCGCTGTGGAGAGGAGAGCGGTGGGGGATGGGCCGTATCCACCGAGGGAGAATGCGTAGCGTTGGGGGGAGGGGAATGACCCAACCGTCTGGCTCACGGCCTCCGCGCAAGGGCTGTGGCCAGGGAGAGGGCTGAGTGAAATATCCCTCCCCCCGATAGCGCACGCTGCTCGCTGGCTGCCCGGCCATCGCCCCCCCGCTGGCACGCTGCACGCGTATGAGTCAGGGCGAGCGCCTACGCACCAGTTTATAGGTCTTACACACATAACCGCCGCATTAAAACGCTCATCTGTTTGTGCTCGGAGTTCTGACACCGGGGTTAGTAGTGTGGAACGTGTGTGAAACTGAGGCGTTCGGTACCCACTGAGGTCGGGCTGTCTGCGTGGGATGACATCACCTCGCGGTTTGCGTATATTCACGTTGCCGTGCTGTGTAAATCAGCCCTAGGGCAGCACTGCTCGTGAGTCGCACTGCTACCGGTGTAAATTCACCCCCCTCTCAGTTTCAGTTTCCTTCCTGGGGTCTGGAGTGTGGCTTTAAGCCTCCTTAACATCAAGAGTTAACAAAACACAGCAGAATGTAGGGAACAATATAAACTGGCGCTCAGGAAATGGACCATGGAGCACTTTATTGTCATTCTACAGCCACTTTGCTCCAGCAATGTTGGCAAAACACCGGCGCTGAAATGCTTGTGTGCTTTTTAACACACCACAAGAGCAACAATATGGGCACTGTGTGAACTGCAGCAAATCCACACGACGCGCGCGGAAACAGATGCCTACGGCTCAGCCGTTCGTCGTTTCGATGAATCATCCGCAGAGTCACTGCAGCTTAAATGAAAGGAGCACAGGGAACGGCGAAAAGCCATGCTGACAGCCACATTTCTGAAGATGGAATACTAAATGTGCCGTGAGACTGCATTAAGATAGCTAAAGATATGCTGGTACCTAGCTAAGACGATGGACGGCAGAGAGGCCCATTTCAAAACGCATAAACAACACAATCAACGAAGGGCATTTTAACATGACGTAAACGCACACCACCAGAGTCAAGTTCCATCTTAGAAGTAATTTGTCAAAGAAAGATTCTTCTAGTTATTCAAAGATGAATTCGACAAGTCATGACCTATCAAGCCAGACACACATGAACAGGTGATTGTTTTTGAGAGAGGACAAGTGAAACACAACATTCTGGTGGTTCCTGGAAACCAGAGATGAGGTCTCAGTGAGCTGTACAGGTGCCATACTGAGAAAAACATATAGTATTTATTTCTCATTGGGGTAAATACAGTGGTGTTTAGGGCACTAATGTTGCAGAGGGTGGTTTAAGTCATTTTCACACCGGTCACTGGCCTGCAGCGTGTCCAGTAATAACCTGAATCTGTCAGCCTGCTTTCTGTTGCTTTCACACTGGATTGTCATAACAGGGAGTTGACCCGAGCTATAGGTGAAAAGTCAGTGATAATCACATGACAATCACAAGGACACATTAGTTTTATTTCCTCTTGTTTCTTTTGCTTGGTGTGACTTATTTTAACAACATTGCATCCCTTATTATTATGATAATATTTTGGGCCATTTTCTTCCAATTTGGAATGCCCGATCATATATTTTAATGCAGCCATACGATCTACTGGAGGAGCTGCCAACGCGTGATCGCGTGGGGGAGAACCCTACCAACCGAAACCCTCCCTCCCTGGGCACTGCTATGACTAACTGTGTGTCCTGTGCAACCCCCCGCCACTGGTTGGCTCCGGCACAATCAGGGTGTGACTCTGGACCCATGGGGATTGTCTCTGGGGCATGTCAGTGCACCACTGACGGGCACATTTGCTGGACACGCCAACCAGGAGGCCCTGCTGTATCTTTTTATCCTGTAAGTATCATGTTGTCTTTCTCTGCCTTGTTGTATTTCATAAATGTGCAAAGAAAACAAAATGTCCAGCGCACCATCATTATATTACAGTTAGACTGTGCAATTCAACACTGACGAGGCATCCTGCTAAATAAAGCACTGTAGGTAAAGTAGCATTCATTCGCTCTCTAGCAGAATATTGTTCATGGTAATGCTACGTGTAAGAGGTAGCACACTGCATTTTATTTTTACAGATGATTACAAATGTTTAAGCATAAAAAGAATGGAAGCAAGTAGTGATTGAATGGTCAGTACAACAACAACAACAAAAGTTAAAATCTCTCATCGACTGAGAGTCCCATTATTGTCAAATTTGGTATTTTATCTTTTGGCCTTTTTGGCCTAAATTGTGAAGGAAAAGTTGATAGATCTATAACCATGGGCTAATGGACCATGGACCATTCAATTTGGGCCTTGATATGTTTATATATGTCTATGGAATATGCCACCAAAAAAAACTTTGGTGGTTATCACCTTGGGGCACATGATGCTATGGCATGTGATTCTGTGTGGCTCAGTAGGTAGAGCATGGTGCAAACAACACTTAGGTCGTGGGTTTGATTCCCTTTAGGGCCACATATGCTGAAAAATGCATGCAGTCACTTTGGATAAAAGCACCTTCTAAACGGCATATAAATATATATGTAGCTATATTGGATTTTTCTTATAAAAACCATGAATGTTTAAATAGTTAAATGATGTTTTACTCATCACACTTCTGAAAAGAGTCACGATTTTTGGCAGCTATTATGTGTTTGGTCCCAAGTCATTGCTGTTTTGCTTTGGTAAAATCAGAATCGTTTCTTGGTTGAAATCGAGCAATGGTTATACTTACTGTGATATACTGAACTAAATGTGTCTAATGCCTAAACTATTCTCAAAACATAAGTGTTCCCAGACCAGCTCCATCCCCATCATAGGCTTAGCGCTGACTAGTGGGAGGCTTGTCAGAGAAGTAGTGTTCACTCAGTTCGTTTAGTGTCGATTCTGAGAAACAGGAGTCAGGGGATGGCGGAGACAAGGCCTCACCCAGATCTGCAGCTTGATCCTCTTGTCGTTCCTGTAGATGGTCTTCACCTTGAAGTCGATGCCCACGGTGCTGACGAAGGCCGGCGTGAACGAGTCGTCGGCGTAGCGGAACAGGAAGCTGGTCTTCCCCACGCTGCTGTTGCCAATAATCAGGATCTTGAACATGTAGTCAAAGTTCTGGTCGGACGACTCCTTCTGTCCATGGCGCGCATCTGTAGCTGAAGCCATCTACGAGAGAAACAAACCGGAGAAAGTTCAGGGTACGGCCTTTTAGCTTCTTTATACAAAACGCTGACCTAGAATGCAGATAAGAGACTCTAGACTCCTCATCCTCAACCAGGTCCATGTGGGTTTTATTCCAGCAAAGTCTTGTTGGATAATGTACTTATTGGACCGCCGCTGGCGACAGCTGTTGGCTGAGCGTTGGCACTGCAGTGGTCCACTGGCGGCAGAACCATGAACCAACCATGAACTGCTTTCTCTTAACAGCTAACAGATCCTTATCTCAACTACCTCGCCTTGCCTGCCCTTGAGCAGCCCACCGCAGTGCCAGTTTACAAAACGCTGGCTAGCGGGCCGCCGTGTGCTAGCTAGCTCAGGAATTTCACAACAGCCAATGTTTCTATTGCACAACGCCCCGCTACTTTGTGGAATATGTTGAACTTGAGGGTGCTTCATGGTGACAGACTGTGAGAGAACCATCAATGCCATTCAGTAAATTCAGTTATGGACAACCTATTTTCAAATAAACAAGTGTTCATTTGAATCATATCGTTATGATAAGAGCTGACCGGTCTCACGATTGAGAGCCAATCACCCACAGCCCTGAGGACCCGGACGTAAGTGACTCAACAGCACGACAGGCCTGCGGACGGCAAAGCCAAACACGATAACGAAGAACGCCATCGATCAAAAGAGCGATTCATCAGTCGAGCATTGAGCCCGTGGCATCAATCAATGAGACACGGCTCTCTAACGTCAATAAACCAGGGACACCTCTTCAAATGCCCTTTCATCATTTTCACCCAACAGCCCTCCTCTTATTTAACACAGCGGGGGCGTAAATCAGCGATTTCCGCGAAGACACATTTATACTCCTTTGATGGGAATCGGAGGCTTCGGTCAACAAATTCACATCTTCGCTATCCTCTCACCTAAGCCCTATGAGTAAATTTGCTTTGGGGTTATGACATCAACCACTTCATCACATAACGAGTCGGTTATTTATCAATGATTTATGCTATTTGACCATCTTTCGATCTAACGGTTCACAATGTACGGATGTAAATTCATGCATAATCCATGTGTTTTAAGGAGAGGCCTGGATTCAATAAATATTTCTCCTTCACTTTGACTTACAAATAAAGTTTTTTTTTACCTCACAGACAAAGCTTGAGGAGTAGGTTTTGGCGAGCTCAAATGGCACATTTAAAGGACAAATTAATGTTGATTTAATCCCAGGCCTGTACATTTTAATCTGCATATATTAAAAGCTCATCACTATTTTGAACCAATTTCATGGGTGGGTGGACACAGGGAGGGAGGGCAACATCACAGAGGAAAATGCATTTAATGCAATAAGGCACGGAAGTACGTAGAATATACTTTTCAAACAACAGCTGTTTTTTTCCGCCCGCACCAAGCGCACTGTCGCTCATTTGGAAAAGCAGTGCAAACACAAAGTGTGATTGGGAAACAAACTCAAACATATGAAATCCAAATGGGCCGAGACCACTTTAAATGGTTGCCTTGGTTAATTTGATTAGGGATCTCAGTAAACTTTGTCTTGAATATATGTGGTGTGAACACAAAGAGGTCTTGGTTCTCCCTCATGCATTAAATCAATCAATCAATCTTTATTTTTGTATAGCGCCATTTACAAACAGGTTGTCACACAGCGCTTTAAACAAACCAAAGATTTTGAGTTCACATGAGATCTCTTCCGTAAAGTTGTGCGCCCTAAGCTTTAAATAGCATGGTACCTAGTCAGCTATAATAATGAACCTTTTTTAATATGGTCAAATGTAGCAGGCTTAAAAACAGAAGAACAATGTGTTAAAATAACAGCGCTAATAGTACCTATGTCAAAGACCGCTGCTGCTTCTTCACTGTCGTAATTACGTGCTCGAGGTGTTTTCTTTCTCAGCCAACGAGCATAACAATTGCACTGTGAACACAGCTGAGCCCTTGTTTTTGTTTGTTTCTACTAAAATGGTACACTTATACGACACTTTTCAAGGTTCACAGGGATCACTGGATTTTGTAGGCTCAGTGACGTCCCTGACTTCAGAGAAGAATACTAGCCAATCGCATGGCCTAATTCATGTTTTTCCTTTTGGGTTCTCCAACGTTCACATATCAGTTTATCAGTTTGTTCATGTAGAATAGCCAGTTAGTTCATGGAATAATTCATTCTTTGATTCATGGGTTGATCATGGGAGGTCCGGGGCACGAGGGAACATTTTGTAAATGTGGTGCTATTGCTCAATCAAGGCAATCTGTGAGGATTGTGCCAAAAATCATGTTGATTTCCCACCAAACGACCGATTCCAGTGGCCAGGCAACTGTCTACAGTGAGCGGCATACTTGAAAATCGCAGCTGCTCACAATGAACAATGACTTCGGAACACAAGGGCTCAGAGCACCTCGGGCCTAAAATCTAATCTAAATTTGGAAGCGAGCACATTTCATTTGCCGCATTGAAACCCTAGACCTCTGAGTCGGAATGATGGACCGGGCAGGTTATAATAAGCAGCCTGACAAATCAATTTACCTGAGAACATCAGAGGACACTTACATCTCTGTAATACAAACAGTAACGTGATATACCCTCTGCGTGCGTTTATGGACTGACGACTTGGAAAAGTTTCCCAAGTAAAAAAGAAACAGGTAGATCTCAGCGGAGGCGGGCGTTCTTTCTGCTGCATGTGCAGCTAACGGTCTGCCTACCTGCGACTACGAGGTGCAGCCATCGACTACGAGGTGCAGCTAACGGTCTGCCTACCTGTGACCGTGAGGTAATGCCAGGGAGAAGAATGTTCTCCTTTATTCAGTCCACTGAACATTTCAGCAAAACCCTTTATATGGTGTGGTGCCTGTGGCCCCATAACACTTAGATTAAACCACACTCCATGATTCACAGATTTATTTTCCCAATTTGGAATGCGCACTCGTATTCTCACTGCAACCCGCACCACACATTTGGGAGAGCGTAGGCAAGCGCGTGCTCCCCTCCCGAAACAAGTGATGTCAGCCGTCGCTTCTTTTCACACCGCTAGTTCACAAGTGAAGCTTGTGTAACGGAGTTGGTCTGCTGCTGAGTTTCGAACCGAGGATCCCAATGCAACAAGAGAGACACGACTGGTCCGCTGAACTAAAGACCCCCAGTCAGACTCCCCAGCCAAGGGAACTAATCACACTCTTATTGACGTCACATTGTGTAGCGCACGCTCACGTGTTAATGCACGTATCGGAGCTCCACCGCTGCATTTGCACAGACAAGAGTTTGAGGAAGACGCTCCACGTGCAGCTTTTCATAAAGATAGACTGTGGGCGCCCAACTGTCCAACATCCACAATGGGTGGGGCGGCTGACCTACTGTAGGGCGACAGTTTGACTATTTTTTGCACATCTAGACACTACGAACAATGAACATGCCAAATGGCAATCGTGCCAGCTGTGTTGGAATGCGACTACGAACCAAGAACCATGGCACGCAGTTTGCACACGTGAACCGTCAATTCTGGTTTGAGTACTGATTCTAAACTTCATGACTCAAATCTATCAGCCTATTGACAGAGTCATCAACAAAGGGGCTTGGATCTGAGTAGACCCAGAGCAAGGATTATGGTTTCTGAAATATATATATGCCATTTAGCAGACGCTTTTATCCAAAGCGACTTACAGTGCTGAATGCATACATTTTTCAATACATGTGGCCCCAATGGGAATTGAACCCACAACCTAAGTGTTGTCAATGCCATGCTCTACCTACTGAGCCACACAGAACCAGTGAAATACACTTAATATCTGATTTGAGCAGATCCGCTTGTGTTTACACACCCTGCCTTGTGTTATGGACCACGATTCTAAACATGCATATATGACTTGAGCCAGGCTTGCTCTAGCGGCGATGGGATTCTGCGTGTAAACAGGATGTAAGAGGAAGAATGCGAATAAGAGGGGTCCGCAACAACTTTTCATTCTCGGCGAAATAAAGATCAACACCAAAGACAACCGTAGGTGGAAATGAATACAGTCTGTGTCCGTCAGTAGTTCGCTGTATATTTGAAACCTCTTCCAACACGCTCAGTTTTGAAGGTGTGGCGGCTGAGCAAACGCAAACCTAAATCCCAGTGCAAGTACACATTGTTTAAGGTGTGTCCTGGAAGATCTGAGATGTTTCTTTATGGATTTGTTTAAGGACAGAAGGAGTGACACAAAGAGAATAGCTCCCACCCTCAGAATGAGTCACAAGCCACCATGTCCCACAGAGGGACAGCCTGCTGCCACTGCCTAGCTCTTTCTTTCTAAAGCCTCGTTTCTTTTTATTTCACATTTTTCCAGATTTTCTTCCAGTTTGGTAGCCAATTATACCCTCTATTTCATTCCATTCCCCCACAAGCCCGCCTCTCGACCTCGGAGGCAAGCCAATCGCTGCCCCTGACGGGCGGGCTGGTTTCGAACCGTGGCTGCAGTGGGGAAACTTGGACTCCGGTCAAATAGACCCCGAGACCCTGCCATGCCTGATGCATTTTTATCTATTTTGATATTATTTCTGCTAAATATTTGCATGTGAATGTCGCGCAAACGCAAAGGGGAATGGTGATGTCATCAAGCAGCGCAAAGTCAATGCAAAGGCTGGACGCACATAGAGGAACACGCCCCCGGGCTTAGTGTCTGACAGTGAATTCTGCACCATGCATTGCCATTGTTTGATCCATAGTCATAATTGCACCTTTCCTCTTTTCTCCCCGGCTTCGTGGCACCTGCCCGGAGCTCACCTGCCCCAGAGTCAACCCCCCACCCCTGCCATGTGTTAGCCGGATGCCGCTGGCAAAGACCCTAGCTGCTGGTTCCATCCCCCGCCCTGCCCTGGTATCTGGAGGGATGAGGTCCACCCCACCCCTACACTTAGAATGCCCTTCCGGTGGTCTGTTAAGCCTCATGAGCCTCAAGGACTATTTGTTTTGTTTTTATTTGTATCCCACCATTTTCCAGGAGTTCATCTCGACCGCCTTTTAAGGGGTCAGGGAATAATTTTCCAGTCTCCCACATTGGCTCCAATGGTTTTCTGTTTTTTTTATTCCCTCTGGAAAATGCCAATTGTGAAGCGCTGTGTGACAACCTGTTTGTAAATGGCGCTATACAAAAATAAAGATTGATTGATTGATTGATCTGAAAGTGAATTCTGCACCATGCATTGCCATTGTTTGATCCGCATCGTCTTGATGCTGAGCTCGTGGACAGATTAATCTATCGTTCATAACTATCCTATGTAATGATTCTCTCACACCAGCCTATCTCCTAAAATGTGAATATAATAAAGTACATTCCTCAAACAAAAACAACAAAAGAAAAGATGCTGACAAATATCCGTCTCTCTGTCTATCTCAAATGACTATCCCTCCATGACATCTACTCTTGGCTCTCAAATGACTGTACAGAACATGATAGATTTCCGATGAGAAAATATGGTCCATTTCACCTACATGAGCCCAGTTGCATTTATCATGGGAGGCGTGTCAAACAGTCTGACATCGGGTGGTACACAGCGCGGTACAAGAGTACACTCTGCAATGAATCAGGCTGAGGAGGTACTTTTTTATCTTTTATTTCAGATTTTTCCCTGTTTTTCTCCCCAATTTGGAAGCCAATTATGTCCTCTATTTATTTTGATGAACCCTCCCCCACAAACTCCCCGCCCGTCTCTACGGGGCAAGCTATTCCCCGAGGCTGGGGATGACCCGCCTCCTTCGAGACGGAACTCACCGAGCCCTTTTCTGGAGTCACCCTTATGTGCTTCACAGCATGCTTGTTCCGACCAGGGGCGGGGCAGACAGACAAACGCCGCCCCCAATCGGGGCTAACGGCCAGGGCAGAGGTGGGTTTCGAACCGCGTCCCAAATAGGCAGCTCACCTGATGAGGTACTTTTGATCAGTAACTGGTAAGACCTGTTCTGCTGACAGGTAATCTTGTTACGATCTCGGATAATCTCATAAAGCACAGCCTTCTCAGCTGTTCCCTATACACTACATCCTCAAGACTAAAACCACACTCACAACCGATCAGACTGACTCGCACAAGCGTTACTACTCCACAAAGCATATCTCAAATAGAGCTTTGTGGGCAAGGGATTCTGCATTAATATATACACAAAGGCATATGCTTTGTGTAACCTATATGGTCATATATTTCTGCATCTTCACTAATGATGTAAATAGCAATTAAGGAAGGAACGAGTAATCCCACTTCAAAAGATGACCCTATTGATTTCTGTCATGTACTTTGTAGTACTGAATTGAATTGAACATTGGATTCATACAGTGCTTTAAAAGGAACCCAAAGCACTTTACAATAATAGGGACAGCACCTGGGTGAACGCGACTGCAGCCATAGTGCGCCAGTACGAACTCACTACACATCAGAGACACAGTATAGCATTTCCGTTGTGTGCTTTGTAGTGCACAGGGAGCACTGCAGCTATGCACTCCTCCTGCACACAGTGCTACAGGGGAGCTGTAGCACAAATCGAAGGCGAGGCGCATCTCTAGGGAGCTTTTATGTAGCAGTAACCTGAGAAACTCTGGCTGACTCTACCCAGCTGGCCGAAGCTAAATGTGTGCGGACTGCCGGTCATAGTCGACTAACGACATACAGTACACACCCCAGACTTAAACTAACAACGTCTACGGTTTCACTCTTAAGTAATAGGTAAGTATCTGAATGACAGTTCAAGAAGGCATCTTGTGTGGGGTTTTTGTTCATGGGTACCAGAGGTACCTCACACATGAGAAGAGAGCTCAACTCGCGCCCTGTTGCTAACTGTGGGAATGAACAGGACGAAAACCATTCAAATCACGTACTGATTTGACATGCGATACGTTACCAGGGGATGTCATAGGCAGAATGCAAGAGCACGCCTGTAGCAGTGGATTGATATCACAACTGTCCGAGCACTGCGATGACAGCGAGGCCAGCTAAGCTAGCAGATTTAGAGAGGTCGTCAAGAGAGAAAAGCACTGTCATAAATTTGTCCTCAGTGCTACTGAGTAGAAATTGAGGCGGGTAAGGGCAGGCTAAAGTCAAGTCTTCTTCAACTCTACTAGCAAGAGAAAGGGTTCATTTGACATTTTCTAAGCTGCACATTAAGAAAGATACAGTATATATGTAAAACACAGTTCAAAATAAATGTAGTTAACCCATTTTAACCTAATTTAACCCAAGTTAACACAATTTTAATGGCCCTACCAACCATGGTGTTGAGCAAACTTCATAAAGGTCTCCCAAGGATCGTGTATACCAAGTTTCATTGAAGTTCAATTCACACGTCAATTCATACCTGACCCAAATGGTGAATTTGTGTTTAAATGCTACAAACTGTTTGGCTTGTGACAGCCCTGTTGTTTCCCCTAAAACTGCCTGAATTTGATTAACCTGATATTGTCCAGTCCATAGATGTGCCATGTTTTCTATTTGGTCGGTCATGCATAAGAAAAAATTTATTTCACTAATGTAGCTTGCTAATTTTAAAAAATGGCGGAAGATATAATATGGCAGACCGGGCTAATGTAAGTCGGTAAAGTGTACATTTTGAAAAAGTCCAGTGTCAGCCAAATGCAACTGCAAGTTTGAAAAACTGATTTAAAAAAAAAATCTATCAACAGAAGTATGGCTCTGTCAGCAATTCCCTCCCGGCAGCCAGCTCTTCTCTATGGCCTCAGAAGATGTGCACTGCGCTGCTTCCACTGCCATTATGAATGCTTGGGGAGGTGGATCAAACATGGATGCGACGAGGAGTCAGAAAATCACATTACTCTGAACATAAGACCTTCAAAAACCTCCTTCGGTCTGTGCTTCACTCTACAGGACTGGTTTAAAAATGTCACAAACACTTCGTGGACCAGGCAGACCTACAAAAAATAAATGTGTGTACAGCTGGTTAAAACCGCAGGAAATGTATTTACTGAAGACAAAGTATATCTCATGCAGGTATTACAATATTTTATTTATATTTATTTATTCGTTTGTTCGTCAGGGACATGGAAAGAGCATTGTTACAATGTTAAAAACAGAACAAGCATCAGATGCATTGGATTAAGTGTTTATAGCCAAAGGCTCATTTCCAACACCTGTCCCAATAAATATACGCCAGGCCGTAGGTGACCTGGTTTCATGAGAGAAGGGCAAGGCATTGTTCGATGATTTAAATAGAAAGCCAATATCACTGTCCTCATTTCCAATTCTATATTACAGAAGTGACCGAGGAGGCGAAGACACGCGTCTAATTTGACCCTAATCACCTGTGTCTGCCTTGTGCGTAAGGTGAAATATAATCCCGTTCAAAGGGAATGAATCTTTGTGGTTTGTCCTGCACGTTTGGATTACTGACGCATGTTCAGAATGGAATAGGTAACTTTTCGAAATCCCCTCGTCATGAATCTTCTGAAAAGGCTATCTAGAATTGTGATACTGAGTGAGAAGACTAATCGTCGACATATTGGGTATCAATGAAACCTGACCCTTTGTTAACACTACACGAGAGAGAGAGAGAGAGAGAGAGAGAGAGGGGCAGAGGGAGAGGGGAATACATGTAGCCATTAGTGCACACATCCTGTCTTTCAATGTGTTGAAAAGGCCTCCCTCTTTCACTTCTGTTAACACCCTCAAAGGTATGAAAGAGGGGAAGGCGTACAGTAAGTGTGTGTGAGCTGATATGCGGCAAATTGGACTGACTGTTACTCGCGTGTAAAGCCCTGTCCCTGGGCAGCGTATCTTGCACCGGTGTTGACTCGTGAGTGACCTCGTATAAACCCTTCCATTCACTGTGACTTCCTGTTTCATAACGCGAGCATTATGTCGGGACACTTCAAGGAATATACAGAATAGTCCGAAAAATGTAGAAACAAAACATTTCAAACGTGCTTGGGATGACAACAAAACATGTGGTCCCCATAACATGTTTGTGTATACTGTATAACATACCGACGTTGCGTGCAGGTATACTGTATTTTTACATTTGCAATTTGGTTTCATCTCTTCCCAATCTTGGCCTTTGGTCTTTAGTTCTCTTGTTTCTACAGCTTGATTATTTAATCACTACTGTACTGTTCATATCTACTGTATGTGCTTTGTTACAAAAGGGGGTAAAGGCTACCAAAGGTAATTGGCTTTCATTCAAGTTTCGAATGTTTATATTTTCCATACATCAGGCGTACTAGCATAAAACAACTGTGTGGGGCATAAAGGCTGATTGTAATATAATAACAATGCCATTTAGCAGACGCTTTTATCCAAAGCGACTTACAGTAGTGAATGCATACATTTTTCAGTATATGTGGTCCCAATGGGAACTGAACCCACAACCTAAGCTTTGCCAACGCTGTGCTCTACAAACTGAGCCACAGAGAACCACGTGATTGTGGTGTAGGATATCGTCATAGGGTCTTTGTAGTACTGTATATGCAAAGTGTTTTCGCAACTTTGTATGGCTTTATAAAAAATAGATTGTCCTCACGTTGGACATCTGTATATATTGTACATTTCCCTTCATAAATAAGAACATAAGAACATAAGAATACATAATGATGAGAACGGGCCGTTCGGCCCATCTAGGCTCATCATGTCCTAATCTAAAGAGTATCTAGTACTACATCTAGCCTGGACTTGAATAGCCCAAGCGTTTCTGCCTCTACTACCCGACCTGGCAAGCTGTTCCAGGCATTGACAACTCTTAAGTCTCCGTTTGCTAAGTTTAAATAGATTGAGTGCCTTAAGTCTATCATCATAACTTCTACCTTTCATACCAGGTATCAGTTTAGTTGCCCTTCTTTGGACTTTTTCAAGAGCTTCTATATCTTTCTTGTAGTGCGGTGCCCAGAACTGCACACAGTATTCTAAGTGGGGTCTGACAAAGGCATTATATAACATTAATATAACCTCCTTTGATTTATACTCAATACTTTTTTCTCTGTATCCCAGCATCCTTTTGGCTTTTTTCACTGCTGTAGCACACTGCTTTGATGCAGATAGGCTTTGATCAACTACAACTCCTAAGTCCTTTTCAAATTGAACACCTACTAACTTTTCTCCTCCCATAAAATACTCCTGTCTAATGTTTTTATTTCCCACATGCATAGCTTTACATTTAGCAATATTGAATGTCATCTGCCATGTATCTGCCAAATAGAACCTCCTCCTCAAAACGAAAGATGGTGCCAATTAACACTGCATTACGCAATACATCATAACAGCATCACAGATTTGCATTCGATTTGCAGTATTGTATTTTTCATATCTGAATGTCCCTCCACAAAAAACACATGAACAACTAGTAGAGCAGAGCTGCTTTAGAAAGAACAGAGTTACAGAGTCGATTAAAGAAAAGAAAAGCATTCCAAGGCGAAACGTTAAGGGCGAGTCTGTACACTGTACCTAAATAATAAATGTTTTATACATTAATATTTATGCAGAGGTAACTAATCCTACATGTTGAACATACTTTGTCAGACCAAATCACTTTAGATTAATGTCAAAAACATTCGATACTGTACTGCACTTTTGATGCAATGCACATATTCATTTAAATACATGTTCAATGTGCAATATTTCACTAAGCAGAAGTATAAAATTGCCAGTTCATATGGGTGGGGCAGACCCGCAGAATCTGCACAGTAATACTATCTTGCCAACGGAACGAGTCCGTTCTATTGCGCCACAACATCTCGAAGACACACAGTTGCTCGAGCTTACTGTTTCTTAATCGTTGTTATATTTATTCATGTGTTAATGTCTGGTGAAACATCCCAGAAGCAAACAAGCTCAAGCTGAGCTCAAGCTAAGCTAAGCTAGAGGGCAGGTAATGAGCTCAGTGCATTTTGTTATCGGACAAATATGTTCTGGAGGCTTGTTCCGGAGTCTGCCTGGGGTACAGGAGTGGGGGATGTTTCAGGTTTCCAAAGATGGGAGAAAAAAAATGCTGCAGCAAGGCTGGATTGAGCACTGGGGATCTTTGCAAGTCTAATGGATGCTGCGGTCCACCTCAGACCTAGGAGGACACTATTAAACCATTAAACATTGAAGAGATTCTGTCACTTTTTCCCTATAGGTAGTGAGCTTCTGCCTCCTGTCATTCTTAATGCTGTTATGGTCCAAATAATTTGCCTGCACAGGGCTTTGCAGTAGGAATCCTTGCAGCCTGTCTATCCTTGGCAATATAGCACTCTTACCTTACATAGCCTGTTCGAAAATAGGCTTTGCTTGGCTAGGTATGGGAGGCAGTCATCAAAGAAGTCTGGATTTTTTATATACTGCATGTGGGGTAAAATGTTAAGTAGAATGCTAGTCAATTTGCTGAATGCACACAGTAATATGAACAAATATGCGGTAAACTGGTCCTATGCACGCAGAGAGTGTTATGTTTAGCCTGCATATGATAGCATGCCTCATAGGCCTAGTTCGACTGGACATCGAAATTGGACGTTTTGGCAGTTGGACGTTGTGCTTTCCACACGATGTGATAAAATCAGCGGTGATGTAATCCAATAAAAACAGATGAGCATATATTGAAAACAGTCGACTATAGAACGATGCCGGCCATGGTGTCAACATGCCCGTCCCACCCAAAGAGGTATAAAACACAACTAAAATCCCTTCGAGAATCTCGCTCAGGTTTGGCCCACGACATTGTTCACAAGCGATAATCTGAACACTGACGGGCAGAACATGACACTAGGGTGCTGGTCCAAAATTAAACTTTTAAATGCATTCGTAAATCCGCAACCGCCAATATTAAAAAAGGTTAAAACGGTTAACGCTCATTAAATACTCCCACTCAGAAGAGGAAATGTGTAGCTATGGTTGCTCATAGTTGTCTAGACCTGTCTGGCATCCTGACGATGGGTTTTTGGTGAGTAGCTAGCCATAAATGGACAACAGCTTTTTTTTACAATGGCATCGTGTTCCTCCATTTCCAACATATTCACAGTATTCTGCATAAGCTACATATTATCTTTTCCATCGCACCGACAATAATGTATTCATTGATCCATGGCAAATGGCTACAATAAATTCAATCCACCACATCGCCATGACATACTAATATTTCCACGGTAACATCTGATTTTGTTTACAATTTCGAGAAGGCGTTTTGATCCCCATCTGGTCTGAATGAATGAAATGGCAAGATGTCGCGCAACTAAGCGACGTATAGCCCGATACGTCTACCCGTTCGCGTTTCACTACTGGGCAGATGCGCATTCTTAACCCTGCCGCTAAAGACACGGCGAAAATAATAATTATGTAAACCTGCCGCAAGGAAAATATGGTTTCATGTGCAAAGAAATCAAGCTATCACTGTATCTCGTTAAATCATCCTATGTCACATGAAGGTTATTATTTTCTTATCACATTTTAAACAGATACCCTCCGACAACATAGCGCAAAATATTAGCATAAAATGTAAAATGTGCAGATTGAAAATACACCCATCCTCTTACCGTTTAAGGGCAGTGTTTTATCGCAGCTTGTGTTGCTCCGATGCAGCACCTATAGTCTCGCGCCTGCAGAAGCAAGAGCGTCAGTTGATTGACAGTCCCCGACTACAAGGGGCGGGCTCTCGATGCGGGAGGGGTGTTGATTGACACCTTAGAGCACTAATCCGGACTACGCTCTCAGCCTAAATCTTAAAATATTCAGTGCGCGCTATTCATTATTCATTCCGCCATCCGAGCTTCTCTGTCATTTATGAGGAACAGTCTTTAAACATACTTAATAGACTGACCAACCATGTGTCTTTAGTGATTGTAGGGGGGTAATAGTCATTTGTGGTTGTTCTAGTAATTATTTCTAACCAGAAAACAGAAGCAAAACTTGTAGTTTTAACAATTCACCATGGTGTTTAAATAGTTGTTGGCTCAGTATAAGTCATTATTACATCAAAGACGCGTTGCCATTGTGATGATGATGAAGAGGACGATGATAATGAGGGAAAATGTTGTGACTGTGACTCAACCCAAACATACGCTTCTTTAGAATGTAATTTATTTCCTTATCTTCATTGTTTGGATGTATTTTTTTTAATTTTTACAATGTACTTTATTCGTCTAGGCATTCTTCAGATGCTGCAAATGGGATGTATATTAGCGCCCCCTACTGCCGAACCTGTATATCGATGGCTGTAAATAGTCATTTACATTTTACATTTAAATCTACGCTTTACGCGCCATGTGCAGTGTCCTACATTTGTATTGGTTGCTGAAATTAATCTTTGGCTCGCTATGAGTATAAAGAGATATTGCAACAACAAACAAACAAAAAAAACCTTTCATCATCTAGTGTAAAGATTTCTGTGACAGGTTACAGGTTTGTAATTAAATATGAGTAAAAATCTGTTTTTTCAAAACTTCCAATATACAGTTTGATGGAGCCAGGGGATGATTGTCTTAGGGACTGTCGTTAGTCAGAGGCCAGGAGACATTTCTGTGGGCTGAAATCCAGCTAAAGAGCTCACTCCACACACCTTATTTATTAAAGAATAAATGCAAATGAGTAGGAGACCAGGCTAGGCTTGAAGCTATTCATCATGATCCTTATGTAAATAAATATAAAGCAGCATGCTTTCTCGCTCACATGTCAAGGCACAATGCCCTTCTTTGAGGCTCTGTTCTTCGGCCGTTACAACACCTGTAGGTGATCCAGTCAGAGAGACAACTGATTCCTTTCTCACAAGGTCATTCAACCAAGTAATGTTGGACCAAGCTGGAGACGGACTGTGACTATCCCCTATCCCACCATGAGAAATGGGAGATAGAGTGCAGTAGTGCTGGCAATCTCCCACCATCCGATTAATCAAACAACAGATCTGGGACCAGTCAGTGTGAGGTGCTTGTAACCAGTGGTGGACCCTAACGAAATACATTTACTTTACTTTGACTTATTACTGTACTTAAGTACATTTTTCAAGTATCTGTGCTTACTTAAGTGTTTCCATCTTTACTTTTATCTGTACTTTCACTCCCCTACATTTCAAAGGCAAATGGGGTTCATTGTAGGACTTTTTACTTTTACTTGAGTAATATTTTATCAATATAAACAGTATATTAGTATCTGCACTTTTACTCAAGTAAAGGGTTTGTGTACTTCGTCCACCACTGCTTGTAACTACTATGTTCCTACACAACTGATCTGGCCTTATAAAATATTAGTCTCAAAGCCAGTCTCTATGTTGGCAAGGCTGCTGGGTATCTGTGTTACTTGGATCTCCTCTCGAACAAAAGTGTGCACAGGTTTTGGGTGACAGTGCGTTACACAATAACACTGGTGTGACCGTAATTAAACTTATCGTTGTGTTTATAATGGTTGCATTATTGTTACAGGCTTAAACCCCAAGCAGGCCTTTATTTATACCATCATTTGTGCCTAGTTTCTCTGGAAAGATTGGATCGGACAATGGCTCCTTTCTGGCTCCTGTGACACACTGAAACATCCCTTAGTCAGACTTCAACGGGAAAGGATCCAGAGAGAGGCTTGGAATAATGCCACACCTGGTGTCAGAGGTGATGGAGCACTGTTAAAAAAACTACTGACCTTTTTTCTCCGTGTCACAGGTACGATGTGCAGCTGCCAACAACGGTGTCTATTTCTGTGTTACCACACTGATCTCTTGCGCTAACTATGATTAACCTCACCACGTATTAATGCACTTTTTGTAAGCCGCTCTGGATAAGAGCATCCACTAAATGCCTAAAATGTAAATGTAAAATGTAAATGTTAAACCACCACTGGTGTAAACATGTAGCTTTACGTGGTGAAATATTGAGAAGTTTAAGCAAAACACTAGCGAAGAATACTAATACTAAAATGATACTAAATATGCAATAGTGATACTAAAATGCAACATGCACAGGCCAAGCTGGGCTTGTAAATGCCCTATATGTATGGCAAGCAGAGGAAGTATACTGCTGAACAGCACTTAGAGGAGAATCTTACCCGGCAGCATCAGACACCAGGAGACGATTCTGAATGGTCCCTAATGTGTCCCTTCCAGTGGAGATGTCTGTCTGTCTTACACATGCACAAGTGAAAAGACGTGGTCCTGGATGTGAAGGCAGTTTTTGAGGATCCCGTGAATGGTATGTCCCATTGGGAGCACATACACTGAAAAATGTATGCATTCACTACTGTAAGTCCCTTTGGATAAAAGCGTCTGCTAAATGGCATACATTATATTATATGCATAAAACAAGGAAACCAAGTCTTATAACCAAGAGTTATATCAAGTGATAAAGAAAGTGGGGTTTTGTGTGAAACAAAAATAATCAATTTTGTCACCTCACCTTTCCGTCTCTCCTCACAGAAATGGAAATATACAGTATATGTCCACAAAAAGGATTATACAGACAATAAAACACCATTAAAGCATTTTCAACACAAAAAGCACCCACCCAAGCGTGACACGTGTGGGTATTACCATTAAATATATTCTACTGCTAATATGAAAAAACATATTTCATTTGAGTGTGAAAAAGCATATTTAATACACATTTAAATTGTGATAATAAACACTAAAATAAATAGAACAGGAGGGTAGGAATTAATGGCATTGGTCAGAAGGATTGGTCATGAATGTGTCCATGCTGCTGGGTGCTTGTTGTGGAACACATAGACGGGATATCGATTTATGCAGTCATTTATCACCGTCCTGATTAATAGTGTCACAGCCTCTCACACTGAACCCCGTAATTCCTGACAGATTAATTCTAACCGGCCAATGGCGTAGCCGCGACTAATAACGACATCTTAGATACACGCGGTCACGCGCGTTTCTATCAGTTTGACTGATGTACTCCATTTGGATGGCGTCAGCGAGCCAACACAAAGCACAGGGTCGTTCATGCTCAAGAGCATCACCCTTGTTTCCTTTAATGACAAAGAAGACAGGTACAATCGTCAGATAAAATGGGGACTACAAATCAGTAGTAAACATAGTTTGGATTGTCAAGACTGCAGCGGAAGTCAGACCAGAACAGAGACGCGGCGACAACAAAACTCAACATCACATAGGACAGGTTCCTATATTATTTATTAATATTTTTTCTCTAGCACAACCTGAATTATGGAGTCTTTTTGGCTTTTTCGACGGTAAACAAAATGGAACAAACATACAGACATGTTGGAGTGGTTAAAATATGTTCTGTTTTTTGTTTTTTTCTTGGAAGGTACACTTGAATTCTTAGGCTCCAAGACACACACACACACACACACACACACAAAAGAAAGAGTCTTTGTACAGTACTTCATTTCTGACAGATACGCACAAAGAATAAATAGCAAATATTACATAATGTAAAAGGAGAATAAAATAATGAAAACAAAACAAAATGAATGGTATACAATGGCATGGCTGAGTGGATGAGAGACAGACACACACACACACACACACACAGACACACACTTGGCTGAAGGCCTGACTGTCAGCACTTGTACACTGTATGGCACTGGGCATCCTGTAGTCTGTACCCACCGTGGGGTCAAGTTTCACTTCATTGAAATTTAAGGCTCTGAAATTTCAGATGTTTGACTATTCATTACAGAACAGCTGACTGGACGGAATACTGTTGCACAAGAACACGGGCGTATTTACATTTTCCTTATACTGAAGGGGGGAAAAGTCAATTCCCACTTTACGGTTATAACTGTGAATGAATACAACATGTGCATTATGCAGTACTTGCATTAATAATGTTGTCAATAAATACAACACATGTATTATGCAGTATTTCCATTAATAATACAATGTAGTGTACATTTAAATGTTCGTTTAGTGGTCCTACCCTATCTGCGTTGCAATGCAGCAGCTGCAATGGTAATAAAATTGAGGGCAACATATACTGAATATCAAGCAAAAATGTAGTGTTAACAGTTGCGTTTGCAGATCTAAAGTACACCCCTTGCATCCCTTAGTTGCTTTAAGCTACTATTTGTAAATTTTCATAGATTTTTAAAAATTTGCCACAATCTACATTTACAATCCTGTTCCAAGGTTATTATCATTATCTGTCATTTATCTTTAGCTCACAGTGATTACACTTGCTGCGATCTTTCCATTGGGGTAGATGACCAGCATTAATTGCACATACTAGATTCAATAAATATTTCTATGATGTGCTTTTCAGTGTGTGCCTGTGTGTGAGTGAGTGTGTGTATGCGTGCGAGTGTGTATGTGTGTGCGTGTGTGTACGAGTGTGTGTGTGTGCATGTGTGTGTGTGCATGTGTGTGTGTACGTGTGTGTGTGCATGTGCGTGTGTGTGTGCATGTGTGTGCGTGCGCGCGTGTGTGTACATGTATCACAGGGAGTAAATAGGGATACAATAATAAAAATGTAACCATCGATGGAAAGTAGCCTGTGGCCAATGGAAATTACAGTACGCGTTGTGTCATGCCTGCTTGGCACTCACATTGTCATTGGCTATGCCCCTGTGAAGAGCAGGACACCAATCAATGCGCTGAAAGAAAAAAGAAAAAGGGTCTGGCACGGAGGGGCCTGTCTGGCGGTCCGACGTGCGCAATTAATCTGCGCACAATCGGACCGACGCACGATGAAGCGAAGCAGCAGGTCGCTGCGGACTCAGCAGCATCCCGCGGTCAGGCGGCCTGTGAACGAACGCAGTCTGGCTCAAGCCCTTTGAAGCTGGACGGGGTTTCTGTGACCCGGTTGGTAAAGTGCTGTAGTGGAGGCAGCCTGATAAACACGTTGACAGAAGGTCAAGAACACGCAAACTTGTGGAACAAAACAAAATGTCATTAGAATACAACGAAACTCAAATCAAATCAAATGTAAAAATCTGACGAGAAAATGAGAAGGTGTCACATGAAAATAATACAAAAATGAGTGTAAGTGGTGTTTCTAAAGTTTACAATTATTTGTATTGGGTACCCCTGAACATGGACCACAGCAGACCATAAATATTTGGGGAAATACTATGAATGTCATAATATTTCAGCTATACAGTCCCCATTATATATATATATATATATATTATATATATCTGGCACCCATACCATATTGATTACCATTTTAATTGCTTTAATTCCCAAACTATGGGTGAAGATCAGAAACGGTACAGCGGGGGGCGCCAGACACACAGCAATAATCAACCTCAAGCACGATCCATTTTCAAGACCCTTTTTTTTTTTTTTACAAACTCGCAGAGCCTTGTAAGAAGTGGTCAAGACTCAACAGAGACAGTCTAGCTATGGGGGGGGTACCCAACAAGTCCTTTGCTACATTAAAAGATTATTCTCTTCATACCCTGAGGTTAATGTCATGGTTTTTCTCACTAATCAGGTACATATTTGGTGAAATTGCAGCCACAGTGTACTGATCACTCTCTAAAATTGTTTTAAGATACTAAACAAAGAAATAAAATAGTGAAGTCACATACATTTCTTCAATTAACAGTTTTTGGTACAAAAGATCCAGGACCCTGTAAAGTGAAAATATTTCATCCTCTTCTTTTCTTCTGCAAGCATCATCGTAGAGTCCTTCAAAGGAAGACTTTTTTCAGTAGAATTCCTCGCTCTGTCAGTAGACCTTGGTGTGGCCGGTTTTGCCAGCAGTTATGTTAACTGCGCAATCCTACAGCCAAATACAGCAGTCTGTGTCTAAGACACTTAACCCAAAAACAACATGAAAGAAGGGTTGGGGAGGGGGCGGGGGAAAGATGTATCTGGTGAGAAAACCCCCCGAAAGCATTCATTCTTGTTCTACAAGATTTTTAAAAACAACAAACAAACTGTGGGCTTATTTCAGGGGCATGTCCAGTGTAAGGCGACAGTAGTCTGAGCACAGACCAGCTGGAAGCACACCAACGCACTCTGTCCTCTACCACTGCGCTCCTCTGTGCTACCAATCAGCCCATCACACACTCTGGGGAAGGGGCAAACACACAGAGATGGAGAAACGGAGGGGGGCGGGGGGCGTGAGTCCGCCGTTATGTGCCTAGCCGTACAAACGTCACGCTATTATTCCCTTCTTGGTCGAGTTCTCTGTCCCCGGCGTCGCTCTCCGGACCCGAGTCCGCCTCGGAGGGTAACGTCCTGTGGCCGGGGCTCGGGGCGTGGCCCGGTTGGGGGGGCGTGCCGTCGGCGGCCGTTCTGGACGACTCCCTGGCCGGAGGCTCATCTTCGGGGGGGCTCTCAGAGTCCGACTCCCCCTCCTCCTCCTCCAGCGTCAGCTCGAACTGGAACTTCTCACCCCCCGGGGGGCCCCCGCCCCGCCGCCCGCGCTCCCCGCGGCCCCGCCCGCGTCCTCCCTGTCCCTGTCCTCGGGGGTGGGCGTAGGGCTGTGGGGGATCATGCTCTGGTACCACTCCCGGTTGTCCTCCAAGGTGTCCAGGATGTCCTGGGCGTCGGGGTGCACCAGGTCCGCCCAGGTCTCCCACAGCGGGTGGACAATGTAGTCGATGAATCCGACCTGGCGGCGGAGGAAACAAGATCTTAAGACTTTGGGCGCAGATTACATTACATTACATTACATTACAGGCATTTAGCAGACGCTCTTATCCAGAGCGACTTACAGTTTACATTTCTTTACAATCCATTTATACAGCTGGATATTAACTGAAGCAATTCAGCTCAAGGGTACAAAGGCAGTGTCCCACCTGGGGATTGAACCTGCAACCTTAACGTTACGAGCCCAGTTCCGTAACCATTATACCACACTGCCTGCCCATGCCTTTCTTCACTCTACTCTCCCCCGATACTGCGTCTGTGTCTTATTCATAGAATTCCACAGTGGGGGGGCAGAGGATAGCGTAGCGGTCTAACGCGCCATCATTTGGCTGGTCCAATGTGAGTGTGAGCTGCCTATCAGGGACGTGGTTTGAAATCCATCTCTGCCAGACCGGCCCCGATCGAGGGCAGCGTTTGGCTGTCCGCCCCAGGGGGAGGGTGAGCCAGCTGAAGTCCACAAGCACATAAGGGAGTCTCCAGAACGCGGGTGGGCGAATTCCGTCTCGAAGGAAGCAGAGTTCGCTGCCCTCGGAGAATTAGCTTGCCTCGTACAGACGAGCGACGGACTTGTGTGGGGGAGGGTAAATCAAAATAAACAGAGGGTATAATTGGCCACTAAATTGGGAGAAAAACGGGGAAAAAGCTGAAACAAAATAAAAAATATCAAAAAGAATTCCACGCTACAAAGTGCTCGAGGCCCTAGGGTTCTGTAATTGGCTGCAGTGACGGATATGACACAGAGTACGGCCCTCGCTCAACCGACCTGGGTCTTCTCGATGGAGGCGTTCTGCTTGTCACACATGGGGCTGATCTCCATGCCCTTGTCCCTCTCGCGGTCGCCCTGCATGAAGAACTCGCCCATGATCCGGTCGGTCCACTGCCGGTACAGCTCCAGGGGCTTGGTGGGGTTGCTGAGGTCGGCACAGTGCACCATGTTCTGGAGGACCTTCAGAAAGAGGCGAGACACTCGTGTGGACACAGAGCCAGAAATGATCCTGTTTGCCTACGTTTCCAGGGCTCATGTTTACTTTCGGTCCCAAATGCCCGTACTGACTTTGGGAAAAGGGGCTTTTAAGTATGCTGCGCCCTCCACATGGAACGTGCTAGAGAGCGAGTTGCATGTTACGGAGCTAGTCTCGTTAAGGGTGTTTAAAAATACGATAAAGGAATTAATTTTCTTACATTTAAAAAAATATATAAATTATTCTGTGTCTGTAACTTAATGCTGCGGCCTGTCTTGGCCAGGACCTCTTTGAAAAAGAGATTGTTATTCTCAAAGGGGCAATTTCTGGTTAAATAAAGGCTAAATTAAATTAAATACTGAACAACCAAATGGCTCCTGCTGGTCACATTCCTATGAATGCAACCCAAGAGAAGAGATTCAACATTGAACGGTCATCCCCTTTGTGAATGTTTGATGACTGGTGTGCACGCTGACCTGGATGCGATCGGAGTAGTTGTCCAGCAGGAGCACCCCTAGACTGGTCACCTTCTTGGTCTCCACCATGGTCTTCAGGTCCGCCAGCAGGTTCATGTGTTTGGACATGTCTGTGGCCAGAACCTGCAGAGAAACACACGGATCATTTGTTTTGCGTTCTTGACTTTCTTACGTTACTGACCCGCAGATGACAGGCCTGAAAGTGAGACAGCCCACTCTGGTATGCAACTAGTCATTTGGTTTTGTTTTCCCACTAATCGAATAAAAATGTGTGATATTCTAATTTTCGGCGGCACGGTGGTGCAGTGGATAGCGCTGTCGCCTCACAGCAAGAAGGTCTCGGGTTCGAATCCAGGCCGAGGACCTTTCTGTGCGGAGTTTGCATGTTCTCCCCGTGTCCGCGTGGGTTTCCTCCGGGTACTCCGGTTTCTCCCCACAGTCCAAAGACATGGACGTTAGGCTAATTGGAGAGTCTAAATTGCCCGTAGGTATGAGTGTGTGAGTGAATGGTGTGTGTGCCCTGCGATGGATTGGCGACCTGTCCAGGGTGTATTCCTGCCTCTCGCCCGGAACGCATGCTGGGATAGGCTCCAGCCCCCCCGCGACCCTGACCAGGAATAAGCGGCTTAGATAATGGATGGATGGATGGATTCTAATTTTCTAGCACGCCACTTCAATGACTAAAACCCAAATGAAGAATCTAAAAAAGCTACAGTAAGGAATCTAGGCTAAATGACACTGGAGTTAAAGAATAACCCTTGGTCCTTTTTTTGTTAAACTTTATCTGGATAAAGCTGAGTCCAAGTTCCTCTCCCACTGCCCGCCGTCTCTCTCACCATGTCGATGGCCATCTTGCGCAGCGACTGCCTCTGCTTCTTGCTCAGGTTCTGGAAGATGTCGCAGTTCTCCTCCTGCAGCAGCTTGAAGCCCACGGCCAGGTGGTGGTTCTCCAGCACGGAGGCGTCGTTGTACATCAGCGCCAGCTCCGAGTCTGAACGCCAAGAGACGGCGACACACATTCAGTACATCACCCCCCAGAGACCCAAACGGGCCCTCAAAAGGGCTTTCACAAGAGCACCCTTAAAATTGACTTTAATGACAAGAGAAGTGACATTTTCCATACAGCAACTATGACAGGGAAGTTCATGGGGTCACCAAGGATGGCTCTCGATTAGAGAAGCGTATTGCCGCAGACGGACAGATGTGTCGGAAAAGGGACGCTCATCCAAAGCATGATGTCCATGCGATAGTCCCCGCCGCCAACCACGACTCAACCACAACCCAAACCAAAAACCTTAACTGAATTATTAGAGACTAGTTAGATGGCCATCACATCCCTGAACTACAGTGCTTGGCTAAGGTTGCCTTTTAGACAGATCTGTCCCTGGTGTCATTTGAATAAGCAAGAGTCTCATCTCTAAATCTCACAGCCCATGTGCCGTACGTGTCCTGGAAGAGAGAGAGAGAGAGAGAGAGGGGGGCGGAGACTCACTGGTGTTGATGAGGAACTGGTTTGAGACCCCGGGGTGATCCACATCGTGTATGGCGCTTGCAAACAGAGCCGCCAGGATTTCGAGGTCAGTGAAGACAGCCTTTGAGGAGAAGGAGGTAAAGAACGAGTGATCCACATAAGAAAAGAAAAGGACAACGTGCGAACCCTGTGTTTCAGACAGTGCTACGCGCCGTGCTTCCCATACCCACCTCCAGCGCGGGGGTGGACAGCAGGACGTGGGTGGACTGCACCACGTCGGCCGCGTGGAGGTTGTTGTGGTAGGCCACGTCGGCATGGTAATGGTCCTCGAGCGTCATCATGAAGGTGATGAAAGTGTCCGCTGGGATCTTAAAGGACTTGAGCAGGTCTCTCTCCTGTGGAGGAGCAGAGCAGCTACCTGGTCAACACCAGCACATCATCCGTACTATCACAGTGCATAAATCATGACAAACATCGTTACGGCTACTGTCCTCATCGTGATTAACATCATTACAGCTACTACCCTCATCAACACCATGGCCATCCAATCACCACCCTCACCAACATCACCAACACACTGGCCATCCAATCACCACCCTCACCAAGACAGTGACCATCCAATCACCCCCTCACCAAGACACTGACCATCCAATCACCACCTCACCAACACACTGACCATCCAATCACCACCTTCACCAACATCACCAACACACACATCATTACTTTTTAAGCAGGAACAATTTTAAAACATTTACCATTTACCATTAAAATGTTTAAATCGCCAGTTTAAATCATTTTATCCATTTAGTTATCAAAGAGCACCACATTCTTTTGTCACTCGTGAAAGAGCTCTTACCTGAAAGATGGAGTACATTAATACTGTCAACGGGCGGTTCCCAGAATACTCTGATATCTTGAAAATGTCTAGGCCCCATCGGTTGATATCTTCAAACTCCTGAAAACCAAAACCATTCCAATTCCAATGAGTAAAAAACGGACACAGACCTCTTACCAGTTTGTCGCCTTCTTCAAACGAACCGCGGCCCACATCTGGACCGGGGGAGGGGTGCGAGGGGGCCCAAACCCACCTTGGCCAGCGGGCCCTCATGGTCGGTGCTGACCCCGAAGCGCGGGATGCTGGTGGGGGCCAGGCTGGGGCCGTGGGTCAGCTTCTTCACCCCGCTGATCTGAGACATGGGCCGCTTCTTCTTGTCCTTCTCCTTGGAAGGCGGGGACATGATGTCCATATCGTGCTGCTTCTCTGTAACCACGGACACAAACGGTGGCAATCACATTCACCGCTCGAGAACACAAACAAACATATGTATACCCCAGCGTTTCTCCCTGAAGATCTGCATTTTCAGACGCCGTACTACTGTACTGCTAACTGATCAGATCATTCCTGTGTTTTCTGGAAGGAAACTCCCAGTCGAAAAGTCTGTCCTGACGATTTTTTTCCCAATCACAGTGCACGCAGCATGAAACGGATCCCGCTTGACAAAAAAGCCAACCCATTCTATTACCCAACCTGTTCCATTCTGAAATGACTTCATAAAAACTTGATAGAAAAAACATAGCCTGACATCTCAGCTCAGAGTTACTTTGCCGTGCTACAAAAATGTGACATCTTAAAGAAAGAAGACTGGACAGAGACTTGATCGACACCTTAAATTACATGACACACTACAGGACACAGTTTTCTTTTGTTTGTCTTTTTTTCTCTCCAGATTTTTTCCTGTTTTTCTCCCAATTCGGTAGCCAATTACACCCTCTATTTATTTAGTTTCACCCTCCCCACACGAGTCCGCCGCTCGTCTCTACGAGGGCAGCTGGCCAAGACACCCTTGCGTGCTTCAAGGTGGACCCGAGCCGGCTCACCCTCGCCCCTCCCCCTTGGCCGGACAGCCAAACGCCGCCCCCTGATCGGGGCTGACGACCAGGGCCAGTCTAGTAGAGACGGGTTTCAAACCGCGTCCCTGACAGGCAGCGCACACCGTCATCGATCCGGCCAAAATACAGTGCGTTAGACCGCTAAAGGACGTCTCACCTACGGCCATTTCACATCGTTTCCTCTTCCTGTCGGCCCATGCCGAAGCACTCATCGTCAATCAGAGCACACGACAGAGCAAAACAAAAAATCGTGAACGGACAAACATCAGCGGGGTTCATCCTCCCTCCATCTGCGCCCATTTTTGGTGAAGCTCCATTCAGCCACAATATTAGTTAAACACTGAGTATTGACGCAATAGCAGTCTAATAATATTACCGTCCCCATGGCAACAACAGACAATGTGTCGTGGAATGTTGGCTCTTCCTTTAAGACCACGGTCCTGTCCCCCACTTTCCAGCCTGAAGCGTATGCTCATACTCACTTTCTGACATAAAGGCTCCAAGACCTACTCAGACACACATATGCACAAGCATATGTACAAACACACACCTACACCTTTATGAATAATATACTAGTGCATATACTACAAGCTCTAACCACACTCAAAGGCGCTGATTTTCTTACAAATACGTAAACGCAAACAGTGCATTCTCACGCACACTCATTTACACGTGTACCCATATGCACACGTGACAAAGAAACACCAAACTTTGCCACAGGAGTAAGAAGTGGGCTACAATATTGTGCAAATCAAATTTTTACCATAAGCGCTAATGCTTCTTTCTTCACAACATAAAAAAAAAAATGTTTCATTATGACTATCTTAAATGTGTCACGCTCACGAACGGCTTCCAGGCGTCTGCATCATTTCGAGTTCAAGCTGTAGGAAGATGACGGGCGCCCCCACCTACCTAAGAACGTGCTGGAGATGAACTCTGACACCTGGTTTCCCGACCGGCTGGTTTCCGACAGCTGGGTGAGCTCTCGGTTCAGCATCCTTTTAAACTGGAGACCAAACACAGAAGCACACATGAGACGAGCCCCTGCGCCCACACATACAGAATTTAGGGGGACCGTGGGCGCTGTAGAACAGGGCAGATGCTGAAGTTGAGTTTATTGCTCGATGGAGGTCAGAGTCAGAGCCCTATCCATGTTTGCATCATTCAGTTTCTTCCTGAATACAAATGAAGGGGCTTTCTGAGAGGAAACTACAGCTTAGCCAATAAACCTGTTTCTACTCCTGCTTATATTGCAGTACTGCATTTGACATTGTTAAAGATAAATAATTTTCCACAAAAATGTCTCCTAATATTACCCAGCGTCCTCAAAATGTATAATTAAGCACCGTGAGGGTTAGTGAGCTGTGTAAACCCAAATATTGATACTCTAATAATACTGCCAAGAAATAAAATAAATACATTTATGTTTTTAAAAATGTACAGAGTAGAAAAATACAGGCCCCAGTAAGTCTGACTTTGAGTTTCACCAGAAGTCCACAGGCAGGCACTACCACGTCTTTTATTTTTATTTTTTATTAAGGATTGTATTTTTTTACATTTTATTTTTGGCTTTTATTTTATGGAACGTTGAGCGAGCAGTAATACAATTTAAACAATGTGTTTTCAAACACAACACTTTTAACACAATGGTTAGTTCATATTTATTACTGGTATTTACAATATTGAGGTACTCAAAGAAACATTTGTATATTCCTCTGCTTCACTGGCACAAAGTTAACAGTCAAAAGCATTCACCCACATAAAAAAATAATAATCCTTCTGAGATCCTGGTGCATAAAATCATCTGGCAAATATGGTCCCTTCTCCTGTTCCTCCTAGCAAAACTGCACATCACTCTGACACAGGACAATACAGAGGAACAAAAACACTCACACCGCTCCTGCCAATACAAACACCAAAAAGTGCAACTTTGACTTTTCAGCAAATAATGCAAATAAACTATTTTCTCATTATCGATTTCCCCAGACTAAGACAAAGAAAGCATGCAGTGAGTGTGTAGTGACTCAAACTACTGACCACTGACCAGAGGAGTGTGCAGTGACTGAACTGATGCATAGGTGAGCTTGGGCCATCGAGACAGTGTCCAGCAGACAGGACAGGGGGAATATCATACAGTCGAATATGACCACAAGCAGGAGTACACCAGTGAAGAATCACAGCATGAAGGTAGCTGAGTTACAGTGGAAAAACAAGAGAAATGAACAGACGCTTGTTTATAGTGGCTATGACTCCTCCATTGACCCTTTTGCCCTCTAGTGGTAGAATGTCATTACTTGGTGAGTCCGTGAGTATGGGTCATGACTGTCTCTTGTCTGGTGGTCCTCCGGTCACAGCTCAGCCAGTAAATAACCTTGGATTAGTGTTTTAATCATTCAGTGATGTCTGTGTGCACTGTACACACAACAATAACATCTATCACCATCTCCCAATCTATCCATTTAACAATCTCTCTG
>JAINUG010000035.1:2455830-2473330 GCA_029706075.1 Aldrovandia affinis | reverse complement strand
CATATTGCACATGGGGACCACATATATTGGCAGGAACACGCCTGGGTGATGTCATTAGCAAGCTGTGATCAGGCGTGGGCAGTGGCAGGACACAGTGGGCTTCATTTCACCAGGGGGGTGGAGCGGTAGAATTATTTCCCCAAAATGACATGTCAAGTGCCCACAGGCTGCCAGACGCATGTCCCCTGATCAGTATTAGATTATAAAAAAAATTGTTTCTGATTTTATCCCATGTTTCTCCCAAATTAGTAGCCAATCACACACACCCTCAATTTTTCATGTCAATCCCCCCCTCCTACTGTGAGTTTGCTGCCGTAGTCCTGAGACCGGCGGTGACAAAGGCAAACGGAACGCTATCAGATTAGACCCTACACCCTCCATCCGTCAGCTGGCTCTAAGATGCTCTGGTTCATGGGGGGAAGGGGGGGGGTGTAGTAGGATGCATGAGACTGGGATGTCGGGAATTTATCACAAACAAACTTACTTGCCAGCCACGCGATCCTGCAGATGAGTCAGAACCGCAAAGTTGCTTCTCACCGTCCGCAAACTGGCGAGGACCTGCGGACAGGGGAGAGAGGCCGCGGTGAGAAGGCTGCAGGGCGGCCATGACAGTGGCCTTCCCCATCGCCGCGCAGGCCTTCCTCGCACGCCCCCCGGTCTCCGCCAGGACGGAGTCCAGCCCGGCGTCCCCGTCCACCAGCTGCCGGTCTTTATCAGGACCTTCAAACCGTCCCGTGGAAACGCCCCCTCCTCCTCGCGCGCGCTCGTGCGTCAGGGCCACAGGCGTCGCACGCCTTAAAGACCCCGCCGCTCCATCTGCGGTCAGCAACACACACGAGCTATCGCCTTTCCCGAACCTGGGAGATTCCTCGGCCATCGGCATGCGCATCGACGCACTTGGTGTTGGGTTGCCCACTTGTTTTGTAACCAGAGACGAGCCGTGACACAAGCCGCTCGTAATGTATGCCTCAGCATGCTGTCGGACCTCAGGACCCCTAGCGCCCACGGGACCCCCCAGCGCCCACACCCCCCAGGGCCCACGGGACACCCCCCACACTGAGTGGAGCTCCTGCTCGAGCTCTCTGTTCAAGTCGCCCCGGGGTTTCAGCGATAAACGTTTGGCCTCGGTGTCAATAAAGGGGGCATTAAAAGCATTAAAAAAGGTGTCCCCAGGGAAAATGGCAGCCAACACAACTTTAGCGCAATGTGCGCGCATCTCTACCAATGTACCCCACAATGGCAATTAATTGTACCTGTTAATCGTTTAATTATTTTTCCAATGACTGTTACCGTAATGCTTATCGCCATAAAATTGAATCAGAAATTTTAATAACACACTTTTTGGTTGATGCCATGTTTTCCAAAAATATGAACAGCATTCAAATGGAGGAATGGCTCCATGCCAGTGTTTACTCCATTAAAGAGTAAAAAAATGCGTACAATTAGTACAATATATATAGAAAACCTATATATTTGAAATGTGAAATAGTAAAAACCGAACAAATGAAATTAAAACAACGTATTACACAAAAATGAACTGACCTGTGCGAATGGTGTCACAATCATGTCTTCTCCGTGTCTGGAATGAAAAAAGGAAAAAAAGGAAAAAACGTAACGATTTAGGGTACGCGTGGATGAAAGGACACACATCAGGGGAATGAAAACAGAATTCATCAGACTTTTAGCAAAAGCACGGCTCTCAGTGTCGTCTAATAATAGCTGGACTGTCCCTGGAACAGCAGAGCCTCAGACCGACGTCAAATGCAACACATAGGTGCGAGCGTGACCTTTACATGTAGGGACAGGTTGCGGAGGGACTGGGGTTCGAGCTCCGAACACCAAACCCAACAAACAGAGCAGGGACCAGACAAACTACTGCATCATTTCAGGGAGAGAGAGCTGATGGGACATCCCAACACTGGATGCATCTGACACTGACACTCCCAGACATTAAAGCAACACATCAGAAGATTATAAACACTGATTTATTTCCACATTAACTGGTCATGAAATACTTGGAACCCAGAAAAAAACGTAAACAGAACGTCCCAACCGACTGGAAAAGCGAAGCATGCGCGCAAACGGTTAGAACTGTGCGGGAGAGGAGAGAGTCGGCCCCCTTTAAACTCACGGGTCGCGCACAGACGCAATCCCCGATTTCAAAGCCTTATAAGGGCAGCGACCGCAACTCCCCTTGCGGTTACGCATGCAGCACACACACACACACACACACGCGCGCGCGCACACGCACGCACGCGAGGCTAAACCGTGTTAGGGGGATTGTGGAGAGGTAGGGGGTGGGGGTGGGGGTGGGGACAGGTTACGGGGCGGCGGGGCAGAGTCTGTCTGAACAACATGAAGGAGGGTGCAGGCGCAAGCGCTTTTGAGTAAAGGAAAGGCAATGTTTTTCACACGCTTCTCTCACCGAGCCAGCCAGCTGACTTCCCAGTGCTTCAAGCCCTCTTCCCTTTAAAAACACAAGCGAGAGTCGGTGACCTGTGACTGCGTAAATGCCTTCTGTGACTATGTTATTCAGGCGAGGGAAGGCTGGCTCCCTCGCAGGCTGGAAACACAAACAAACAGTAAGAAATCGGGCAGCGGAGGACCGCGCCGTCCCCTCGCGGAGAGAGAGGGCTGGACGTGGCCTGGATGGGAAGAGCATCTGGACGGGGCTAGTGGCGGTTTTGAAAACTGGAGCATGACAGACTTTCCAAACCCGCAGCACAATATGGTTTTATGAGTCGTGCTAATTTGTCTTTGAGATTTCGAAGGCTCAGCCTTTTTTCCAGCCAGCCAATCTGAAGCATGTTTGAAGCATTTCTGCTTTCAAAGTAGCAAATTTCTCATTTAGCTTTAGTCAAACATAACCCTGCAAAGATACCTGAAGACAGTGAATATTTACATTTAAGACATTTAGCAGACACTCTTAGTCAGAGCGACTTAGGCACTTTACATTTCTTTAGATACAATCCATTTAAACAGCTGCCAGCTATCCATTTTTCCTGCAACGTCTGAGACACAAGCTCAGTTCCCTAACCATTATACTATGAAAATTACAGTATGCATAACAGAATAGATTTCTATATCTTGTTTGACAGAATCCTTTTAAAAGACTGTTTATTAGTGCAAACATCATATTCTTATGAGAATAAAAGTGACAGAGAACAGAACTTGCAACCTTGTACCACCATTATTATTATTATTATTATTATTATTATTATTATTATTATTATTATTATTATTACCAGTTCTGTGCAATAATAAAAAGATCGTGCTCAGTGCTGACGTGCTCTTTGTTCAGTTAAAACGACCTTCTCACCTGCATGAGCCTGACACCAGGACACCCACACACACCCACACACACACACACACACCACACACATGCACACACACACACGCGCGCACACACACACCACACACACCACACACATGCATACACACACACACACACACACACACACACACACGCACACACATGCATACACACCACACACAGACACACACACACACACACACACGCACACACATGCATGCATACACACCACACACACACACACACACACACACACACACACCACACACATGCATGCATGCATACACACACACACACACACACACACACACACACACACACACACACACACACACACACACACACACACCAGACACATGCATACACACCACACACACACACACACACGCACACACATGCATACACACCACACACAGACACACACGCGAGCACACACCACACACGCGTGCGCGCAGGCACACACACACCACACACACGTATGCACACACACTACACATACACACACACACAGACCATGCACGCACGTACGCACACACACCACACACACACGCACGCACACACAAAGACACATTTGTACACAATAAGCTTTACTATTACTGTAATTCCATTTAGCAGTTTATCTCAGGTTACCATCTTGCCAGGCTAGAACTAGCCTAGAACTGAGCCCAAACCTTGGTGTCTCCATGTCTAAGGCTCCAGTCTGCCCTTACAAGAACATCTCGTCTGACCAGTGAGAATGCAGAATAAAGTTGTGTCTGTCCTATGGGGGGGTGGGTGTGTGTGACCTGTGCTAGCTGAGGGGTCAGAGCGGTGATGCTGGGGGTACTCACAGCTCACTGGCGTTGGAGGAGTTCCTCGACATGGCCTTGGGCGAGAGGTCGAAGTCCGAGTCCGAGCGGTACAGGAACGACTCCCGCCGCTGGCTGTGCGGGAAGTTGGCCTGCAGCACGAGGCCGGAGCCCGGACTGGCCTGGGGGTCCAGGGGACTGCGGCCCACCGATAACCCATTCTCAACATCGAAACTGAGGGAGGGAGAGAGAGAGAGAGGGGGGGAGGGGAGGAGAGAGAGAGAGAGAGGGGGAGAGAGATAGAGAGGGAGAGAGAGTGTGTGAGAGAGAGAGGGTGGGGGGGAGAGAGAGAGAGAGAGGGGGGGAGGAGAGAGAGAGAGAGGGGTGGGAGAGAGAGAAAGAGAGAGGGAGAGAGAGTGTGTGAGAGTGAGAGAGGGAGAGAGAGTGTGTGAGAGTGAGAGAGGGAGAGAGAGAGAGAGAGTGTGAAAGAGAGGGAGAGAGAAGGTGGGAAAGAGAGAGAGGGAGAGAGAGGGGGAATAAATGTAACCATTAGTGTACACGTCCTGGCTTTCAATGTGTTGTAAAAGCTCCCTCTTTCACCTCTGACAACACCCTCAAAGGTATGAAAGAGGAAGACGCCCCAGGGAAATAAGGATAGCCTAAACCAGCGCTGCTGTCTTTGCTGCTAGACAGACGGGCACACGGTGGATTATTTGTAGGCAAATGCAATTTCATTCACCATCATTCTGCTCCCGCTGCCAGTGTAAGGAGAGAAGACTTCTGTCATGTCTGTATGCCTGCGGTTTGTCTGTGTTTCGTTCTGAAAAGGCGAATCGTGAGGAGGAGGTGAAAGGAGGTGTCCACTGTGAAGCAGCTGCTCTGAGCGCATAGAGAGCCCTTTCCTTTAATTCGATCACACCGACTCCACCAGAACACGTCAGACGGGCCCAGCCCTAGGCCCGCCTCTGTCCCGGGCGCCGGCCGACACCCAATCCGTGCCCGCTCCTGCTTTTTAAACCGGACCTAAAAACATCGAGTGATCGATCAATAGCTAGTTCATTTCACGAAAGGGTCATTTCAAATCCCGAAATCTAATCAAATGTATTATCACATCACAATTATACCAGTGTAAGGCCGAGTGCAATTCTTGAGCGCAGAAGTAACAAGAAGAAATATACAAGCTAAAATACAAGAATACAAAATATACAAATGTGCAAGATAAAAATACAATGGTACAAAATATGCAGTGGGGGGCGTAATGATACGTATATACAGTATATTTGGAGATCATTTAGTCTGCTCCTTGGAAAATGGCAGTTTTTCCAGCTTGCACCTGTTTTAACGTCATCGGGTAATTCCTCCTGCTCAGGAATTCGGGAACTCTGAGGAACGAGCAGCCCCCCCCCCCCACAGACGTCCGGACACGGCTCGCCAAACACGCGGGCTCGGGCTCGCCGTCTGAAAGCTCTCCAGCCGGCCGGATCGGAGCTGCGCTTTGTGTGTGTTGCGCTCCACGCTGCAGCATGATTGGAGCTCCTTCGCTCCCTCTCTCTCTCTTTCTCTCTCTCCCTCTCTCTCTCTCTCTCCCTCCCTCCTTCTCTCTCCCTCCCTCCCTCCCTCCTTCTCTCCGCGGGAGAGGAGCAGTGGCCTCGCACCAGCGAGCCGGGCGGCAGCTGCAAGGTCGATGTGATGTACGAGGGGTAGGTCTAAAAATAGTCCTCACCTCACTGATGTCAGAGAATCTGAGGGTATAAATAGCCCCCTTCAGGTAGAGCGAAATCCTGAATCACCGGGCCTGTTTGACAACCCCCCACCCACTCCATACTATACCCCGATATTGTCTCAAACAATTACGGCTATCAGTCCTGCTCCTCCTCGGCTGTCAGCACACTAATAGATAAGAGCGTTTGAATCAGTGTTGGAGCAGCGGCACGCTGGCTATTTTTAGATTTAGGCAGCAGGAAGGCAGCCGTTATTTGTTGCAGCCTTTATATCAAAGACACATATACAGATGAAATGTGTGATATGTATTTTGCAGCGAAATAGATCAGAAACAAAGCACCACAAACAGGGGACCATACAAGACAAGTACGAATAACAGCATGACTTGTTGTTCAAGCCACGAGTTGCTGCTTGGTTTGAATAGTTCATTGTTGTTCATCTGCTATTGATTCTTTGATTACATATCCCCCGATGGGAATCTTGTTTAGGACTTGTGAACAGTGATAAAAAATTATAAGCTACTCTGAATGCAATGTTATGTCTTTTCAATAAATGCTTACAGCTACATTACATTCCACTCTTCTCCGTATCTGCGTAAATGATGTACCATACTGCAGTACTGTATGTGGAGAATGACGATGAGCCCATCGTCAAATAAAGTGCTCCAGACCTTCATCTCTTAAGTCTTAGTTGCCCGTATTCAGTATCAAAGAGTTCAATGAAAGCACAGTTGCTGACGCATGAAGAACAGACATTATATAATCTGTACTGAACTCTCCATTCATGTGACAGAATATTTATATATATATATGAGAGAGAGAGTGAGATAGAGAAAGAAAGGCAGAGAGACAGAGAGAGAGAAATAGAGAGTGTGAAAGAGAGGGACAGAGAGAAAGAGAGACTGAGAGAGAGAGAGAGAGAGAGAGAGAAAATAGAGAGTGTGAGAGAGAGGGAGAGAGAGAGAAAGAGACTGACAGAAAGAGAGGAGAGAGAGAGAGAGAGAGAGCAGAGTTGTTTATATACAGTAGATTCACGGGGGTGGCGGGGGCCTCTGAGGGAAAGCGGAGGCGGAGTGTTGGAGGGGGGGGATGCTGGTCTAAAAATACCTGCGCTCGAGGCTCTCACTGTCACTACCCCTTTCTTCTGCAGCTCCTTCGCTCGTTCTGCGTTTTCGCGGCGCATCGCCCTGGGCCCTTTCTCCACCGTGCTGACGGCCGGGCCGCTCTCTGCCACGTGGCCGGGCCGTTAGCGGCTAAAAATATCCCCCCGCAGCATGGGAGCGCGTCTATTTATAGACCCTCAGGTAGAGCGGGCACTCGACTCCACCCGCCCAGATGCTGCTCCCCATTCATAAATATTCATGGGCCGCAGCTATCTGAAGACACTGTTTCGCTATTTCTGCTCTTTCGGAGCGATAATAAAGAGATCCATCCCCCGCATTCCCTTCATACTACTTCTCCTTTCGGTTCGTAAGGTTCCCCTGCTCACTGAAGCTCATTCATTTTCATGAATTGACGCTCCAGTCTCCTTTGCTTCCATGTTGTACTCTATGACTGTGCGTGTGTGTGTGTGGGTAGAATGGTTTCTACGGCCTACATCTACACACTTCTGTCTGTACTTCTAAATGAAAACAATACTGTGTAGCAGTAGAACGTTCAATGCTGGCCACCGCAACTGGGGTTCGATTCCACCAGGTCGCGCCAGCTCGGCTCTGGCCGGGAGTGCCACTAGGGGGCGGCAATTGGCTGTACGCCCCAGGGAGGGGGGAGGGACACCGACATGAGCTTGCTGCGTATAGGGGTGGTCCTGTGTGTTGCGGTGACCGTGGCGGTGCCGGTTCGGAGGAGGCGGTACAGCGCCCACTGCCAGTCTCAGCACTACGGCAGTAACCTCTCATATGAGGGGGGGGTGAATAATTGACATGAAAAGGAGAGGGTATATTTGGTAACTAAAAATAGGGAGAAAAATGGGCAAGAAAACAATACTTATGTACAGCATTTTCAACCAATGAATAAACCCACTGCACATAAGACCCCTAAAACCAGGCTCTGTAAAGTGAATAACTACCTAAAAACCTGGCGAACCACGACCAATTTATTAAGGGAAATTCAGGGCCGCCACTTAAACACCAAGCGAAAAGCAGCGCCTGACTTCACGCGACAGTGCGGTGACTGTGCGGGCTGGAATGAGAACGGCCTGGGAGTTTGTGTTCATATCTGCACACGGGACAGTATTAATATCTGAAGAGTAAACAAGGAGCTCCATTCTCAGGCAATCATCTCCAGACATCTAAAATAAGCCTTGAATGACAAATTCCTGAAAAAAACCTCCTTCCTAGAACTGTGTTCTTGCTACGGTCAGATTAAAGGAAAACTGAACGTCCGTTTGGATTTATTAGCCAGTTATGCAACAATAACAAGAATGTTTGCATAGTGCTATACAGTTCCAGGACTATTTTAAGAAGTCTGATTAAAAACGCTATTGAAAAGCGACGCCTAGGGGCTCTTGATAGATCTGCGCAGTTTTCACATTTTACGTCAAACATTTGGTGCTCTGGTGGGTGTCGCGAAGTTATTTCTTTTCACACACTAAATACACACAGTCAATTCTAAAATTATTCATACCCTTGATAAATATGAGCAAAATAGGGTGTATAAAATAAACTATATAGGTAATGAGCCTTATTGTATGCTCAAACAAATGGGAAAATGATATGCTTTTATGCTAATACAATTGCTCAGAGATAAAGATTTTGTTTAACAAGTAATATTATTACCCCCAAAAGATATGTCACAATTATTCACACCCCTGTTTTCGGTATCACAATTATTCACACCCCTGTTTTCGGTATCACAATTATTCACACCCCTGTTTTCGGTATCACACTTATTCACACCCCTGTTTTCAGTATCACACTTATTCACACCCCTGTTTTCAGTATCACACTTACTCACACCCGTTTTCAGTACTTTGTGCACCCTCCCTTTGCAAGTATGACACTACTGAGACGTCTTCTATAGAGTTTGTAACTCCGAATGGAACATTTTGGCCATGCACAACAGCGGTGGGTCTGGCGTCAGAAGAACAACCCTTATGTTGAAAAGAGCCTATGCCCACGGTGAATATGGTGGAGGATCTTTGATGTTATGGGTTTGTTTTACATCTACTGGTCCTGGGGCTCTTGTTAAAATCAGTGAAATCATGAACTTCAGCAAGTACAAGGACATTTTAGTCAAAAACCTGGTTCCCTCTGCCAGGAAGCTACAACTTGGCCGTAAATGTATCTTTCAGCAACACAATGATCCCAAGCATACCTCAAAATCAACCAAGAAATGGTTATCTGGCCACAGGATTACTGATTGCAATGGCCATCTCAGTCTCCAGACTTGAACTCGATTGAAAATGTGTGATTTTAATTGAAGATGCAGTCCACAAGCGCAGACCGAAGGAACTAGAAAGATGCTTTATGAAGGAAAGATTAAACACCCCTCCCCCCACCCCCGAATATGTTCAAGTACATCGACCTCATAAAACACCATCGAAGACATCTCAGTGGTGTTATCTTTGCGAGGGGAGGGTGCACAAAGTACTGAAAGCTGAAACATACTGTATATCTTTTTTGGGGAGGAATAATATTATTCATCTTTACCTCTGAGCAATTGTATTAGTATAAAATAAAAATGTCCCCCCTTTTTTAGCATAAAATATAGCTCATTACCCACAATGTTTATTTTATACAGCCTTTTTTGCTGGTCTTTATCAAGGGTGTGACTCGTGTTGGAGTTGACTGGAAATACAACACGTTACCCTAATGAGAAACCTTTAAGCTATGTCTCCACATTACTGTGTCTCCACATTATTCTCATATACAGAATTGTTGTTTTTGAAATGCAGGTTGTTTTAGCATCACGATGTGCACACTGGATAAATTCACACTCACAACGTGGCCTTAAATGGTATCGCAGTACCACACGGCTGGCGTGGAATGGCAGGGGTGTTTGGGGGAAGGTGAGGGGGGCCTGAGGCTCCGGGGGCGGGTTCAACAGGAAGCTCTCACTGCGCACTTGTCAGGCCCCCTCCCCGTCCGACTGCAAGCCAGCGCCATTGTCTCACACCTTTTCACAAAGATCCCATTCACTCCCGTTAGCAAAAAAAACAAAACCGCCGCGGAAAGGAGGGAACGAAAAGACAAATAGCCCCAGAATAAACCCGGGGGGGGGGGTTGAGAATCGCGTGGGCCGACGACGCGTGTTATTGTTATTCATAAATACCGTGCTGAATGGACGACTGAATGGATTCCTCTTGGGAGAGGTTCCCTCTACTGGGCTGAATTGAAATCGCACATTACAACATCTGTAAAAATCGGCATTACAGAGACTCTGCGAGAGGAGGATGGGAAGAACTATGTTACAAACGATAGAGGATCATTCCAGACACTTTTAGTTCTTTTCTGAAATATGTTTTCTTTTCTGAGTATGAAGATGTAGGGGACTAAGTGTTTTTAGTCATTTACGTGTCAAATAGAAACACAAGGGAACGCACGATTTCTGGGCTGTAAGCTGTTATCACAAACTTGATCTTATCTTCTGTATGCCCCAGGGGCTTAACAGGGACAGACTCCAGTTACACTCACACACAGTCAAGTGTGGCCTGACTGTTTATGCGTTATGTCCCAAACTGGTATACAAATTGTTTCGACACATATTTGGCAGCAACAGTTTTTCTCTCATTACAACTGCTTCGCACAGACTAAATCTGTCCCAGGCATGCCGATTAAACACTTTTTTCAGAAAAAGGGGTCAAGTTGCATCGATTGAAGTGTTAAAATGAGTTGGTACTCAATAACTGACATGCTATCATCTTTCTTACACCTCAACATGGAGATCTCACAGTGTAACAAAAATATATTTATTAGAATCCCGGTCAGCTAGCTAGCTTTATAGAAGCTATTGTTGCTTTTGGTACTATGAACAAGGTAATAATCAATACAGACTTTTATTAGATAAAAATGTTTTTTGTGAGCAGGTCAGGTCAAAGAAGATCAAAGAAAATACAGGTACACTGCTTTCTCTCCAAACCCACACGCTGTCCTCCTGCTTTGACACAGTGTTCCCCGTTTTTCTGGATCGACGTCGCTCGTGCAGAAGGAGAAACGCTTCTCACATCCACAATCTGTTTAGACTTTCTACCATGGAGGCCAACATTGCACTATGTCAGCCTTCCAACAGAACACACACACACACACACACACACACACACACACACATAGACATACACAGAAACACACACATACACAGACACAAACACAAACACACACACACAAACACACACACACACACAGACCTGCCCATGGAAGCATTGGGAAAAGCCTCACTGGCTGACTTTGTTTGCTGTACTTTTAGGCCCTGAACACAAGCACTGAACACTGAAATCATAACTTGATATTTAATCATAAATAAACCGTGGGGAATATCAAATGTGCTCAAAATCCCTTTCCATGGATGTAAGAAAAACATTGAAAAGTGAGCTTTGAGATAACTGAGGCTATAATGTAACGGCACTGAGATCACTGGCATATCATTTCAACTCACACATAGGGGGATAAAGAAATTCTATACTTTTCTGTACGGATTCACCTACCAAAAACAAGGGCTTTTCAGAAACGTCGAGAACATCACGACAGAGAGACTGGTTGCGCGGTGTCACCGTGCACGCCCCGGCGCTGTCCTGATTGACACCAGCTGAGCGGGATTGAGGATGTCCACGGGAGGGGGGGCCCGAGATCTGAGAGCGTACTGCTTTTTGTTCCGAGAAGCAGATGTTATCGTTACAGAGCAGCGCTAATCCCAGAGCAGAGGTTGACTGACACATCGTCTGTTTTTCCCCCCAAAAAAGATCTGTTTTCTTCTTTCGGCAGCGTGTGAAAGAACAGAGTGGTACTCTGTTCAAAGACCAGTGACAATTGGGGGGGGGATGCATATACGTTTGTTTTGATGCAATTCCTGAGGCCTGTTAGCGCCAGGAGGGGAGGGGTTGAACAGCGGGCACATGAATCCTCGCTGTTTGAACGCTCCCTCTCTGCGTTGCGTAACAGGGTCTGTAGGGACCCCCTGTTCCCGGTCGGGTCCGTGCGCTGTTTACCCTGCACGCCCTCCATTGTGCCCGTCAGACCTCCTCAGCCTTTAAAAACACACAAAAATGAAGCGACGATCTAGGTTTATAAAGGACATGCATTCACTCCCCTGTCACGGGCCCCATCCACACATCCACAAGGGATCAAACCGAGAGCCACAGGCTTTGTTTTTGTTGCCTTGAGGATCTCTTTTACAACCGCCGTGCGTCCTTTCTTTACAACCGACCTTTACGTCTTTCCTTACCGCCGTGTGTATCTGCATGAATTATTCTTTATCCCTTCCGGCAATTTATCAACAAACAAAACACTGGCGTGAGCACGAAGGTATTGTTTCACCGCTCCAAGCACGCTCTAAATTTAGCGCATTGCTGTACGAATCAGTCCCGATTCATAAGTTAAAAAGGCATTATTTTTTTGACTGAGTTCACCATTTTGATGTTGTTTTGCCCGGACTAAATACAATTTGCGTCGAAATACTTTCGCATTTTGAATTGCATTTTGTATAAATGCCAATTCCCTTTTCATTTTGCCAATTCCAGCAGGACTGCATTACATAAATATGATTATAAGAAGTAATCTTTGGCATGAAATAGATAGTTATTACATGCTTGTACTGTAAATTTAGGCGGGCACGTCTGAGAGAACGCTGTTACCGTGTCCCAACACCTCTCGTTTCAAACACTGCTATGGACCAGTCTGGGTAAGAGTTGAAAACCGATGCCTCTTTTCCTTAAAAGGCCTTTAAGGATGTTTGGTGGATTGATGTGTTTAGAATATAAACACATTCTGAGGAAGTGCCGATGCTAATCTCGTGGCTGATTGTGTGCTGCGCGATGGCTCTGACGCCAAAGCTGGTCGGCGACCGGTCAGCTGGAGGCGACGAAGGGCTTACTCATCCCCAGCCGACTGTCTTAATCACCGTTTCAAAGCAAACAGCCTTTTCCAAATAACACTATACGAAAAAAGAAAACAGATTTGGGTTCAGGGGATGTGCTGTGGACACCGTACACAAACTGGCTCCTTTAATTTATGTCTTCTTTTGCACATGTTTGGGTCTAATCTGCACAGAAAAATGTCACACAGCCAGCGTCAATCCATGACTTGTTCCCTTGCCCGAGCGTCTGTTAGTGCGGTCTCTCCAGAGAGGGGGGCTTTGTCAAATCTAAAAACCGGCCGATGTGGGACAGCACCAGGCACAGCTCAATGAGGGAGACCTAGAGGGGGGTAGTCCTGTCTAACACACACGGGTCTCCGATCTTTGGGGCCTTCTCCAGCTGATGGGCTTTGGGGCAAAGACATCATGAGTAACTCATATCAAACGAGGTGGAAGTTCCCTCAACAACTTCCCAAAGCGCTGACTGGCTGAGATGGCATTAGCTGTGTTCTACCACTGGCCGAAGTACAGCAATCCCAGCTAAAACACAGACTGTGACCATTGGCGGCGCAGGCACACTGTAAATTGTGGCTTGGCCTTGCAACTCCGCTCTCTTCTTGTGTCTTCTGATTCTCCGTAAAGTCGCTCCGGATAAGTGCCTCTGTCAAATAAAGGAATAAAACAATAACTCACCCGTGCCCGACTGGCCTTCGAAAGCTGACCTAAGACAAAAGGCGGAGGCAGTAACAAATGCACCGCGATACATCAAACCTGGTGGAAACTGTGACCGTTGCACATGTGAACGGATGACACCGGGGCCAGCAGAGTGCCTGCCTCCCATGACAGCAGGTTTATCATTTCTCCGGCGACCTTTCGCCTACCTACAGGCAGCCACCGTCACTCGCCCGCGTGCGCAGAGGCCGGACAGAATGCCTGGCGGGCGTCCCACAGCGAGGCGCAGCGGGGAGACCTCCGAGCCGACGCACACAAACGGTTAAGCCACGGCAAGACAGCCAGTGTTGAGTTATACAAATTGCAACCAGGGTGACTTCTGGCCCCAAGTTCTATTTGCTTTGTGCTTATATAAGGGTCGGTCAAGCAGAGACCCGGTCCAATCGCCGAGCCCATCTTTTTTTATTTTTCTTTTAAAAACAATTTCTTTCCGATTTTTTCCTGTTTTTCTCCCATTTTAGAGGCCAATTACACCCTCTATTTTTTATTTAGATTTACCCTCCCCACAAGAGTCCGCCGCTCGTCTCTACGAGGCAAGCTAACTCTCCGAACTCCATTGAGAAGGAATCTGAGTCGTTCTGGATAAGAGTGTCTGCTAAATTACAGTTGCAAGAGTGTGTGCAAGAGTGAGTTAGATTCTAAGATTTAGACTTTAGATTTAGTGAGCAATGTTGTAGCACATATGCATGCATGGTCCTGTGATGGTTCTAACCTAGCCCCATTACTTCCAGTACAAGCAAGGCAGACTTAGAGTATTTAGAGAACTAGATTGATCTGCAATCACCAAATCACCATTGGCACTGACATTTAGAAATTGTGGTTTCCAATGGAATTGGCCCTTTCAAAATAGAAATGCCCCATCAAAATGGAATCAAATATTTTGCACAGGCAGGTAATTTATGGCAACACAACTGGCATCATGAGTTAAATATAGCTGTGTATCTCCTGTAGTCTGTGCAGGGGGGCATTCATCTTAGTGGTGGGCAGATTGACACCAGACCATGGATGCTCACAATGCCAACTGAATATTACATTTTAAATTTTCACACCAATGGCACACATAAGGATTGGATGTGTCTACAATGTGTCAATTCATTTGTCACTTTCTGCTTTTGTGTAAAAAAGAATTAGTAAAATGGTAATGAATTCCACTGATAATTAACTAGTAGTCATGCCTCACGAAAGCCAGAAAGATTAATTTGTGATACCAGCCAGCAGCAGAGACACAACACAAAAATATTCCAGACTGTCCTCAGAGAAAGGCAATGGTGGATATGTACTCCAAATGGGACAGTATTTTTTGAATGCCTGTGATATTAAAACAGTACCTTTTCACACAGTGCCTCTAATCACGAAGACTCGTACTAATTATATACCAAAACGAGCAGAGATTAGCAAGCAAGCATAATCCTAAATAGACTTTATGAGAAGTCAAAACATGTCAATTGTTTTAGGCCATAATGTTGACGAGGTGTCGAGTCGTTGCAGTGTCTTTGCTTTGCCCTTGCAGGGTTTGGCCTTGTCCGGGGGTTGAGCCCTCTCTCTCACCGCCTTCTCCCTGCTCTCTGGGTCACATTTACACAAAGCGACAGGCAGCGGTGAGACAGACAGACAGACACTTGGCACAATAAAAAGAAAAAGACCGCCAATAAAAGCGTGCAGGTCAAGTTTCAGACTGTAAATGAAACGATTGATAATGCAGCGAGCTGTTCCCAGGGCTGTTCCCAGGTCTGCTTTGTCTACCTTTTGTGTAGGTTATTCCTTGCCTGTAAACAATATTTATTAATTTAATTGAGTCCATACCTTGAAACATATCTGATAGGCTTATTGTGCACAGAGGTGTAGCGTATTATGCAATCTAAAAGAGCGCATGCTCGGACTGCTTTCATTGAGGCGTTCCTAGAGGTGACGCCATGGTGGCACACACACACACACACACACACACACACACACACACACACACACACACACACACACACACACACACACACACACACACACACACACACACACACACACACACACACACACGCTCCACCCGAGGTGAACAGGTGCCGCTGCTGTGCGCCATCTCGGTGTGGACCGGGCCGGCCTGAAGACCGCTTCTGAGGAGCTGAGAGGGAGGCGCCCCGCGCTCACTGGGGCTCAGGAACCCCGCGCAGGAAGAGCCACACCGCGCCTCTGTGAAGTCTTCAGAAATGTTTAGATGACTCCAAACTAACCGTGTGTTCCTGAACTCACTTCCCTTTCCTCCCCTTCCAAGGTCCCCCGTCTGCGCCGAAAAGAAAAGCAAGAACGTCCTGATCGGCTCCGTGAAGCTTTCCGAGAGACGGTGCGGGACTGAGAGTGCCCGCAGTACGCCCCCCTGCAACGACCGGTCAATAACCGCCGAACAGTCACTCTTAACAGGGAGGAAATGGCAATTACCTCCAGAGGCACAGACACCTGTTTCTTACCAGGCGAGAATCATTGTGTTCCACTCCGCTATGCACACAGATAACTGCGCCTATATATAGATAATTATTGCAGTGCAAAGACAGGCAATTAATTAGTCCAAATTTATAGAGTGAAAGAAAACAGGGCCTTGTTCTCCCGCGTGTCAGCGGCTACGCCCCAGCGCTAAAATAAATCCACGCTAGTTCTGTATTCCAGAACGTTGCCAAGTCAGATCACCGTGGCGGGCAAAGTAGTGTTTATTAAAATCGCAATCAGCGAAGATTTTGGAAAGGAGAGAGAATCGTATGCAGGCAGAGAGAGCGGGTCGCGGCACGCTGGCCGAAGGGAAACACAGCGAGCGCGCCCACAGTCGCGTCCCACCCAGCGTTTGAGTCGAGCTCTGCGGAGAGGACTGCAGGCCTGAGGGGCCCACCGCGCTCAAGGGGGGCCCAACAATACTGTACCGCTAGTGAGCGCCTTACTGCGGAAAGCAAAGAAAACAGGAGGATGGGGCCTGAGTGTTCTGGGCCGGACAGGGCGAGAGAATCATTGCACTTACATTTATGAGCTGGAGTAAAAACAGCAGTGAGGAAAATGACAAGAATCTGCGATTTTGCTGGACCAAGAGTGGGTTAAATTTTTACATTGACATTTTAAGCATTTAGCAGACAATCTTATCCAGAGCGACTTACAAGATGTGCATTAATACATGGTAGGAACAATCATAGTTTGCGCAAGAGATCAGTAAACACACACCCTCACCCCTCTCAGCATACTCACACCCCTCTGAACACACACACATGCACGCACGCACGCACGCACGCACACACACACACACAGGCACACACACACACACACACACACACACAGGCATACACACACACACACACACACATTAATGTGCAATCACACCTCTAAATGTCTCTTTTGGAGCATTAGGTCCACCCGCGATGAATACATTTTTGCTTCTTTAATCTGTAAGGATTTCACGAGTCCACTTTCAGAGTGTTCGGGCAGAATGAGGACATCTTCTTTTGTCATAACACCCCAAATGTAAGGAGAGAACTCAAGTCGTCACTGAAGTATTTTTTCCCGTGTTGCGTAACGTGATGGAGTTCGGTCACAGGACCATAGCCAAAGCTCAAAAGTGTATTGTCTCATCCTTGGCTCACGTGGTAGACGGTGGGGTGAGGCGCAGCGGACGCAGGGCCGTTATCTCCCTCCGACACTTCCCTGCCACTCCGCGCTGAGCCTCCATGGCTGGATTTGTCCCAGCACCATGACACAACTCTGGAATCTTTGTGCTTCCAGAAAAAAACACCTCGTCCATTAGCGTCCTGCCAAACCACAGTGCCAGAAACTCTTGGATCCAAAATTGTTAGGAAATGAGGGTAATATTGTAAGAAGACATCAGAACATTTATTGAATGATGTATCTACCCAAAGGGTGCATACTCCATTTCTTAGTTTTATTATTTTTAGTTTTCACAGTTTTCATCTCAT